>CM057815.1:10937372-11447372 GCA_030067965.1 Latrodectus elegans | reverse complement strand
AAGCCTTATCTTTTATATATATCTATAAACATTTTTATGCTTTTAAATTTTCATGTAATTGAGTTTTGTTTTGAGTATATGAAGACATTGTTCATTGTAAATTTTTATCTTTCAATGGACTTACTGTTGTGTAGAATTGCTCCTTTGTATACTTTGTTGGAATTATTTGTTTGCATTGACTTTTATAACTTTATATCAATTTAGAAATCTACATTAGATTACATTATTTGGCAACATTTAAAGAAATTTTGAAAGGTGATACTTTCAATTACAAATTTTTAAAAATATTTTGTATTTGTATTCTGATCAGTTTATTATGTGTAAAGTATTTTGATATCATTAAATTTATATAGCGATTTTAAGAACAGTTATTTTACAAAGCTTTATAAACCTTTTAACCTTTAGTGCAAAAAATATAGAATATAATAAAAGGCTTTATTCGATGAAAGTTGTTATAGTACTAAGATTGTTTTTTACTGTCATTTTGCTTAAATATAAGAGAGTGTTCATAAAATAATTTTATTACCTTAAGTACTATAATAATTAATGACACTTAAAGATTCAAATATTATTCAGCGATATTTCTTATGAAGTTAAATTTTTATCATAATATTACGGAAAATTTTTTAAAAATTAAAGACTCATAAATTATTTCAATAAATTATATTTTCACATTGCACAATTTTGCTGATAAATAAATCTGTTAAATTTTTTTTGAAATTATGTAATTGAAGAAAAATAAAATGTTTTACTTAGTATATATTAAAAAATACACAAGGATTAATTTTATGTTCTTTTTGCATTTTTCAAAGGTACTAAATAATACTAGCATCTTTAATGAAGCAAATTATATTTGCTTTTAAGGTATATAATTTTGCTGTCGTATTTCAAGAAACATTAGCATTATGTATAATCTATTTTACTAATTAAAGAAAAGTTTATGTAAATTAAATCTGTCTCTCCAAAGTCCTCTGTCATTTGAACAGGAGTCATGTAAATGTATGAATGTAAATGTGTAAATTTATAGTGATGAATATTAAACATACAAAAAGATGACCTTGCTTTAGACCAAAAATTTAAAGAATGCGAGAATATATCGTACACTAAAAACAAATCCTTTAATATAACTTTTCAACAAATATCTCAATGTAAATAATGACTGAATATTTTAATATTATATCTTTGTACTTTTATTATGCTTTAATTGTAATTCAAATTTTAGTTTCTGCATATTTGTGGTTTTGTTTTTCTACGGACATTTATTGCACATAAAAGCCAATTAGACTGGAATGTACAGTTTAAAAGAGATTCTGTACCATTATAAGCATTCAAGCCACTGAACGACCAGAACTTTGGCTTTCGGTTCAACAGTTCGTAGGTTCGAATCTCAACTACACCTTGGATATTAGTGGCTGAGAATCCACTTAAAGCAGTATAATTATCTATCGTGTGCTCATAATAACCATTGAGCTAAAAATGAAGCATCCAATCTGAAAAGAGGAATCGAACCAAAGAACTATGTAACCGAAGGGCAGAACTAAGTCTGCAGGATATGAGGATGACGATTTCATGGAGTGGAAAGGCTTCGAAAAATTTAAAAATGTTCATAAATCAGTATGTATCAACAGTGGAATATTAAAATAAATATTTAAGCTTAACAATAAGTATTTTTTTAAGATGAACCATGTTTTCAGATATGGATTAAATTTTTTTTAGTGTAAATAATTCAAATTTTAGGAAGCAAGAGAGTTGTAAAAATTGTTGTTCAGCTTGTGAATAAGAATTGTTTCACTATTATTGATATCATTCTTGATCATAAGCTGAACTTGAAAATATCTTTTTTTCAACAAATTCTAATAAAAGAAATATTTTCAAGAAATATCATCTTAACTAGTTCGATTTGTTCGAATCTCAACGATTATATTTTGCACAAGATGGATAATTATATTGGGATCTACAGTTTAAAGTAGCGACTGAATCAATGTAGACATCTAAGCATGACAAGGGAATCGAACCTATAAACTGTTGAAACAGAAGGCCATAGCACAAAATCATTTGACTGAAAACTGAGGTTATCTTAACATGTATAAGATCAAGAAAAGAACCGAATATTTTACCAAATGTCTAATTACTGATTTAGATTTCTTTACTTTTATTCGGATTTTGCTAAAACCCCATTTCTTAAATCATCACTAATACTAGTGTATCTTTCGATTCCCATCAATTTTCCAAAATTGTAAAATTCTGGAATAAAAAGCTGTGATTCCCTCCCCCCTGATTCTCAAGGAAAGGAAAGTTTCTGTAATATGATAGTTGGGAAAATCACAGTGGATTTGTTAGAGGAATGTTTAATATTTTGTCTGTTCAACAGATTACATGTTCGATTCCCACTTCAAGCTTGTGAGCCCTCTATTGAACATCCTCATTAAACCCATTATCCACTTTAAACTGTAAGTTCTAATTTAATAATATTTCACAGTCAAAAAATACAAAGGAACAAGAAATGAATCAGCCTTAGGTGCTAATACTGGTTTCTTCAGATCTGCTGTAAGACAAATGACGTCATTAATGAAAAAGCTTAATTATTCGACTCTGAATCGACCATTGATCACTATTTTGATCTTATGAACTAATTGGTCCACAGTTAAATTAAGTTTCATCAAAACGATGGAAGGGCTTAGGAAAAAATGCTGCTCAACGCTCTTTTTTTACATGTGAGAACAAATTAGTTCGGATCCTACAGTTTAAACTAAACACTGAACCACTAGAAACATCCTATCCTAAGGATGGATTCGAACTCTCAGACAGGTTTAATGGAGAGTTAAATCTTCATCAATGTGGGAAATTTTAAAGCACTACAAGGACACAGCAGCTTCGCTTCATAAGATCAGCAAAGTTAAGCATCGTATTTTAAGGGCAGCGATTGACTGGGCAATGACTTTCTCCCTCACTGGGTTGCTGAATCTTCAGGTTCGGGACGTGTCCATGTTAATCTGTGACATCCAAAGTTCTTCCGCTGGCTTGTTGTGGATGCGAAGATGAGGATACCAGTCAGATGCGACCTCTTCATCTGACTGAGGTTTGAAATAGGAATCACTTGTTGATAGATGATTCTTCCCAAACCTATTAACCTTAAAATATCACCGAGTCTTACATCCACCCTTAGGTATGTATGTGTAAAAATTTTTCTGTGATCTATAAATTTTTACTTATGACACTCTAGGACAAGAGCCAAGCTCACTTGCTGAAGGCTATGCGTAATAAAATTAGAATGGTGCGCCTTTCATTTAATCAGAGCACCACGAATGTAAAGGTACGCCTTTGCTCTAAAACTCCTCTAATAGATGGCACCTCTAGAGGATCTACTTCCTCAATTTTAGTTTTGAGGTGGGAAGAAATTTTCTACAGATTATTACACCCTTGGTTACTGCTTAAAGACCACAGATTTAACGAGCACGAATGTCACATATATTCGGTGGGCCTTTTGGCGGGATTGGGAATGAACCCAGCCTTTTCGGACGGAAGGCCGGTATCCTAACCAATAGGCTACCACAGTTGCTCATGTATAAGTACTTAGCATAAGGATTCAAAATTGTTAGCTATTACTTGTAAACCAGATCGGAAATTTAAAAGAATCCCTAAACTATTTACTTCCTCATTAGCGAAAAATGTTATTGGATGAATTTTATTAATGAAAAAGCGTTTTGGCAACATTGATAAAAATTAAAGTAACAGTTGAAAAATATTATTTGAAAGGATACTATAAAGCATGAAAGGTCAATAAAATATTTACAAATCTAAAATTTTATCTCAAATAGTTTTATGTCTTTACGTAAAACTTAACACATAAGTCAATTGATTCTAAAATGGGTTTTCCAAATTCGAAGCAAATTAAAGATTTTATAAAGGATTTGTATGACTTTATATGGACTAACCACAGATTTCGTTCTGAAGCACTGGAGAGACAAATAGCCGAAGATTTGTATTCAATGATTGGAAACAATTCGAGAAAATCCCAATTCAACGAAGACATTGGAAAAGCAGTCTTGAAGAGCCAATACTTATTGAGGGAGTTTTGTTCCCGTTTCTACTCTTGTTATAAAATACATCTCATGGAAAGAGAATCATTATTTGTCTTTAGTGTCTATCACTCAATTTACGAATGGATCTCCTACAGGAGAAGCGTGTTTTTTAAAGTAGTTGAAGCAGCAGCTATGATTGCTGAAGCAATTTTGTTTTGCGAATCGAAATCGAAACTTTACTTCAATCTCAGCCTGGCTAAAGACATGTTCTACTACTTTTTTGTAAGTGAGTTATCAGAGGAATTTTTTTATAAAGGTGGATGGACACAGTTCAAAGAAGAAGTAGCTCACAAATACAATCCCATAAGTTTGGAACCATTCATGCCGTCTCTTTCACAGCCATACGGAAGACTAAATTTTGCATATCCCTTCATTATGAATATGTATTCTTTCAGAGTTAGTTATCCAGTTGAATGTTCTGTTTTTATAAAAGAAGATCTGTGTGTTCATGGTATACATTATGGATTTCGTCTCTCAAATGAAAAATACGTGGAACTGATGCAACGCGCCTCCGAGAATGCTTCCACGGAGGAAGAAAGATCAAGATTGAACCTATCTGCGACAATTATGACGGTCCACTGGTTCTCTGGAATCGATTGCTCGAGAGAAGTCCTTCGCAAGTCTGAAAATGAATTCAGATTTTACCTTATCGGACATGATGAAGTTGTTGAGGACAGTGATGAGAACACCCCCCCAAACACTGCCGAAAAAAAATCCAAGAGAAATCGCAAGAAAAATAAGAGAAGAAAGAGATAGGAGGAAACAAATTTCTGAATGTGTTTTTTGGTATGGGAAAACTGATATTGTGAAAAAACTGAAATCGGTTTTATAAGTCAGTGTGACAGACAACAATACAATGTTATGTTTCGCATTACAATTATTTAAAAAAAATCTGATATTGTGGTATTGTTTCTGATGTAAGACATAATTACCTTTAAAGAGTTACTTCCTCCCTCTTTTATATACTGCTAATTTTTAACAAATGAACTGTTATTAGATAATTAACAATTTTATACATCAAAATACACATGGAATTCTGAATGATAGACACGTCAAAAAGTAAGTTATTGTTTTATGGACTCAAGTTGAGATGTTTCCGAAGTGGAAAGGTGTACTTAATAAGTGCTTCCCAGATAAGCTAAGTAGAAACTGGAACACTGTTGACAATTCGATGAAGTTGATAGCGACGAATTGAATAATGCGAATGTATATCTGCTATACGAGTTACACACGTAGATATTTTAAATCTAACATTTTATGATACTCGACAGAAAATGGTGTGTTTTTACATTTTCATCAATATAAATATCATTGTGATGAAAATGATCCTTTCTATAGAATTTTTACGCTTTAGATGAGTTTTAACTGTTTACAATATTGCAAACTTTTCTTTAGTTGGTATATTAAGTTTACTGTTATCAAGCTATTTGTATAAGCAAAGAGAAAATTTAAATATGTAAATGAATAAGATACCTTTTATATTTGTCTCAGACTCTTTTTTTAATATCTGTAATATTTTATTAAAAATCACATATCATAGTAAAGAATATAATTTTAGATAAGTATTTATGTGAGGGTCTTTAATAACTTAATATGCAAATAATTTAATACAAACAGTTAAGAATAATGACATAGGTAAAGTTTTAAAGATTTATTTTTTCATGTTATAATAATTACATATAATAGACTTAAACCTACTTAAATAAACATTCAAACTTCAGTTTTAAATCTGATCTACAATATCGAATTTCAATGAGGCTTCTCGAATGAAAATTTGTTCAAATTTCATGTCTAAAATTTATAAGGATAACAATCAAAGTTTTTGAAAGAAAAAAATGACTCAAATTTTATTACTGAAATACATTTAAAAGTTCTTATTTCATTAAGTTAAACTAACATTGAACATAATTTGTTATGAACTTATCAACGAAAACTAGTGATTGAAGTATATTGAAAATAAATTGTTATTTTATAAATTATTTCAGAAACAAGCAAAATTTATTTTTGAAATGTTAGGCTATTTGTACAAAAATGCCTTTTTATATTTGTTAAATAAGTAAATTTTTTTTATATTAGTAAGAGTTAACTTTGAAATTTTTATATGATTACTTATTTCCATCAAAATAATTTTAGAGTACATCGCAATAATCCCTGCTACTTCTACAGAATATTTAACTAAATGTTTGGTAAAATTAACAGGACAAATATTTTCAATATCTGTCTTACTGACAAATTTGTCCTGTTTTTGACAAATATTTTCAAATATTTGAAAATATGTGATAGAATAACCTGCCCATAATTTAATTGCCAAATTATATACATAAAAAAGAAAAGAATTTTTAAAAATTTTGCTTTTTATTTTGTGAATTTAAATTATTGTACTATATTTAGGAATTAAGAATGATTTTGTATAGAGGTGATATATACTCGCGTTAAATAATTTATATGGACACACACACACACTGAAATTCTTTCTACTGCTTAAAGATACGTAACTAGGTATACCTTAGTAAATCTGGCAGCCGTAAAATTGGGGCTATAGCCTTCGGTTTATAGGTTGTGGGTTCTAATCCTACTTAGTACATGGATGTTTGGAATCTAATTTATATTTCAAGCGTCGGTCTAATTAGCTCTATTGTAGAAAAAACTGTTGAGCACCAAACAAGCTAAGTTTGCAGTAATTTGAAACTTACACATTTTTATATATTATTTAAAAAAATGACTATGTTAATGAACTATTTATATACAAAGTTGAAGTCCTCACTTTCCATTAGAAATAAGTTGCAACTTCAGTGCTTATTAAAATTAGGATTTATTGCTTTTGAGCTTTGTCGCCTTGTTTTTTCCGATGGGACTTGAAAGAGCTAGTTTTGCTTGGAAGTATGGAAGAGATGGCGCATGTCGGGGTGTCAACTCCACCACCGGGTATGTCAAGAATAATTAGAGTGTTAGATAAGAAAAACATTAAATCCTGTCAAAAAATAACATTATTGGTATAATTGCCTTGATGGGATCGTATCTCTAACTTAACACATTTTTTGATTACGGAACTCTCCTCCCCCCCCCCCACACACAACAAGTTATAAGACTTGAGTTTTGAGAATGTTTATTAAGCTTGACAATAAGAGAAAGAAATTTTCAAATGTTATATGCTACGTTTTTATGCTGTTGACAACCAGGAATTTTTTTATTGATTTTGAGAAAGTATATCACTGTATGACTGCTAAAAGTTTGTAAAAATCATTTTTACATAGAGGCAAACTTTGCACGTTACATAATTTAAACATTTATTTGCACGGATTCTATTACGGCTTTCGCAAATTCAAATATGTATCATGTCCAGTTGAGTTTCTTCTTGAGTCAGTTTTACTGTATGGTCACCCTTGGCGCGTTTTTTGGAGCCAAATTTGGCGAACATTTTTATTGGAAACTCACCAAACTAGTATTTTGGTAACCCTATTCGTCATTAATTTCAAATGAATATTTACCGATTTAAATGCATTAATATAAAATTTAATCAAAAAATTTTATGGATAATTTAACATATCAACCTTATTATTTTACCATTGATGTTTGAAATCAATAAATCTGCGTCTTTTGCTATTCTTGTAAAATCAATTGAGCGTATTGTTAGATACCAACAAAGTATGAAATATTTGTCACTATTTAAGCAATTTTCTCCCACCGTTTTAACCACTAGCGACTGCTTAATCCCCTGACTCCACTGGTACCAGACCTAGTCAATAAATTGAACAATTGTCAAACCAAAGAGCAACTGGACGTCATCACAGTCGATCTACAAGACACCATCGTAGAATGTTGCAAAAAAGTCTACAAACGTGTCAAGCATAAATTCAATATCATGCCCAACTGGTGGACAACTAACCTCGAGCATAAGAAGAAAAAGCTAAACACACAAAGAAGGAAGGCTCAGCAAGCAAGCAGTGATTGCAAGATAAACTCTTGGCTGACTATAAGAAAGACAAAGCTCACCTGGTCAAAGAGGTAAGACAAGCGAAAAGAGCCTGTTGGAGAGAAATATGCTCAGCAGCTAGCTACTAACACATATGGAAAGATTTACAAATCTACCTTCAGGAGCACAGCGCCCCCAAGTAGCCTTTTCAGCACCAACAAATTAACTGGAAACACAGTGAACTTTGCGACCCAAATTCTTCAAGAGCTATTCCCACTGCAACCACACAGTAACAACCAGTACACGTATGAGGACGTAAATCCAGAACCTGAATTAAATGTAGGCGAAATTAGGAGACTAATTTCCTCACTCCCGAATGGTAAAGCACCGGGTCTGGATGGAATAGATAATATTCTCAAACAGATCAACAAGCATGTCACAGAGTTGCTCACCACCTTTTTACAAACCTGCTGGAAGCTAAGCTACTTCCCGAGAAGCTTGAAGACTGGCGTTATAATACTATTCCATAAAGAGGGCAAGGATAAATTCCAAGTGAGCTCGTGTAGACCCATTACCCTACTACCAACTTTGGGGAAAGTCTTAGAGAAGCTCACAACGACAAGGCTCACCTACTACCTAGAATCTAATAACCTCATGCATAGCGCCCAGTATGGTTTCAGGCAGGGAAAATCCGTTGAAGATGCCATCAGCAATCTCATGTTGAACATACAAAATGCAAAATCAAACTCTAAGCACTGCTCGATTGTCTCAATTGATATTAAAGGGGCATTTGATTCGGCTCCACACGAATCCATTAAACAAGCGCTTGCAGGGAAAAATTGTCCAGCCAAAATAAGAAACATCCTGTTCAGCAACCTAGAAGACAGAATAGTAGCCATTAATACTAATCAGGGACTAGTGCAGCACAAACAACAAATTGGTTGTCCACAAGGCTCATGCAGTGGTCCGATAATGTGGAACCTACTAGCTGACGAACCACTGCAACTGGACTGGTCAGCAGTGGGGAAAACAATAGACCCAAAGTCCAGCGTTACCCTGCAAGCATTTGCTGATGATTTTACATTTTTAGTTGCTGCAAGTAGCGAAAGAAAATTGGGAGCAGTTGCAACTGAAGCCCTTAAACTCTTCAGGCAATGGACCGAGAAACATCAACTGAGAATCTCCGTAGAAAAGTCAAACTACCTACTACTCACGAAATTACAGTGCGGCCCACAAATACACTGAGATAGCCAAAATTCAGAAGGTCCAAAACCATGAAACTACTAGGAGTCACAATAGACGAGAAACTCAATTGGTCCCAGCATATCAAAATCCAAGGAGCCAAAGCTTCCAGAATACATCAACAGCTACTAAGACTGGCGGGAACTAATTGGGAATTTTCACAAAAACACAGATCAATACTATACAAAACTATTGCGGAAAGGATTCTTGCCCATGGGGCCTTGATCTGGGGGAGGACTCTTCAAGTAAAGAATCAACTCCTCCTGGATAGAATTCAGAGAAAATTTCTCCTGAACATTACAGGCGCATATAACACCACAGCCACTAAAGCACTACAGGTAATAACTGGTATCTTACCCCTGCACCTGCAAATTGACAAAGAAGCCCAGCTGAAACACATTTTCAAAATCACTGGCACCAGCAAAGTCGAGGACAGAGTAGCAAAACTCACAATAAATCCGGGTATATTCAATATAGAAAATAAAATTTGCCTAGAAAAGGATGCCCAACCAGCTAATCAAGCAGATATTTGCCACATTTATACGGATGGATACAAACTGGAGGATAGCGTTGGCGCCGCTTTCGTGGCCATCCAAAACAATCGTCCTCCACTCGAAAAAATTCCGCATAAGAGACAATAACACTGATTTCGAGGCAGAACTTTATGCGATCCAACAGGCAATCAAGTGGGCAAACCGGCAAAATTACATCTGCAACATTTGGTCGGATAGTCTTTCTGGAATTATGGCGGTTGGAAACCCAACAACTACTAGCCCTATAGCAAGAGCTATCCAGAAAGATCTAAATTTGACAAACGCAATCAAGCTTCGCTGGATAAAGGCCCACGTGGGCTTTGAAGGCAATGAGCTGGCCGATAGCTTGGCCAAAGAGGCAACAATCCAAGAAAGCCCATGCATCGTCCTCCCAACGCCACGCTCCTACTATAAGAGACTTCTAGCAGAAGAAGCCTATCAAAAATGGCAGGACATTGAGATCAGGCAGAAACAGGAAGACTAGTATATGATGTTATACCGAAGGTCAGAAGTAGAACACAATGCTGGCCAAGACAAATAACCCTGTTTATTACAGGGCACGACCCCTTCCCGACTTACCTGCACAGAATAGGTGCCCTCCCAAGTGAATACTGTGCCTGCGGGGACATAGGGAACCCGATTCACTACGCAACTGACTGCCCAATCACGAGCTCATGGCATTTCACCAGGCCCAGTGCCCATCTAACAAGGGAATGGACCAGAAACATTGTAAACAATGCCCATTCAAGAACCAAAGTGATTGCTTTAATAAACTTTTTAATAAATCACAGAGAACTGTTTATTCCACATTACCAAGAAGAGGAGGATGACCAGCAAGGAGAATTGGACCTCCTGGACGATGATGAACAAGTACAGAGTGCCTTGTAGCTCTGTGCAACATATAATAACCTTTACTTTTCTAATTTTACTAACTATTGTTTCGTTTTACACAGTTTGTACATTAGTTCACTTTTTTTTAAACTTTACTAACTTCTCCTTATTATCTTGCATGTTTGCCTAAGCTAAATTGAATACCTTGATGTTAAATTGTATACCTTGTAATTTCCACTGTGCCAATGTTTTATTGTAACGCACCTTGTTTTGATGTCCCATGAACTTGTCAATTGGGGACACCAGAGGCAGCAGAGGTGTCTGAAGCTGTTGCGTACATAGTTCGAAACTGTTGTGGGGGTGGTGCCCCTGGTGGTGTTACTTTCTTTTATTCTTTCTAGCAACTCCTATCTAAACTGGTAGAACCCTTCTTGGGTTAGGTACAGAGGAGTTGGCTGGTGCATACTTCAGTAGAGCACTAAACTTTGTTCTCAATCGCTGCATCAAAATCGTCATCCATGAAAAGTCGGAACAAAAATTCCTATTTGTTAGTAGATAAGATTACTTTCCAGTAACAGGAGGGATTAATTGACATTGTTTTCATTGCACTTTTCCTTTGGTGAAATTTATAGAGTGACAAATATGTTACTCATCTACGAAATTTCAACTCTACTTTTAATTGTTTTCAGTTTCTTATACTCTTAAAATGGCTTCTGGCCCATAAATGGAGGTCACAGAAAAATCGTTATATATATATATATGTGTGTGTGTGTGTGTGTGTGTGTGTGTGTGTGTGTGGATCCTGTGGGCTTCAGTTTCGGAATAATGACCCATAAATGTTAAATTATTTAATTATATATTCAAAGAACAATATAAAGCTATTTACATATATAAAACTTAATATCAAAGCACATTGTAACATCTTAGTTAAAATTCCAAAGTCTAATATTAATTCGCGTCTTTTCTCGTCCATCACCTCGTCGTCTCTCACTCCTCGCTTCTGGCAGACTGGATGGATGGGAATGACCCTCTGGTGGCGCTTTCAATCCACAATCAGCCATCCTGATGACAATAGCTGACCTCAGCATTCGTCTGGAATCAGAATTTCCTGAAATAAAAGTGAAAAAGAGCAGTAACATGTTCAAGAAGAAATTTGTAAACATTGTTGTCAATTCTTGTCTAATTCGTATTTTTAATTCTCATACAAATCATCGTCGTGTTCGAATCTGTGATTCCGTCGTGGACGACTCCTTCATCTTCATCTGGTTAGGGAATCGGTAGCTGCATCTTCACTCTCGTCATTGGTCATCTTCAAAAGGAAACGTCTTAAACACATCTCAGTTTCTTTACTTTTTTTTTAAAAAAAAAAAAGGTAACAATCTGAAATAAAAAGTTTTAGTCTTAAAAAGTAGCAATTCTGTGGATAAAAAAGCATAAATCAGAAGTTGGTCGTCATCGGTGTCTTCTTTTTCTCCTTCAGCACATTTTAAATTACATCGGGCCAAGGCTTCATGTACTCAGCACAAGTACTAGTAATCAGGGGACCTTCAATAAAACCAATTTTTTGAGCATCGTAGGAGTCATTGCTTTTGACTTCTATTATTTTGTAGGGGCCTAAATATTTGGATTTTAACTTGAGACCTGGACTTTGTTGTATACGCTTAATAGCAACAATATCATTTAATTTGAATTATCTTGCTTGTTTTCTTCTTAAATTATAGGTTTTGCAATTTACATTTTGAACTTTTAAAATTTGTTTTTTAGCTTCTTTTCTAAGGTTATCGCGATTATTAATGAAATCTGTTCGCATTTCTGCGTCTAAGATATTTTTAATTTTCACGTCATTTTTTTGTTTCATTTTTGTACCAAACAACAATTTAAATGGTATTGTGTTAATACTTCTGTGAAAGGTTGAGTTTATAACTTGTTGTAGATTACTAACATGCAAATACCATTTAGCTGGGTTGTCTATCGACAGTTTAGACAAAACAAAAAGTATATTGGAGTTAAGGTGCCATTGGCTTTAGCTAAACCGGTAGTTATACAAATGTGTTTAATTTCTTCGCGGCGACAATATTCTTGGAAATCATTTGAAGAAAATGCAGAACCTTTTATCCGAAATGATGCAAGAGGGGTTACCGAAAACAGTCTTTTGGAGTTCTAACTTCGAAATTACTACAGAAACGTCAGTAGATTTAGTTGGGAAAAGCCATATAAATTTGGTAAAATTATCGATCGCAGCAAATATATATTTATATCTCGTATGAGTACTTTCTGACGGACCTATATGATCTACATGATATGTGTGTAAAGGAGTGTTGTCTTTTTCGATTGGATGTCCTTCTTGTTTACCTCTTTTCGATAGCTTAAAATACACAGTATACAAATAGATAAACGCTTATGAATTTTTTGTTTAACTTGAGGAATATAAAAGTTAGAATTTAAGCTATCTTCTGTTCTTTTAACTGCAAAGTGAACTTTCTCGTGTACAGATTTAATTATACTCATTTGCATTTCGTCTGGGACTACTGACAGTTCATTACCATTAACATATTTATAAAGAACATCATTTTTGAGTAAATAATCATCATGAAGTTTTTGTTTTACTATCTCTTTAATTGTTTTGATATGTTCGTCTGTGTGTCTTGTGCTTGAATTACTTTTAGTGTTAGACTATCTTGAGCTATCATACAAATCGGATTCCTGATAAAAGCATCGATCATACTAGAACCTTTTCTGTGCTCAAATGTGTAGTCAAAATCACTTAGCATTAGAACCCATCTAGCAATTTTTGTGCATAAATCTTTTTCGTTCATTGTCATAGCAAAAGCATTACACTCAGTAACTATTTTAAAAGGAAACCTCAACACATATACCCTAAATTTTTTTAAAGCTTCTATGACAGCCATAACTTCTAATTCGTAACTAAAATATTTTCGCTCAGCTTCTGTTGTTTTCTTATTGATGTAGTAGACAGGATGGAACTGATTATCTACTAAAGATTTTTGAATAAGAGTGGCACCATAACCATCAATGCTGGCATCACAATGAATTTCGGTTTCACTTTGAGGGTTAAAAATTGTAAGAACGGGTTTCGTGGATATCAATTGTTAAAGATATATCGATTGGCTAAAGAAATTTCTTTCATTTTCACCAAATTTTAATTTAGACTCTTTCCTCAATAAATCACTTTTAAGGGTTTAGTAATAATAGAATAATCCTTAATAAACTTTCCAAAATACCCTATCAATCCTAAAAGGCTCTGAATGTCTTTTGTGCTTTTTGGTTCGGCAAAATTAATTACAGCTTTCGTTTTATTTGTTGACAGGTGTAATTTACCATACTACAGGTGTACTTCAGGTGAAGAGAAATAGGAAGAACTATTTCGAATTATATTCCCTTAGCTAACCATTCTTCAATTTGAGCTTCAACTATTTTTCTCTCAAAAGGATGTAGTCGTCGGGGGGAGGGGGAGAACAAATGGGGATTTCATCAGTTAAATTAATTTTCCTCTTAACATCAACATTTTAAATTTTATTAGGAACATAATTTTTTATTAATGAATGTATTTACGAGCACAATCATTTATCCTTAATGGGACTTAAATCAGTTTCTGATTCATCGTTAGGATTTACAAAATTAATTAAGAAATTATCTATTTCGTTCTTGTTAATGGGAAACGATACTCCATTGTTTGAAACTATTAAAGTACCTCTAATAATGTCAGTTCCAACAATTAAATCAAAACTTACAGTCATCATTTATAACAAAAATATTTGTATTAACTTTCGAATTATCAAATTCAACTTCTGCATTAAAATAACCAAGTCGTTTAATTTATTTCATTCCTAAACCAGTCAACGAAATATTAGATGATTGTAAACTAACAGTGTCTTTAATTTTACTAAATAAACTCTTTTTCAAAATTGTTTTCTGACTTCCAATCAATTAATGAAGTTACATTCAAAGTACCAATTTTATAACATCCTTAAGAATTAAGATTTCAGAACTGATCGCATTTATTTTTGGTTGAATATCAATAGAACTTGTTTCTTTTGATTTCGGGCATTCTGAAGCCTTATTGGCCAAAAATCTGACATGAAAAACACTTTAAATCCTTATGTTTATGTATACAATATTTAGAAATATGTGAACGTGAAGGACAATATTAACTCAAAATTACCATCAAATTTTACTTTATTCACATTCATATTTTCATACTTAGAATTAAATTTATCATTAGATTCATAACTTGAATTATATTTATCCTTACCATCATATTTAGATTTTTATCAAAAGAATAAGATCTAAAATTTACACTTTGTTTTGTTTTCATTTTATCGAAAGCATATTTACTCTTTGCTGAATCACTTTTCATTACTTCATACACTTTAAATCTATTTTTAAATTCTATATCAAGTTTTTGCATCCGTATAAAATAACTTTATTTACATGTTTATCATCTTTAATCACATAATGTATTAACGCGGCGTCATCAATTTTTCCTGAGTGACTATGTTCTTTCATTTCTAAAAAATATTCCTGAACGGATTCTGAATCTTTCATTTTCCTCTTACTTAATAATTCGTGAAGATTTGCTGAATTTATTTCAACGGAAAATTCGTCAATTAAGGCATATTTTAATTTTTCCCACGAGTTTATTTCCGGCTCTGTTCTAACAAATAATAAGGCATTTCCACCAAGCGATCTTTTAGCAAAAGTAAACTTTTGTAGATCTGATAAATGGAATAGTTTCGATACATTTTCAAAACTCTCAATCCAGTTATTTATGGTTTCATGCGACTCAGCCTTAAATTTGGTAATTGTGCTTTCAATATCAGAATAATTGATATAAATATTTTGAGAATCATTATTTTTACTAAGTTCATTAGAAATATCACACACATTTAAGGTATTATTTTTATTTCCACATTGCATTGGAGAATCTGTTTCGCTTTCATTTTTGTTTGTTTTGTCTACTACCGATTCCGACATACAGGCGTCGCTCATTCCCTCCACTAAAAAGAGTTCAATGAATACAATTGCTCAAGTATTCTTTTTCCTATTTCAGATTTATTTCCTTCGAAAGAGATATTTAAGACATTGTAAATAGTTATTAATTCGTTCAAAGAAAAATTATCTTCTATTACTTTTATAATTTCTTTTTAAATTCTTCATTTTCAACAGCAAAATTAAAACCAGAAAATTCGCTTATACGCTTTCGATTTCACCGATCTCCATCAGAATCAAAAATAAATTTATGTAGAACTTTTACTTTGTCCGACTTAATGATCTGCAAAGCAATGCGTATCTTTTTGATGTCATTTAACTTCATCTTGAAATTAAAATAATGTACATACTCTTTTCTGATGTTTGACTTGTAGGATGATTATCCTGGTAACGGTAGTAAACAACGTAATGAAATATTTCGAACACTTTCATAAAATAATAATTTTTTTTATATTACACAATCACCTCACATTCTTATCTATATCTTCACAATATCATTACTTTCTATCCGACTTCTGACACCAAATATGTGGATAATGTGGACTTCATTATCAGGAATAATTTCCGATAAATGTTAAATTATTTATATATTCAAAGAACAAGATAAAGCTATTTACATACATACAACTTAATATCAAAGCACATTGTAACATCTTAGTTAAAATTCGAAAGTCCAATATTAATTCGCATCTTTTCTCGTCCATCACCTCGTCGCCTCTCACTCCTCGCTTCTGCATGTCCGGTGGCAGACTGGATGGGAATGACCCTCTGGTGGCGCTTTCAATCCCATATATATATATATATCTTACGCAGATAACAAATAAATTCTGCTCGATTTCAATAATATATCTTTCAAGCTAGCAGTTCCTCACCAATTATACGAAAAAGTTATTTCATCATTTATCCATTCAATAAGAAGAATTTTATAGGTATTAGATACCCCTATTTTCTTATATATTACAGATTATTATATTTATTATATAGTAAAAACTGTTCAAAAAAAGGTTTTGCTCACTTTATAATTCTGATTTAAGAATATGTGCATGCTTGGCGACAATAAATGGAAATCCATCAAAATTAAAATATAATGATTCTTGGCGACATATGAGGTTAAAATAACGGAAAAGAGTTGCTTATCTATTAAATTACTGTACTTTCTCATGACTCAGCTGGTGATGCTATAATTTAAAAATTTTCGTGTCAAAAGCGGTTGATTAAAAAAATAGCCTTCAAAAAATCAATAATTTAGCACCAAATCATATCTATGGGCCAACAGATACACCAATTCCATGGAAATAATCATGTTATTAACATCATCATTTTTCATACCCTACAATTTCGCCACCTCGTAACACACCACTTAGGGAATCGTTCATTCGTAATGGCTTGATAATTTCACCCTTTGGACTGGTAGGTATTTTGTAGTCGTAAGATTTAATGTGTAATTTGACGCTCTTGCTAACAAATAGATGTCGAGGTTATTGCTTCTGTTTTTTGTCTTTGGTTTCAGAAGTACACATTTTGCTGAATAGGGTTGGAATAAGCACTATTTCGCATGCAATAAATTGGAATCCTCAAGAATGGAATATTACCTACTGTGAATATATCTGCAATTATGTCGCCAAAAGTCAAAAGATTTCATATTCTTGTGGTGACAGTTTAAAAACCAGCAATTACTACTTCATGCTTAATATTTATGGCTCAAAATATAATGAATGAAGATATCAAATTTTTTTTTTTATTCTGTAAATGTAGATTGTAAATTTTTTAAGAGTCAAACTGTTTTCTTTTTCAATGAATGAAATTCTTTTTATCAAATTATTTGTAAGATATTTTAATAATTTCGACTTAAGTTATTATTTCAAAATTGTTCTTCTTTTATGAGATTTTTAATCTTAATCAAAGTATAATATCATAACACACACACATATAGCTAATCCTTTCTTTTAAGAATTTTTTGTGATTCTATTGTATAATCAGAAAAGTAGCTTTTACTGAAACACAAATCAAATGATTTATAAATTTAACAGGTAATTTAAAAAAAAAAAAAAAAAAAAAAAAAAAAAAAAAAAAACATGTCTCACGACAGAAAATTATGAAAACGTGTAAATATATTTTATAGCTTTATAATATGCTTTACATAAGAGGTCCTCATGTGTCTATAACTCTGGGCTTTCAACTTTTCAGTGATACTTTCTAAAGAAGGAAAATTTTACAATTTTTATTATTACTTTACTATTTACGCACCTAGTACATCGCAAAAAGTTGCGATATTTGTTTTCTTCTCGAAAGGATACTTTTACCAGTTTTGCGAATAAAAGATTGAATAGGAAGAGACGTCGTTATTATCTTTTTTCAACCTGCAAGCGGTCCATCCCGATGGAAAATAAGGCGAAAAATATGGCCACTAAAGCTATACTTTAATGAGATTGGGGCCCAGGGACGGCCCAAAGGGGCATTAGTTTGCATGAATTAGTCCCGACCAATGAGTTTTCTTCCTCAACCAATAAGAAGCGTGCGTTTGCTGAAATAAATCTTAATGGGGACGTTTCCAAATAGCATAAAACCATGCTTTTAGGAAAGAAAACTTTTTAATAAATTTCTCATGAATGTGGATCCCTTTTCCTTTAACAGCATAATAAGATATTTTGTCAGTTTATTAATAAACAATTCAATTTAAACTAAAATATAATTTTAAGAGCTAAAGATGTGCTTAAAACAACCATAAATATAATTTGGACGAAAATTGAAGATTTTTATCAAGATGATTTATCAATAAAATGATCTAATAAATATTAGTTTCAAAACAATGTAAATTCACAAAGCTAGTTGTAAATTGACTATTTAAATTTCTAATAACAATAACACACAAAACCTTCATTTAATAAGACAATCGTAACAAAAGCCAAATCGCTAAAGTTAGCATGCTCAGGATGACATTGGTCTAGTGGTAGGGCATCGTTCTTCAGAGCGTATATATTTTTTTTGCGCAAACTGTTTAATTATGCCTCGAAGAAGATATTGAGTCTTTACAGCGCGTTTCTGAATTCAACTGAGGAAGATAAGTAAAATATTTTCATTGGCGATTAATCTTCAGGAAAGTTGGTGATCATGTTGAATGAAACTACGCAATTGTGATGCGGATCTATAATTATTGGGTGCTGATGAGAAAGAAGTACCAACGGGACTGGTGAAACCCACCTCGTTACTTTACTGCACAAAACCCAGCCGACCAAGCTTGTTGCTCTAAT
Organism: Latrodectus elegans; assembly: GCA_030067965.1. Classification (NCBI taxonomy): domain Eukaryota; kingdom Metazoa; phylum Arthropoda; class Arachnida; order Araneae; family Theridiidae; genus Latrodectus; species Latrodectus elegans. Next base: position 11,428,510 of record CM057815.1, on the reverse strand, counting down.
ATATCACTAAATGAAATCGTGTGTTTCATGTTTACACAACAACTACACCCCCCAGGATGCGAGTGTCGCTTGTTTCGCCAGATTAATTTTGGCAATATTTGGAAGCCTTATGGACTGTAGTAGCTCAAGAATACATCCAATGCCTCTTTCATTCTATTCTGAGGTTTGCAACAAAGGTTAATGCCAACAATGGCAGGTACACAGATTTCATCATAATTCCACGTTTTACCAAGTGGCTGCAATTTCAAATATTTTATCTTGTACGACTTGTTACGAGCTCGATTCCAACCACTGTTAAACAATTTCTGCTTCCTGTTGCACGTTTGTCAGCGTGAGTACTTGGAAAATATACTGGTTCCTTTCTTTGATATATAATGTGATCCACATGTCTGTAAAACGTTTACGCGGAAAAGAATTTACGGATTGGCTGATTAAATGCCTTTAATTGATTTAAATTCTCCATTACGTGGTGCTAAAATTCTTACTTTGGTATTTTTGGCTGTGTTTTTTACAAGTCCAGAAAAGAAATGAAATTCAATAAACAAAAGCTGAAAATTATTATTATATAGAAGTTTTTGCGGTGTCTTCCCCTAATTAAATTGCAGGGAAGAAGCGGTAAAAATTTGCAAACCTAAAAACATGATAAATATTACGATCCTTACATTCACTATATGGCAGATATTCTTAGTATCACGAATAACATTGGGTTGATATCTCGTATTACTGGTTCAAAATGAGGTAGAAAAGTACTGCATAATGAAGCAATACCAAAAATTTTTGGAGCAATAAAATTGATAGTGTAGCAAACAGTATCCCTTGAGACCGTAAAACGGACAGTCTGACAGAAAAAACTACCGTAACATATTCGAAAGTACACAGTGATCGGCATAAGTTTCACATAGATAATTTGCATTATTCTCGTGTTGTTCTTGTTGCATCAGCATACTTCCCTGTACTTAACCCTGAGTTGGGCTCTACAGTTAGATAGCAGCAAGTGGTGGGGAGTCTTCGTAATTTTGAAGCATGGACCAAGTAAAAGACTCCCAATACTTGGCCAGAACCCCCAGTGGTATCATTTCACTTGGAGGACACTGCGACCACGCCCAGTTTTAACTCTCCTCTGCCGCCTTTAGCTAACACAATGGATTTGTGGTCGGCCGGGATTCGAACTCACTATCTTCCGATATTGAACACGATGCCCTCACAAACCAAGTCTCTGTGGCCTCCACATTCCTGTGTTTCAAGTAAGGGGCTTAGAAAAATTCCCAAGTACAATCACCAATAACATTTATGCAGATGCAGTAGATTTATATCAACCATCTATACCAGTTCTCATATATCAAAGACCACACACACACACAGACCTGGAACACTTAAATTAAAGAAACATAATATTACCAAAAGGTGATACTGTTCAATTTTAAACTCTTTCAGAATGGATATCAAAGGATAAATTTAATCCATCGTCACATACTTGCTTCTAAGACCAAATTATTGATAGTCTCCCTTGTAGAATTATGACAATTATCTCAACAAACAAACGCGTTTTTTGGAAAACTAAAATTCTCTCCCAAATGCAACACACTGGTCCTTCCAAAATACAAATACCTGAATAAAACTTACAAATCTTGTGAAATTTGCATCGTCATTTGACGCAAATTTTTAGCATTGGGAAGTACATGTGTACATTGAAAGTAACAATGTCCCATCAAAGCGCTATGTAAAAGGAGGAGAGATTACCAATTTGATGTACAACAATAATTTTTTCATATATTTTTTTTGCGCAAACTGTTTAATTATGCCTCGAAGAAGATATTGAGTCTTTACAGCGCGTTTCTGAATTCAACTGAGGAAGATAAGTAAAATATTTTCATTGGCGATTAATCTTCAGGAAAGTTGGTGATCATGTTGAATGAAACCACGCAATTGTGATGCGGATCTATAATTATTGGGTGCTGACGAGAAAGAAGTACCAACGGGACTGGTGAAACCCACCTCCGTTACTTTACTGCACAAAACCCAGCCAACCAAGCTTGTTGCTCTAATATATCACTAAATTAAATCGTGTGTTTCATGTTTACACAACAACTACACCCCCCAGGATGCGAGTGTCGCTTGTTTCGCCAGATTAATTTTGGCAATATTTGGAAGCCTTATGGACTGTAGTAGCTCAAGAATACATCCAATGCCTCTTTCATTCTATTCTGAGGTTTGCAACAAAGGTTAATGCCAACAATGGCAGAGACACAGATTTCATCATAATTCCACGTTTTACCAAGTGGCTGCAATTTCAAATATTTTATCTTGTACGACTTGTTGTATGACAACAGTTTATTAAAAATCGTTATCAGACGACATATCATAATTTCATTAGTTTTTATATGATTGATTTTTCTATTGTAAACAGCATAAAAATTTTTATCATTATACGTGAAATATATAATAGATATATTTGTTGATTTCTTTATAAAATGTGTAATCATAATAAATTTATTGCGCAAATAAATTATGCTGTGTATGCACTTTCAAGAGAGAATTTATTTTTTCTTAATAGACATAATAATCAAAATATAAAGATTATTATGCGCTATTAGGATTTTAAACACTAAGTATATGGTTAGTTTCATAAATTTTATGCGAAGTAAAAATAAGTCATTTCATTTTTTTAAGGTCTCTAATGTTCTCAAGTTTTATATTATTCTTTAGTGATCTACAATTGCAACAAAATATGCATTGATTGTAAAGGTAATCATTTATGTTCTCGTATAAAATTGGAATTCTTCCCTTTAGTCAATTAACAGTAATGATGTGTCAATAATTTGATATCAATAATAATTCCTTAATGAAAAGATTTATGTACGTAAAAATTAATATAAATATCTATGCACAATTAAATTTCTTCAACAAAAGAATTTTAAAATAATTTCTAAGGAATTACTTGAACATTTTCTTGGTCTTCTCGCAAAAAATTGACAAATATTCAACGAATGCTTAAAGGAATTTTAAGAAATTACCTGCCGGCCAACTTGTCTAGTAGTCAGCGTGCCTGACTTCGGATAGAGTGGTCCTGGGTTCGAATCCCAGTTCAGGCATGGATGTACTTTCTCTGTCTATCCTGTCTTTGTCCTTTCGTTGTGTGAATGGTTGACCACCCTATAAATGGGTCCCTATGGCATGTATGTGTACTGAAGAAATCGGACTCCACACCAAATACGGTTTAGTTGGAAAAGTGGAGCAGCGCACCCCAATTTGGGAGCCTAGCTGGTACATGAGAACAACAAATTACCTAAAAAATTTTTTCTTTTCGAAATATTAGGAATTGCAAAAAATTTTCATTTTTCAAAAGGTATAGCAGCACTTTCTAATTCTATTTGAAAAAATGTATTAGGTTTTAATTAAAGGCGAAAAAATGTAATTTCTCTCTGACTCTAGTTTGTTAATATTTTATTTATCATTGAAATTAAGCAGTTATCTTGTGAAAAAAATAATAAAAACGCACAATCAAGCATTATGATTTTGTGTTTCAAGCACCATCTTTACTTTAGAAAAGGGAAACTTCGTAGATAGCGGGTCAAATTCACAATAATAAAACCAAGAAATGCATAATTGTACAACCAAAATGTATTAGGTTACTTAAAAATTGTTTAAATTTATTAACCAAAAACGATTTTATCATATTATCTGAAACTGTAATGATTATTAAATCAGAATAACTATACAAAGTGTGTTATCTGAAATATTCTTATTATTTGGACAAGAATGAATCAAATTTTGAATTTAATTGTTTGTTACACCATTACAACAATTTATAAATTTTTTAAAGATCTCTTGCAATATATATAAAAAATCTTCTAAAAGGGAAAATTAACTAAACATAAATTTTTTCTAACAAGCCTAAATTTTGAGATTTAAATGTTCTTAGATATTAAAGAATTGTTGCTTTTGCTGCGAGACATCCTCAAAAATAAGCATGCGTATATGTTTTAAGAATTTTAGAGCTTTATTTTAGAATTTAAGAACTTTACTTATAAATTTTGTATTTACAAGCTTACTTTTCTTATTTCTGCCGAAAAACTAAGGAGCTAAATTTTGTCTCAATAATGTCCATATTCTCAAAAAAATTTGAGGAAATGCTTGATTACATCATTTTATTGACATATCAAGTATCAATTTGCATTGCAATTTTGATTAATCATTAGGAAATGAACTTGATACTGGAACTTGTAATTTCATCTGGTCAGAGAGATTGCATTAGAGGAAACAGAACTATTTAAGGTACAGATAGATTCGCAATGTACATAATTCTAAGAATTTTTAAAAGAGGCAGTCGAGATCAGTCCCTATAAAATTCAGTATTCTGCATCCTTTTGACTCGAAAATCAAAGAAACGCGGTTATCTTCAGTAGGTTTGCAAGTTGAAAGTTTGAATTTGAATTTTTGTTGGGAAAAGACTGAGAAAATATATTGTTTGATATTCTTGTAATTCTACTGTAATCTTTTGCACACAAAGGTTTCTTCAACCAGATGATAAGCGTGTATCATCATAGTTCCCTGCATCCAGCCCAGAATTGAGTTGTACCAGAAACTGCTGGGTAAGGATCTGTAATTTAGAAACAAAGCAGACTCTCAATACTTGCCATTACAGTTATGATTTTACTTGCAGATCATTGCTACCACGACTTTTTTAATGTGCCCAGGCATCTTTAGTAAACACGAATGATCTTCGGCTTAGTCGAGATTCGAACTCATTACTTTCTTATAATGGGATCAACTTGATTAACCAAACCACCATGATCTTCTTAGGCCTGTTTTCAGCTGTTGGGCCTGTTGTAAGCTTAGACTTGGTTGGGAATTAATCAACGAGTTAAGAGTATTATTTTTTAAGAAAAGCAGTAAAATATTAAACCAGTGATTAATTTGTGAAAATAATTTTTTAAGTACAATATAGTTTTTTTACTTTTTTATTTCCAATTACTTTTTTTGTGTTTTTAATCATTTCATTCCTCTGTGTGGCAAACACGACCCCATAAGTCCAAAGACCAGGAACATAAAAATTTATTGTTATCGCAGTAATAAGGTAAATAACGTTTAACTCTATTTCTTTTCTTTTCTTTCTTTCTTTTTCTTTCTTTTTTTTTTTTTTAAAGAATATTTTGAACTGATTTTTCTCCAGTACAAAGGAAAAAGTAGTTTCTGTGTCGATATCAAGATTAAAGATAGACTTTTTTATATCCATTCAAGGAGAGTCGCGCAATAAATTTAAATTACTTGCATCCTAGCGCCCCGATCTATTCCCGCTGGTGTATTCCAGAAGAGGGCGCTACACAAGCCATCTTACCACATTTGATTCTCCGGCTCACTCTTACCACCCTTGGAACCGCGAACGACAATTTCGACGGTCCCCTCTCCACGCTCATCTCAACTCCAGAGGGACATCAAAACCACTCTCGGATGGGAGAGAGAGGGGGCAGCAGTGTCGTTGGATAGGAGAGAGGGGTGTAGTCGTGGCGGTGGGAGTTCGCCTGCTCGACCCCTCAAGAAAACATTGGAGAAAATGCAAAATGAGCTTCTGTCCTCCCCTGAGGATTCGGGGAGGGATTAAAGGGGTGAGGGTGGACGGTTAAAGAAATAAGACTGTCAGGAAGGTGGGGCCGAGGGGAGGGGGTTCCATGCAAATGAAAGTACTCCCCAGCGAGGTGTGCAGCATGAAAGATTTATGCAGAATAGCTTGGTTCTCCAGATCGATTCCTCTGCGCCCCAAAGTTTTCTTGGGAGGTATTAAAAGGGATCCCATCTCTTCTTTCTTGCGTATTTTCTTCCATCGACTTTTTGGATTTTGAAATGAGATCTTCGAGAAATTCCAAACGGAGAAAAAAAAAGGAGGAAGATAAAGAAGTTGGAAAGGAAAATAGACAGTGAGGATTTAATGAAAAGGGCAGGTATTCGTTGAAATAAATTTTTATGGCGATCCCTGGGGACCTAGGGAATGTGTGGCACGTGAACTTCTACTACTGACAGTCGCTGAATAGGAAAATCACATTTGAATGCCCTGAGGGGCCCTGCCCTTCTTTCGTTTATTGCCTTTTCAAAAAATATTTGACTTTTAGATTCGAGGACATTAATCAGTAACCTCTTGTTATCAGTTTGTGCTCTCAAGCCATGGTTAATGTCTCTGTGTGTCAAATGAATAACAATTTCATAATAGGATTTACTAGTAAATACGTTCGATAAGGTGCGGAAAATTCTACAATTCCAACTTGAAGTCTCTAATAAACATTTCATTTCGCATCTTTGTTAAAAGAATAGATTTGAATTAGTTGAAGTTACAAAATAACAAGTTTACATTGTTTTAGGAGAAAACAAGTTTGACAATGTAACTTTTATTCTTATTTTTTTACACTAATAAATTGCACCCTATTTTTCGTGATTTCTTTGAAGACCATAGAAAAAAAATATAACAGATTGTACGGTATTATTTCAATGCATGGAATTAAGATCATATGATTTCTGAAATTGTAGCACTAGATATTTAGATGATTGAAACAAACTCTGTAAGACAATTTGCGCAACAATTTAAGTTGCGTGAATAATTGGATTATATTAATGGTTGGATATTTTGCAAAATAACTTCAATTCTACAATTAAAAAAATCAACAGATCAAGAAGAAAATGTCCAATTCTTATAAAATTTAGAATTCTTACTGAAACAATTTGATTTGCTAAGCCAAAAACGCATTTAACTATTTAAGACAAAAAATGACACGTTACTTTCAAATTCAGTTTGAGAGCGGCAAATGTCAATAAGAGGGTGAGAGTGCCTACAATGCCAAAGCCTACAATGCAATAGATTAGGCCAACAAAGTGATACAAGAAGCACAGTTTCCATCTCAATAAATTTTCATAATCAACTATACAAAGTGCATATTTTACAAATATATTCACACAACGATCTTCTGTAAATAAGTGAGAAAATAAAACTTCTATAATCGTTAATTCTTTTGCGAGTTACTTCTCACATCTGTAATATAATTCTTCACATGCAACCCGCTACAATGGGAGACATACAGGGCTCCCTCAATCAGCAGATGCTCTGGATTCAGTCTTTCAGTAACCAGATACAGGAAAATGCATAGACATTCCATAATGAGTTGTGTTACCATGTACTTTTATGACATCCCGAGATTTAATTTTCGAAACATTTGCACCCAGCCACACATGTAAATGCTTTGCTATTAAATATTTTCAACTGAAATTTTATTTCCAGACCTAGACTTCAACGCCTTATTGAATTCTTCTATTTCTAAAACACAATCAAATACTGGAGTAAATTACTCAACTGTTCTGAAATTTAAATTTAGTTACATGTGTATGTTTCAATAGCATACGATTCTTCCGTTTCGTGATGGTTTTTCTTGTCATTTGTGTTCATAAGATATTAAATGGTTATAAAATCAAAGACATTTACATTTGTTGTTGCTGCTACTTATGATACTTGGACGCCAAGCTCTCTAAGCTGTTAGCTAGGTGAATTTAAGTCAATCGAGGGTGTCTTTCACTTATCCACAGCACCACAAATGTGAAAGTATGATTTTGTTCTTAGACTCCTGCGATAGATGACACTACCAGAGGATCCACTCCTTGAATTTTGACTTTGATCTGGAGGGGGAGGAAATTCAGTCCAGACCATTACACCCATGGTAACACATTTAAATCAAAACTATCTTGATGGATCTGCAAAAATTCATCTTCTATTAGGTTGATAAATAGTATAACATGGGCAAGAAGATGTTAAGATTTCTTAAAAAACAAAAAGGATATGTTACAAAAACTATTAATTGCCCTATATATTTGGGATTTTTTTTTTGCATATTTCTTTTAAAATATATTGTGTATGAATAAAAAAAGTTTATTAGTTCATTAAATTATATAAATTCTATGCAAATAAAATCCTTATTTAATTTTGCTGCGAAGTATGTGTTCGGTGTTAAATTAAGAAGTCTTGCAAGGAATTGAACGAGAAACTTGACCAGAATGTTGGTATACGACAAACTTAAGATAAAAGATATTTTACTTTGAGATTTTTCTAGAGTGTTTTTAATTAATTTAAATCCAAATTAATATTGATTTGAACTCTTGTGATATTGATAGCACCGGAAGTAAAATCTAAACGTTGTAAGATTCTGCTTTAGAAATTTTCAGTTTCCGGGAATGGAGACTGATATTGTTTTCGTAAAGCATAATCACTAGGAGTAAAGAAAAATATATACGTCTTCCTATCTTCAATTCTTTCTGAAATCCAACAATGTATTTTTTAAGTCATAATACTTAACTGTCTGTGATTTCTGTATAGATTAAATATTTGAAATATTTACAACACACGACTGTTTCTATAATAATGACATCTACTAATTTATTTATATTTTTCGAAAAGGGCTATCTTCACCTAATACAGTGCTTGCTAGTGTTTATGCTTTTCCCAATACGTCATTGATGGGAAATGCATCGGTACACAGATGAAAGAAGTTTTATTTTTAATAATGAATAGTTTTATTAATAATGAGGAATTTTTAAGTGCTCAATCCTTCCTTTTCAAGTGCTTAACTTTATTTTCCACTGATCCTTGTCCTTTGGCTTTCAATTCAATAGTTCATTGCTTCGAATCCCACTTTCTACTTAGAGGTTTGCAATAGTTTGGCAGAGATTTTAAGATGTAAGTCACTGGAACCGGCTGAACAATTTCCTCATTTAAACACATTGTAGGTGTCGCTACTAGCGCCTGGTTTGTCTGAATGCGCTTAAAAGGTAATCACTTACATATCACAGCACCTTCTTCCTTTCGTATAAATTTCACGTCTGTAGCATGTCGCCTTCTTGGTGTAGCAATTTTAATGGCCAGTAGTGTAATTTTCCACATTTTGTGGTTGCTATGGATGATAGTGTTATCCATCCTTAGCAATTGTCCAGCAGTGTAGATCAAGATAGATTGTGATTTAATAGATTCTTGATATATGTGCAACATTTTCAAAATAGCATCTATAGAAGAGTTTTTTCTTTGTCATCCATGATCACTATTTGAAAACCAATTAAAACTAAAGTGTAAAAAAGTTGCGCTCAACGGATTCTGATTCATTATAAATAGCCAGACTACAGAGCAGAATCTAACAAAATATTTTATTTAATTTAAAATCAGTACGGTTATCATTAAGATACCAGTCTTACTGCCTCCAAGCAATTTATTAATTAATTTCACAATTTATGTGTACAGAGGTGGTAATGTCCTGGTTGGTTAGCCCATCGCTTTTATTTTCTGAAAGTAGTGAGTTCAAATTTTGAATTAACCAAAATTCCATCGTTTTCAATAAGGACAGCTGGATCACGTTTAATAGGTGATAGTTGCAATGTCCTTTTAGTGAAATGATTCCTCTGGCAGCGCCAAGTCAAGTGTTCTGGTTGTCTTTTTGCCTGGTCCCTGTTTCTATGTGATGAATACCCAGCTGCTTCTCTCTAACTGGCTGATTCACCTCAAGTCTAGTTATAAGAAAGCCTGGGGGGGGGGGTAACAGCAACTATTTATGGACTGAATTTTACTATCTAAACGTAAACGATTATTTTCAAATATATTTTACAGTTAAATTTAAAATAAATATCTGAAAAAATTTTGTTTTGAATGTCAAAAATGTACAGATTTTCTATAAAGTAAAGTATTAACCTACACTTTTTAATAATATTTTAAGTCTTAAGTTTTAGACTATTTCCCCTTTATCAATCAATTAGGAAATTTTTATGCTGCGATAATAGCTTTGAACACATAATCTGTAATTATTTTGAATTTTTTATACATCATCTATAACTTTTTACACCCAATTTTACTAAAAATTTTCGAATTTCTGACATTGTTGTTCTGTAAAACGCTTAATTGTACATCATTAAAAGATATTTTTTATTCCAAACTTTTATTGACTATTGCTTCAATCATGAATCAAAAGGTCCGCTACAGAATGTAAAAACGTAGGTAAACAGACCATAGTGAATCAAAGCAACATATACCTTGGTTTTTTCCGAAAGCAAGAATAAAGAATACATTTACTTTGTACAAAGGAGCTTTTCTGTATAATCACCTCCCATTTCGAATGTCAAAATCCTTTTTTGTGCTATTGACAAACAGCTACACACAAATTATTAAGTGTTTATTTATTCTTTTCGAACAAAACATATTTTTAAATGAGTCTGAGGTTAAGAAGTCAAGAAACCCGGAATGATATTCCTTTTTTGGAGGATGAATTTTTAGTGACCTTAGAAATGGTATAAATATGCATGAAGATGGTTGTAGATCTCAACCAGAGACACTTAACGCCGTTTCCTCAACAAAGACATGCACCAGAAAGCTTTTAAAAGCCGCCATCTCTCCGCTTCTTGTCAATTGCATCACTTACGAGAAGGGTGCTCGGCGGCAACTTGCAAGGACTTCAGAAAAAAGAGCATAATGGTCTGTACCGCAACAAGCTGAGAAATAATTCCCCAATTACCTCTGTCACGAGAAATGATTCCCAAGTTCCTTCAACCCTTAACTGACAATTGTGTTGCTAAAAGAGGTTTTCTTATTATACGGAGGGTGGCTTTCATGTTATTTCTTACACTTTGGATTCCGACAAAGGCGCCGTTATTCCATATCCTATGAGTTTCTAAATGCGTAGAGGAATGTTTATTTTTACTTTTTTATAAAAGCCATATAAAATGGGTCAAGCGAATATGTGCGGAATGAAGGGGTTGAATGTTTAAGTTTTGTTCTGTTTGTGATATACAAGAGATTTATTTCTATAAGTAAATGCTGAATGATTTTTTAAACTGGGTTCTTTCTGTAGTTTTATTTATTATATATATATATATATATATATATATATATATATATATATATATATATATATATATATATATATATATATATATATATATATATATATATATATATATATATATATATATATATATATATATATATATATATATATATATATATATATATATATATATATATATATATATATATATAAAATTAGAAAACAAAAATTAGAATCATGGTTAGGGGATGAATGTTCCTTTCTCTCTCTATGCTTCCTTTCTTTCTTGCATGCATGTTAATTTCTTTATCCCTTCTGGAATGAAGATGTCACACCCATTGAGTGGCCAACTCTATAAGATGCCATCGTTTTACCCCATTATAGCGCTGAATAGGTACATTCTAATGGCAGCTAGGCATTAGAAAAAAGTTTTTTAAAATACAAAAACGCACCACACACACACAATTATACATACCTTATTCATAACTCGATCCATAATAATTCCAATTCTTATCATACTATTTAATAATACAATATTCCATCTATATGATGCAAAATTTTAATTGCACAACATTTTCCCAAATTCATTTTTCTATGCAAAATATCCTTCAACATATGGTTTTTATATGAACTCTTTAAGAAAAACATATTTCCCACAGATATTTAATTAAAATATGAATTTTTTAGTGAATTTTTTTATCTGATGTAGTGTTTATATCTGCTTCAAAATTTATTTTTGAAATATAAGGAAAAATTATATGTTCTTTATCCATACCTCATAACTACAAATATTTTATTTATGTATCAGTAATTTAACATTAAAATAACTCATATACAGTGCGCTATATGTATGTTTCTTTTTATTCAAATTTCTTTTCCAAATATTTCATGTGTTTGTAAAATTTTGATTTCACTATTTCTTAATCAGCTAAAACTTTTTAAAAAAGCATTTTCCTAAAATTCATTTTTTTAGTTTTCTGTTGGAAAATCTTTTATACATTCAAACTTAGTATAAATTTCTAATTTTTTTGTACAAAAAATTTAGAAAAATTCTTATAACAAAGGTATGTCTCCCTGAAGTATTTCTGATGATTTTTGTTTATACTTCGAAGGATAGGACCATTCAGACCATTTTATATGAAACATTTTTCCTTTAATTATTCCCAAATTATTTCAAGAATTATTTTTGGATATAAATGCTTTTTAAAAACCAAAAATGCAAATCTTGAATAAATTTTTTAAAATTTTTTATGCCCTAAACTTGTAAAATACAAAAAATTGTTTCTTAATATTAAAATTTAAAAATTTATTCCAAATTTCCTGAGAATTTTCTTGACTTAACTTGAAAATTTAAAACTGATTAGAAAATGATTTTCAATTATACAGTTTTTGCCTAAAAAAATATTTAACGATTAACTAAAAAATATTTACGATATTAAAATAACATTCTTAGAAGCATTGAATTTTTAAACAGTTATGTTTTCTGTTTAATAAGCTAACTTGTACGAGATATATTATTTTCTGTATATCTATGTATATAAAAATTCTGCTTTTTATATTATAAAATTGACTCCTAAAATTATATTTTTGTATAAATTTCATAAAGTTTGATAAACAATTAGAGTTCTAATATAAAGCATTATTGCCGAACTGTTCGATTGGAAAAATAATAACAATAATGTATTTAGGGAACCGAAAAGGGAACTTCTTTATATTATTCATTCCTTGACACAAGTTAGTATATTTAATCACAACAAAACAATAACCAACAAATCTTAGGGATTTTTGTTATTGCTATAAGAAACATGCGCTGACTAGCCCCGCGGAAAATTAATTAAAATACCTTATTAACGACGATCAATGAAATGTCCAATTAGACATGAATCTTCCACGTTTTCCTTTTTAACTTCGGGCCAACCTTTTGATGTGGAGATTGCTATGGACCTATTCCATTCTGGCCCATCTAAATGCAAGAGACACAAGAGACCCTATCAAAAAGTATTTTCGCCAACAGCGATCTTATCTCGCAATATGTCCCTAATTGATATATAGGATTACTGCTTGGTATTGGCATTGTTCCATGCCTCCTTGATGAAACGAGCTTTTTCATAATAACGCCAAGGCGTGATTTTAATTAGAGATAACTGACACTAGGAATTGAAAAGTTGGTGTAACAAATTGTGGGCGATTAGTCTTGTGGCACTTCGTTGCATCTTTTGTTCTTTGGCACTGCACGTCGCGTGATTCGAGTGCTTCAATCAAGTGAAGAAGAAATGCCCAATTAAGCACATAAATCCCACTCGTGACCATTGGCATTGTCCAGGGTTGGCAGTTCAAAACTAATGGTTATTTATGCCCATATTCATCTCTGAACAAAATATATTGAACTATAGTACTGAAGGTAATTGGGCTTTTAATCCAACACATGGTGTTATCACTTGATTGAATAACATTTGTTTTAACGCTGTGATGAAATATCCAATGACAAATAAAGAATGACAGAAAAATGAAACATGTGGGTGAATCTTAAAGATGATTTATTCATTAATTTTAAAACACATTTCAAAATGAGACTTAACGTAACAATTATTTACTTTAAGGGATTGGTTTTACAGTTAATGTCGCTCAAAACTGAACATAAACCTGCATCTTTATGTGGGCCACTTGTACTTAACATTATACTAACTTAGGTTTTATTCTGTCACTGAGTTGCAATAATTTTAGTACATTAAATTGCCTACATTACAAAATTTCTTTCTCTTAGGCTAAATAAAAACATGTTTGTTTGTCAAATACTTTATGGTAAGGTAAAAATTAATTCATAGGATTTTAAGCCATTTAATATTTCACTATTATTTTTGTTAATGATAGAGAGAAAATTATCTGTTTTCTAAATTTTTATTTCAAGGGAAGAATAGTTGTTCATGGATAGCATTTTTTCCAATGGCAGATTGTAGACAGTTGCAACTGCAACAGAGTCTATTAATCTATTGTTCCTTAATACACAAGGAATCGGCCAGAAAGAGCGACCTCTTAGCCGCCGAGGCGTTGCCCCGGGTGCACCACTGGGCAATGAGTGAGGGTGTGATGGTGGGCCACCATCGCACCCTCACACATGACATTAAGACCAAATTTCTTAACATAGGCATCATTAAGTTAATATAACCTCATAAGTTAAGGCATCATCTTAACATAGGGTAGGCATCATTCATACTTCTTTCGCACACACGAGAAAAGGACATAGACAGGATGGAGAAAGAGAAAATACATCCATGCCTGAACTGTGATTCGAACCCAGAACCTTCCTATTCGTAGTTAGGCACGCTGATCACTAGACAAGTTAGCAGACGCTAATGGATATCTTAAGTAAGTATAATTATTTGAAAACAACTCATCTATATTCATTTCGTAAAAATCAAAAATCTGTTTTTCTGTTAAATATATATTTTATTAATTTGAAGTTATAATAAATTAATGTATTCACATCGATTTAAGGAATATATATATATATATATATATATATATATATATATATATATATATATATATATATATATATATATATATATATATATATATATATATATATATATATATATATATACTGGGTTAGGGAAAATAAATCAAAATTATTTTTATCGGTAGATGACTGTGGTGACGACAAATGTCTTCTATAGTATCAATCAAAAAATTTTAGATTTATATTTGTTGGAAAGTTAATATTTTGAATTAAACAATTATTTTGCTATTTTTAGTTTGGTCTGTGCAGTTATGAATAAGAGGGTGTCGAAAATGAAAATCAACAAAAGAAAAAATGGCAGCAATTTACAGTTATTAAGACGAAAATGCAGGCCAAATGGCAAAAATTGTGAAGAATGTTTATGGTCCTGATTGTTACAGCCAGTTGCGTGTAATTTGGTTTCATCGATTCAGATTTTTGATGTTAATGATTTTCGTCCTGTAAATGCAACGTCGTCTAAAACGTTGATAAAATCATAGAAATGATAGAAGTTCATTGGCATGTTTACAGCTGTACTACTGGCTAGGATGTGAAGATTGCCCATTAATAGTTTTAAAGCTTTGGCTCAAAATGAATAAAAAATGGTACATAAAGTCTTGAAGTTTATGAAAAAATAATACATCTTGATTTTTCACTAACCAAGTATTAGATAACCTAAATCTGTTGTAAGGCATTTTGATATCTACTTCATATAAGATTCTTCATGGATATTACTCCGAATTCACGTGTCATTAATATGATAATCCAGACAACTTCCAAACAAGCACCTTGATAGACGTGTTTTCAGCTGGAAAATGCACATCTATTTCCCGTTGCCTAACTTTAGCTGGAATAAAATCAGGAATAGGCAATAATATCATTAACGTATAATTTACATGAAAAATTAGTTACAAATTATGAGTAGCTGTTCAATGTGTGCTGAGAGACTGGCACTATTTTTCAAAACAACAACAATTGTGGAGTAACTGATAAATCTTGGAAAAGAGTAAATGAAAAGTTTGCGCTGATTTTTAATAAGTTTCATTTTTCATTGCAAATCAGGCAATAAGTCTCAAGGTGTCAGAACGGAGTCAAAAATTTTTGCATGACAATAATACGAAAGAATATTTGAATCCTTTTCATGATGAGAAAAACTAGTTTTGAAGGTCTTTAATTCATTAACTGTTCGTTTGTGAGTAAATTACAAGATAACTTGCAAGATTTCAGTCGCACCACTTTGACATTAAGAGTCCAAACCAATCATAACATCACAACACTAATTCAATAACAACTACAAGTATTAAGGAATTGCTGAAGTATGTTATTACTGATGATGCTTTAATTTTTTTTTTTTTTTGTCACATTCTTGACTTAAAGGAATATTTTATTTGATTTATTTATCTATTTTGTAATTTTTAAAATTGCTTAGAAGTAACATAATATGCTCAAAGTCATTTTATAACTCAAACAAAATGAATATTACTGTGTAAATGATAAACATAAAAGAATAAATCTTTACATTTGAATAAATTATGGTTTTATTATGAAATAAGAGAATTCAGAAAGTGTTAAATATTATTTAGCAGGCAATAATTAATCATCTGAGTTTTTAGCAATAGAATTAATAAAAAATCAGATCATTTTAACAATAAGCATTGACTACCATAAAATTATATGATATAGGGTAATTCGGCATTTTATTACATAGACATAATCAACAACAGTATTCTCTTTTATTGTTACAAAACTTAAATTCCTTGCTCTATTTAATTATGTATTTTAATTTTTTTCATTTCTGGAAATATTATGTAATAAAGAAATAGAGCTAGCAAAGAGGAAAAAACAGAATTTTTTTTTTAATTGTGGACGCATATTTTATATTAATATCTTATATCCGTGTTCGTTTTTTCTTACATCTGAGTTTTACTAGTCATATATTCTACGACATGAATACTTAACCACACACTAGTGACCGGATATTGATAAGATTATAATTTCCTGGTTATTTGAGGTTAAAACTAATTTTTATATATTTTCAAACATCCTGTTGTCTTAATTTCATGATGCGTCATTTCTTAAGAATGACTCCTATAAGCACAAAATAAATTGTGTAAAAATACTTGTTATCTTCAGTCATATTAATATATATATATATATATATATATATATATATATATATATATATATATATATATATATATATATATATATATATATATATATATATATATATATATATATATATATATATATATTCAATTTTTAAATTTACCTAATAACTGCAAAAACGTTGATATTCATCCAATATGGTAACATTGAATTCCAAAATTTTCTAGTAAATGTTCAATTTTCTTCTAATATTATTAAATGTAATTAATTTAATTTATTCCCTTTATTAAATTGAACGAATTGTTCCTTTAATTTTTAATTGTTTTAGATGATTTCAAAGTAATTTTTAAAATATTAACTTAATAGTTTACATTTTATTCCTTTCGAATTAGAAATTTTCAATTTTTAAAAAAAGAAAATGTTTTCTTATTATTTTATTTCTATTGAAATACACAACTTTAAAATTTAAGGACTAAACTGAAAACCCGGATTAATATTTTTGTTCAAAGAAATTAGTCTTGTGAATCCATATCTCAATGTATAATGTAAAATACAAAAAAATATATTTTTAAATAAAAAAATATATTATGTTATTTGAGTCAATAAAAAAAATTAAATAATTAAAACTTATAGAAATTAACTGGTTTATCCCCCTAAAAAAAATCTTTCATTTCTGAAGAAATCAGTTAGTGCGCGATAGTTTTTATCGTTCGCAAAAGTCAGCCTAAATAGTACTAAAAACAAATTACCCACACCAAATTCTTTTTGTAGAAAAATAAATTAATTGACGTCATTACTACGTCACCTGTCATGTGCGAAGTTCATTCAGAAAGAGGAAGAGCACGAGTGGGAAATTTCCCGGTGTATGTCCTGGTGATTGATAGCAGACAATCACGCAATCAAGGCTACATAAGAAATCATTTCATTGCCAAGAGGGATCAATCATAACATTAGAGCTATGATTTTTGAATGTCTGCATCTTGTTCATGAAACCTGATAACAATTATAGGGTACAGTATATTATGTTCTGCTATGGGAATTCAAAATTAATTTTATATTTCATAATCTCTATTTTAATATTCAATTTTAGTACAAATGTCATATAGTCTTTTTGGCGCAATTCTGTTGTGTATGAGTTTTTTTCCCCTTTTTTTTAAATTTTTTCAATTTTTTGACGTTTTTGGCTGCCAACAATCGTAGAATGATGATAAATCTAGGCGAATTTTATATAATATGGCGAATAAAGTTTCGGAAATACCAACACTGGTGCACAAAGTAGTTTCAGAGTACTTTTAAAAGCATTATTTCAATTAATTCTTATCCTTTTCATAGGAATTCTTTTATTAGATATGTAGATGAATTACTTGAGCTTTTTTAATGAATTGTCTTTCGGGCTACTTTTATTGTAATTAAAGATTTATTTTTGATTTTTTATATTTTTTGGAATTTATTTCATTTTCGAATAGTCATGCCATTTATCCCCGCTCCTTCTGAAAACAATTTTTTACAATAAATTTTGGCTCACTATTAGAATTAACAAATTATATATTTAAAGTTTTTGTGCTGTCTCATAACCTATGCGATATTTTTTGTGCTAGTTTTTTTTCCTGGTGTTTATTTTTCGGGTGTTTCTTATGTCGTTGCTGAATTTAAACAGTGTTGATATTATACAGCTTTTATTTTTGTTTCCTCAGGATAAATATGTACTCTGTAAATCTTTTTTCACTTTAGAGCTTTAGGCTCATTTGCTCTATTTTGGTAAAAAAGTGAATTTTGAAAGTTTATCCGGGTCAAAAATAAAAGTTTAAAATTTTCAAAACAGTTCCAAACGTAATTTAGTTATGTATTTTGCTTAAAAGTTTTTTTCACAATTTTTTTTAAATCTTATATATTTTCTATGGTGATTTTTTCTTATGCGATTTATATCCACTGCCTACAAAATGCTTTTGTTAAATATTTTGTGCAAATTATTTGTCATAAGTATTTAAGAAATTTTTGATACATTTTGCACGCTTTCATTCATCCTCTAACGCAGAAGACAAGTTTGATTCTATTAAATTTTATATTGGAAATTTTAATTTGCTTTTTAAGATATGTATTTATATTTAAATTTATTTACTGTGCTTGAGGAGTCATTTAAAATTTTCCTTTTTCTATTACACATTAATTGAATTTTTACATATTTTTATCCACAAATTTTTAATCATTTTTAAAATTAATGGGTATACGTTGAATGTGATCCCAAAAGTTTCGCAAACTTTTATCTATGGTAAACGAAAATCTCACCGAAGAGATTAGATGAAATCTATGTCAAGCTCACTTTGAAGGAAAGTGATTTCAGTTAATTTAATATATATATATATATATATATATATATATATATATATATATATATATATATATTTTTTTTTTGATGGTGAACATTTTGAAAATTTATCACATAAGCACACAGTTCCTGATTCATGTAAGGATGTATAGTACAGTCATTAAAATTTTATGCTTTAATCATTTAATGGTACAAAAATTTTGACGTCATCGAAACCAATACTTAATATACATGCAAACATAAATGAAACAGGATAATGTCCCAACATTTTTAATTAAGAAAATTGGAAAATATTTTTGCAATTGAAATGCTAATATAATCTCATTCATAAAAAGAAAAAAAATTAAATTGTAAAATTTCTCCTACATTTGATGGTAATACCTAAGTACTCAAATAACTAAATTAAGTTTTACTAAATAGATGGATGCACAGTTGTAGTTGTTAGAAAATACAGAGAAAAATCTATTAAATTTAAATTAGCAACAATGACCAGTAACCATAGGTAAAGTTCTATTTTTTGAGCTTGACTTTTGGAACTATTTTATCAAATCTTCACGAAAATATCATTTTTTAATCAAAAATTTGATTTTAGTTTCAAACTGTTAAGCAACCTTTTTTGTATGCATATAATATTAAAATTATACATAATTATTTTAATTGTTATTTACAATTATTGATGACGCTTTTCTCATAGGAACGTTTCAGTTCATATTTTAGAGAATATGCTTTGATTATCGTCACAATATTAATATTTTTTTCAAAGAAAAAAACTACATTTAAATTTTTGTTTTCCTAAAATGTAATTTTATGACTAAACTAAGTGATTAAAATGTTTTTATTTTTATTCAAATCCAATATAATTTATATTTTTCACTTTTAAATCAAAACATTATGCAAGAATTAGTTACCACCAATCTTTTTGAATTCTCTTTATCAAATTATGAAAACAAAATCACAAATTACTCATCTTTTCTTTCCTAATATGAACTCTGATAAGATTATGTAAAATGTTTTCGAAGTAAACAAAAAAATCTTTATTATTTGTATCAAACTTGCCTTATTGAATGAAGCAATTGACCCGCATTTATTTGGAAGACATAATCTAGGACATGTATGAAGAACTAATGCTGCTTTTGTAGATACATATAAACATACAAATGATATTTTAAATTCTAATTCAAACAACGCATATATGTATTTACTTTCTATATCTAATATAGTTTGCTATGAGAAATGTTTGATTCATAATACTTCACAACAATATTTTTACTATTTAAAAAATAAGCTCCAGTTTCTCAGTAGCTTCCCACCACTTTCCGTTAAGATCAGCGAAGGGGGACATCATTTGGCGAGGGAAGTGATTGGGAGGGCGACCACATTCTCCCTCACTGGATTGCTATAGCTTCGAGAGTTGGGGATGTGTCCACGCTAATCTGTGACGTCTCAAGTCTTTTCACTAGGGAAACGTGGATGTGGAAAAGAATGTGCCAGCTTAGGTGTAACTTCGTCATCATCGTTCAAAATTACGAGACGCTTGTGATGGGCAAGTACTCTAAACCTATTAACCTTAATGTTCAGTTCAGGCCTCGTCTACACCACTATGTATGTATTTTAAAGTTATTGTTTTTTTTCGGTGCTAACATTACTTAGTAATTTATTTGTTTTATCATTTAATATTACTACTTGAGTCTAACATTAGAATTATTTATTGAATAATAACAGAAATCTCATTGACATTTTTTTGCTGATTTATTTTCCCTTATTGAATTATGAAATAAAAATAATTATGATGAATATTCCACATAAGCATAATTTTTACTTTTATTGTAAAATGATAAAAAAATTTGCTTTTGCCGAATATTATGTTTTATATAATGGTAATAAAAGGATATTTCCTTTAAAAAATTAATTATAAATAAAAATTAAATTTCCTGTATGTTTCAAAATATATCTAATCTGTAATTTATAATCTAGCAAGCTAAACAGTAATTTAGTATTTAAATTTTTGATAACTTCTCCCTTGCTTTATTTCATGCAAAAAATTCAACCAGTTTTGGTTTTCAATCACGCAGAATGTATAAATATTAAAATGATGGATATGCTGGAATGTTTTATGTTCCAATACATCCAATACATGTTAGAACAAAAACATAATTAACTTGAAATTGAAGTTAAAAAATGTTTTGTGAACTTTTATTTGTAAAAGGATTTTTCGAAAATTATATAAAGAATAATGCAAACTAAAATTTACAAATTACGACATCATGCAATGCTGCATCGAATACAAAAATATTTCATAAAATTGTAAATACTTATGAAATACTGTTCGAAACTTTTTGCTTTTCCTTAAAAATAACAAGGAACAAGCGTATCTAAAATAGTTACCAAGGAGTTACTAAGGAAGTTACCATAAATATAGTTGTATGTCAAACCTAAAATAATGACCAATGGGTGATATTAAAAAAATAATGATAGCAATTTTGAATAGTCTTTTATTATTTTCAATTAAAAAACTTATGTTGACTTCTAAAATCACCTGTTGAAGACGGATACTGTAGCAGATTGTTCCATGGCTCAAAATTGATTTCTTTTTTACGATTAAAGCTAATATAGTGAGTCAGGTGATAAAATTTTTCACGATTACCTCTTCCAATTTTTTAAGATTTTATAGATGTAATATAGTTACATAAATATAGTAAAAATATATACTTTCTTGAAATGAACACCAACTTTATAGTTACATAAATATAAAGTTGGTGTTCATTTCAAGAAAGTATATTTTGATGTCCACTCCTATGAATTGTTTGGGGTGCATATTAAAAATTGTCTACATTTCTATTTAAAAAAAAATCGCTCAAAAGTGAAATCCACAGTAAAATCTGCTGGCTGATTGAATTGAATCGACAATTTCATAATTAACATATGAAAAATATTTACTTTTTTGTTTATTTATATAAATAACCAAAGATAATTTTGTGTTCAATACCTATTCATTTTCTCACGGTCAATATTTTCATGTTTAGAATACAGTATCTCATACAGTCAATGATCTTAAATACAGTACTTAATTATTGAGAACGCAGGTTTAAGATGGTTTTTATGATAAATACTTTTTTGATGATTATATAGACTTTCTAAGTATCAAACTTGTGTTAAATTTTGAAAAAATATTTTTTTTTCAATAATTTTTTTCAGTTACAATGTAATTTTTTCAACGAATCCACTAACATTCTTTTCTAAAAGTACGCAGATAAATCTTATTTCTACATTTTTCCACTAATTCGACAGACCTAATTCATAAAATTATTTAAAAATTATAAGAAGTAAAAAAAATTAATTAAGAAACACTTTATTTAGAACACTTTATTAAGAAACACTTTATTTACATGGGAAAGCCCAAAGGCGTAGCGGTAGTGATTCGCTCTCCAAAAGCATAGGTTCGAGCTTCAATCCTCGGGCAACGCAAGGTTGACTCAGCCTTTAACCCTTTCAGTGGGTCTATAAAAAGCATGTTTCCAAATTAAATATTGGGGATTTCGCATAAGGTTGACCCCTTAACAGGAACATTTGCTTCGTATCCCAAGGCCTTTGGTGATGGAAAATGAAATGAGCACTGTAGGCTTTGGCCCCTAGGGGCGGTCGTATAATTGAGTTTATATTTAGGGGGATCTTTCCTAAATAAATATAGCCAGTAACCTGGTAATAAAGGTACTTATGAGAGTCGAAGAATATGTTACCGGTGTTTGTTAAACATTCCAATGGGTTCAATGCCCTGTGGACGGAATAGAAAAGTGCAACCTCAGTCAGTCGCAATATTCTAACCAAATCAGATGAATAAATTCCTTGTTTATTTAAATTACATTAGAAATTAGAAAAGTGCAAGTTCTTTGAGTGCCTTAAAGTGCTGAAAATCATTTATTTAATAGAAAGGTTTATTCATTTTGAAAAGTCACCATAATACTGCAGCTATTAAGTGAACATCTTGCAGTGACTTATAAAAGTTTAATACATTTAAACTAGAAAATTTAACAGCAAACCAAAATTTTAAGGGCATCTAAAGAATTTACTGTAAATAAAATCGTTTGAATATTTATGTTGCATAGATAGATATGAAAAGCACTTCGTTAGGTGTCTTTTCCATTCCTCTTTCATATCCTGAAACCATGATCTGCTAGGAAAAAGATAGAAGAAGTACAGAAATGTGCACCTGTTTATTTATTTAACCGTAACCGTATGCGAATGAAAATAATCTTTTTATAATCACTTCACATCTAACGAGTTTGAATCAGAGTTCTATCTCTCCAATACTTTGGTTCTGTTCCCGCCCATTCGCTGATTGTAGAAAACGATTAGTTGGCAATTCTTTAAGTATCGCATATTTTAGGGTATTAGCGTTCGAGGATTATAGTTATCTGCTCTTTAGGAAGTTTTTTTTCTTTTTTCCTATCTCATCATAACTTTTGAAAACGCAATTCATAATAAATAAGAAATCTCTAATGAAATGTGTTTAGAAAAGAAGCTAACAATGAAAATGTTCTCAAGTAATATAATCTGGGTCGGAAGTTTGCGAACAATTGATGGCAACGCGATTCCTGCAAACGATTTAATCGGATTTTACTAATAACAACGGATAAGTAAATGGGAAGAATATATATTTTCAAAGGCTTACGCATTTGCATTTATTGACTTATTATTCAGATTTTCGTGATGGACATTTTTAAGACGCCAGTTTGTTCTTAATGATTGGGTGCAAAATGTTGATTAAAATTTAGCGTGAAATCACTGGAATAAGACTTTGACATTGACACCAGCGAACTCCCCTGTACCTAACTCTAAGGAGCTTTACCAGTTTAATTGGAGCTGCTGGGACTTTTAGTTAAAAATATATTAAAAAATGATATTATATAAAATTTTTTGACTGGAATAAGAGCAATAATTAAGGTGATTTGGTGGATTCGTCAAAATTTCAAACTTACAAAGGTTATTCTATCATTTTTAAACGATTTCATATCCATGTAAAAAATTTTCCATGAAAATTTATTTTCTCACTACTGTTATATTTTAAAGTTTTATTTATCATCTGTTATTAAAAATTATTGTTTATTTAGAAATGCTGCTCTTCAAAAGTGGATGTAAGGATACTTTTATACTGTTTTTGATGAAAGTTATCAAGTAATTTATATAGTTTTTCTATATCTAAAGAGACCCTGCAGGAAATATTAGGTTGGAGAAAAAGAAGTTTATTAGTTTTAAATTAGTGATTGCAGTGTTCAACTTCACATAAATTATCAAATACATTTCAGACTTATGCTCATTGGAAAAGTGACATTCAGTCTTCGAGATGCTTATTTATTTTATTTATTTATTTAATAATAATTATTTTTTTTTGCTCTTTCAGTTGAGAATTATGGTGTCTTACAAATGGAAGTCAGCAAAGAGAAAATTCACGGTACATTTTATAGATTTTCTTTGACAAAGGAGAGAAAATGCAAGCCACGCGGTTGAAATTGGGGATGGTGTTTATGATCCCGATATCTGTAACTGTGAATTACGTACAATTTTGCTTTCGTCGATTCTGTTTCTTTTGATGCTGAAAATTGTACCTCAGATAAGTAGGCCCAAAATTAAAAATATCGATACAATCACAAAAATAATCGAAGTTGATTGGCATGTTTTCAGTCAAAGCATCACCAAGGAGATATAAAATGACCAAACAACAGTTTTAAACCATTAGCGCAAATTAAAAATTAGTTAAATTTAGTTAAAAGTTCAAGCAAAAATAATGGATTTCTTTTCCTCTATCCTAATATTATAAATAATAAAGCAAAATCATCATAATCTGGTATTTAAAGAAAAAATTCATGCGAATATACATAAAAAACAAGCGCAGTTTTTATAATATTGTGGAGGTTTGAGTTTTAGGGCTAAATAAAACCCCTTAAGGGGAAGATTTTGACTGTTGACACCAGCGAGCTATCCAGTAACTCCAAGGAGCTTTACCAGCTTAACGGGAGCTGTTGGGACTTTTATTTAAAAATAATTAAATAAACTTTTACATTGAATTTTATTTACAATAGATGAATATGATAATTTTATAAGACATCTTAAGATATACAATCAGAGTCTGTTTGATTGCAAAGATGAAAACTAGATAACAATATAAGGCAGTTATTGATGAATTATTTACAGTTAATATATAGTAATTTGTAGTTTTGTACAGTTCTTGTGATTATAACCAAATTTAAAATTTATAAATCATATAAAAGTTTTTGATATTTACAAAGACCAAGCCCTTAATTCTGTTATAAACAAGAGGCAAGAGAAGGTTTGCTCTTAGCTAAACTGTAAAAAAGTTCTCTCTTCCACAAATTTAGTTTTCACGGTTGATGTGGAATTGAACTATTTTTTTTAAAAATTTCGGTCTCAGTGTACTATTTCACCTAATTCTCTGTTGAAGATGTATTAAAATGCTCAGTTTTTATTTCGAAATTAAAGTAATTCTGATTTGAATCTCAAAAAAAAAAAAAAAAAAAAAAAGTTCATTTTTTTTTCAGCATTATATTTATGAACATAGATCCAGCAACATAATTATTGATGAAAAACATTTATTAGGGAAAAGATAAGAAATGTTATAACAATACAGGAAACTTGGGTCTACTTAAGTGATTGCATCTAGAAAGATGAATTCCATAAGAAGGGACAATTGTTCCAAATTATTCAAAGAAAAGTTTTCATAAAGAACTTAAGCTTATCGCTTGTTTTCGTAAAAAAAAAAAAAAAGGTAAGATAAAAATTTAAGCTGACAAAAATATCTGCATCAACTCTAAATATTATTATAAAAATATTTTTTAACTCTAACACTTAAATATGAAATTATAAACCTATACCAACAACGCAATCAGCCCTTTGAATTTCATCAAGACACAACAAGAAATGATACATCGTAATTTACAATTTTTTTTTTTAAAAAAGAGTAAAATAGGAATTAAACATGACATTTACTGATATTCTAGCTGAATCTCACAGAATAAATTTCACGGATGAATTTTCATGCTTTCATACTCTTTAAATCTGCATTCTCTTAATGCTGACCTATAACGCTAAGAGGACTCGGAAAAGCTTATTAAGGAGAGAGGAATAAAATATCCCTTCCTATGTTTTAAAAAGCATAGTGCTGTGGTAGCCTAGTGGTTCGGACATCGGCCTTCCATACGGTAGGGCTGGGTTCGATTTCTAATGACGACACAGACTCAACTAGTACATGTGGTATACATGCTCCTTAAATCTTTGGAATCGAAAGTCCTGTGGTTGGTCATTAAGCAGTTAGCATAAGTGTAATGGTGTGGAAAAAATCTCCCCTCCCTCCAGATCAATATCAAAATTAAGGGAGTAGTCCTCTGGTTGGGGCCATCTATCGGAAGAGTCTTAGATCAAAGACGCACTTCCACCTTCGTGGTATTCTGGTTAACAAAAGACGCGCCCTTCTGATTTAATTTCGCATAGTCATCGGCTAGCATGCTTGACTTGTTCAAGTGTCATAAATAACAAGAAAAAGCATTATTGACATGCGATAGAGTGATCGTTCAGTGCAAATACTATGAAATAGCCAATTTAAGATATAAAATATGTGTATAATTACTTTTTTCTGTATACTCCATCAAAATCCATTAAAAAATATCTAATAGTCTATTTAGAACAGCTAGAAGTTATATAACAGTAAAATAAAGTAAGTAAAAAATAATCGCAAACAATAAAAAAAAAAAAAAAAGAAAGAAAGAAAGAAACGGATGGATAAAAAGATGAAACTTAAGAAAATATTTTTTTAGTGTTGATATATTATTATTTCCTCATATACTTTAAAATTAAAATCTAATATTTTCTTACAAAATACAGTTACATAAGAATGTATAACCTAAATAGAAACATAATGCTAATAAATGCACCTCGCAAGATGCTTCACTTTGATAATAAAAAATTTCTTCAAATTAGCCAATTTTCTTGCTTCTGTTTATAATTTTAATTCCAATTCTTTAAAGACAGAGGCAGCGTTATTACCTCTCTAAAAGAACAAGTTTCTTAAGTGAGCAAGACTTTGTTATTATTGTAGCTTTAAATTGGGTGAAAAAATAATCATATTTGTTTTAATTAATTGTTAAGAATGTTGTAATTTTTATATTTGTAATTGCTTAATAAATTATTTGCTATTTTTTTTAACTTTATAGTACACTACTGGCCATTAAAATTGCTACACCAAGAAGGCGACATGCTACAGACGTGAAATTTATACGAAAGAAAGAAGGTGCTGTGATATGCAAATGATTAGCTTTTCAGCACATTCAGACAAAGCAGGCGCCAGTAGCGACACCTACATTGTGTTTAAATGAGGAAATTGTTCAGCCGGTTCCTCATACACAAATTGCATTTGAACGTTGTTGCCTGGTGAAAAGTTGTTGTGATGCCTCGTGTAAGAAGGAGAAATGCGTACCAGCACGTTTCTGACTTTGATAAAGGTCGAATGGTAGCTTACCTGGATTGCGGTTTATCCTATCGCAGTATTGCTGCTCGCGTCGATCGATATCCAATGACTGTTAGAAGAATATGGAATCAATGTGTTCAGGACGGTAATACGGAACGTCATGTGGGATCTCAACGGCCACCTATCACTAGCAGCCGAGACGACAGGCATATTATCCGCATGGCCGTAATGGATCGTGCTACCACGTCACGAGCCATGAATCAAGAAACGGGGTCGTTTGGAAGACAACAAGTGTCTGCACGAACAGTTCGACAACGTTTGCAGCAGCATGGACTCTCAGCTTGGAGACCATGGCTGCGGCTTCCTTTGACGCTGCGTCATAGATAAGAGCGCTTTCAACGGTGTGATCAACGACGAACCTGGGCGCACGAATGGCGAGACGACATCTTTTCAGATGAATCCAGATTCTGTGTACAGCATCATGATGGTCGCATCCGTGTTTGGCGGCATCGGGGTGAACGCACACTGGAAGCGTGCATTCATCATCGTCATACTGGCCCATTACCTGGCATGATGGTATGGGGTGCCATTGGATACACGTCTCGGTCACCTCTTGTTCGCATTGACGGTGCTTTGACCGGTGCATGTTACATTTCTGGTGAGTTACGACCTGTTGCTCTACCCTTTATTCGAGCCCTGCGAAATCCTACGTTTCAGCAGGATAATGCCCGACCGCATGTTGCCGGTATTGTACGGACCTTCCTTGATATGAAACATGTTCGGCTGTTTCCCTGTCCAGCACGTTCTCCAGATCTTTCACCAATAGAAAACGTCTGGTCAATGGTTGCGAAGCGACTTGCTCGTCACCAAACGCCAGTCACTACGGTTGATGAACTGTGGCATCGTGTTGAAGCTGCATGGGCATCTGTACCTGTACATGCAATTCAATCTCTGTTTGACTCAATGCCCAGGCGTATAACTGCTGTTATTACTGCCAGAGGCGGTTGTTCTGGGTACTGATTTCTCAGAATCTATCCAGCCACACACACAAATATATATATTTTTTGAAAATTTAATCACTTGTTATTTCTAGTATAATATATTTGTCTAATAAATATCATTTTGTTATCTGCATTTCTTCCTGGTGTAGCAATTTTAATGGCCAGTAGTGCATTTTTCTGCATATTAGATTCCAGTATACACGGACATCCAAGTCACGGAAAAATTTCATCATTTATCAAAAAGATGAAGTTTTCAGGATAGGCTTGTTACAAAACTTACTGCTGACCATTCAGCTGCTAAGAATGTTAGTAATTTATAGCTGAAAAAAAATTTCTAACAATATCATTTGTATAAAATTTGTGAAATGTCATTTACAAAGTCCCTCCACATAAAAAGGTACCATCGTCAAACAGATCTTGAATTTGTGAAGTTTTGTCTAAAGGACGGTTTTAGACGAAAAAAAAAAAAAAAAAACATAATTAAAAAAAATCAAATTCTTAATAGTACAGGGATTCACACTATGCCGTGACCCTGTAAATTCATCAACAATGGCAGATGATGCCCTTTATTCGTCATTCAACTTCATCAGATGAACAATAATGGGTTTCCTTCTTTTAATATTTGTTTATATCTAATGATTTTCATCATAGCGTAATTATTTTAACTGTAAAAACTAAAGCTTCAAGTAATATGTGACATGAATGTCCTGTCAATTCATGCAAAATTTTAAAGGAAACAATGAACACGAGTATTTTATGCCAACCATTAGTGCTCCATGACATCATGACTTAAAATATTAATTGAGTCAAATG
Source organism: Latrodectus elegans (assembly GCA_030067965.1). Taxonomy (NCBI): domain Eukaryota; kingdom Metazoa; phylum Arthropoda; class Arachnida; order Araneae; family Theridiidae; genus Latrodectus; species Latrodectus elegans. The sequence continues at coordinate 11,399,448 of CM057815.1, read as the reverse complement.
TTTCAAAAAATAATTGAATCTTGTAAATAGTGTCACCTAAGCTTTCATAATAATTCTACATAATTATACTTTCATTTAATTCTGTATATATAACATATGTTGTTCATAATATTATAATTATTTTGACAGTTAGATTTAATACTTCAAGTAATATGATACATTAGTGTTTTGTCAACTCATGTATATGATTATTAATTTAAGATTGTATACCTCCTTATTTACTTTTCCTGTAATTATTTCTACATTTCCTACATTTAATACTTTCACTAAATTTCATAATAACTAGTTTCAATCATGTAACTGAACTGTGACGCAGACACCTACTGGACTAGGATGTCTACAGACTTTCAAGCCTTACCAATGTGTTGATAATTTTTAATATAAATCAAAGGCTGAGCTGTAAGTGAGCCCCCGTAAATGTTACGGAAGGCTCTCGGAGATGGTGGGCCATAACCCGATAACCAGTTGGTAAAGTCCGGGGTCCTGCCACTTCGTTATGTTATGTTATGTATAAAATCTATCAGGAGTACTTTTAAATCTTTTTAAAAGAATTAATCCTGCAAATTTAGCTGCCTTTTGTTTGTTTGCCACTTTATGATTACTTTTTCTCCTTTAAGGTTAATTAAACCATTCAAAATGAATTCTCCGAATAATACAAACATCCATACTAAAAGTGAGATTCGAACCCATGAACTGTTAACACGTAAACAAGACAGCTATCGGTACGAATGCCAGCTCAACAGGTCTTTTAGAAAATCGACTTTTCATTTTTTGATATTTTATCTTCTTAATTCGAAAGAGAATAGGAGAGGAAAACTTGAAATTCAGTTTAGAAAATATAATTTGAAGTAACATCAAGTAAGTTTAAAAAAAATTGATATTTGTGTGCATAATAATCTAAAAATTAATATCATTATAATTTGAAATATATACTATACAATATTCTTTTTTGTAAAAACAACTGTGTATATAAATAATATTATCATTACTGTAAAGAAAAAAAAAACAATTCTGAATTTATTTTCGAATATATTTTACGAAAAATAAAATTGGAAAATGTTAAATTTTATTTTCATATAATATTATATACATTGACAGTTATACTTGCAATTTGTAAATTTATATTTATAGTAATATTTATTGTCGATTTTTTATTCATGCTAAAATAATGTATTTCATTGAAACACAGCGTGATTTGAAATCATTAATGAATAACAAATCTGTTAAAGAATAAAATTTTAATGAATGAAAAGCATTTAGATAAAATGTTACTCGCATTTAATACCAAATATTTTAATTAACTTCTTTTTAATAATTAAATAGAGGAATCGTTCAAAACATCTCCCTTTTTATAATGTTACGCCGTATATATTTAAGACATTTGAATATCTGAGTAAAATAAGTAAACTTAATTGTTAAAAAATAATACTGATTCTCTACAATTTTTATTTCAATATAACAACAAGACACAGATTTAAAGTAAAATCAAAGTCCTTATTTCATAAAAGATATAAATATACATAGATAACATTGTTTCACGTAGCAAAAACGATAAGCGAAACAATAAAACAAATTCAAAAGTTCAAATTTGCACTTTATTTACTTTGTGTTTTCATTTTTGACCAATAATCTCTGAGCAGATATTCCAGGTGTTTGCGTGATAACACTCAATCTGTTTTAAGCTATAATTTTTGTCTGGCAGGAAATTATCCTAAGGAAGAAACATAATGAATATTTCTTGGTCACAAAAACATTAAAATATTTGATTATTTTAAATAGAGGAATTTATAGGTTAAGTTTTTAGAAAAGTATACAAAAAGAGGATCATTATTTGATTTGCACATTTTATTGATAATTTATAAATAAAATACGTTTGTGGAATTGTAATATGTTCTTAACATATCATATTATGGATGGATATAAATGTAGGATAATAATGTCTATATGTTTATGAATATCTTTTCTTGTAACAAACATGTGTAGAATACCAGGAATAGTTTAAATGTTAAAAGATATTATGAGAAGAAAATACACACATAAACATGTGGAAGATAACAGGGAAAATTCAAATGTCTGAAGAAACGCAGAATATCCCCAAGCCCTAAGTGTTTTTGCATGCAGAAAAGCATCTTTCAAGAATCATTGGGCTTAATGATCATACTATACATTTTGAAGGAGGGCTGGTGTTACGTGAGGGTACAAAAAAATTTGAATTTCCTTAAAAATGGAACAAGTCTTAAAACTTGCGCCATTTCTAAGCAGACGATATAGTAAACAGCATATGTCGTATGACATATGATGTTTACTATATCGTCTGCTTTGTATATCATTTGATTTCTATATATCGCTTTCTCGTGGAATTTTTTTTTATTTAAAAGTTTTGTTTCCAAAAGTGTTGGGGCAACACAAAAATGATTGTGAGTGTTTGTGTTCGAATTTTGCTTGCGCAGTTCTTTTCTTTGAAAACCGAATTTGTGGCGATACCTTCGCCTTGGTAATTTTTTGGTAATTTTTTTTATTTTATTCCTTTTCAGCGATTTCTGAAGCCGTTTTTTTTCAGCAACATGTGTCATAAATGAAAACTTTGTTAATGTATGTTCACTAAAATTTTCTAATTTGCGATCTTTGCATGAACCTGAATAAATAAGAAATTGAAGTTTTTTGCATTGCTGCACTTTTATTGAACAAGGGTGAGTTATTTTTTTCCCCACAGATTCTGATGAAGCCAGAGCGATCTATTGTTTTACAGTAAGCCATTGTGTGATTAAGATTAACACCTTAGCCATTTTTAAGCAAATTCAATTTTTTTAGTTTATCCAAGTAACAGATGGCCCATGACATCAGACATTGTAATTAACGGGAGATGGATATTGTTTTCTGTCTGCTCACATGTTAGGGTGTGCGCATGTGAGTTTTTTCGTTATTTCCCTCTGCAAGTAGTTCAATATGGTTTTCATCTATAAATACTTCTCCCACAAAGCATAGGCAGAAATTCCTAACAACCATTTCTGATTGTTATATTGCCAGCTGTTGAAATCATCTAATACAATTGTGATTTAACATCGAATCTGTCAATAGAAATAAAAAGTATAATACTGTCAATATAAGGGCCACTGTGGCCTGGTTGGTTAGGGCGTCGGGCTCATTATCGATAGGTAGTGAGTTCGAATCCCGGCTGAACGAAGATCCATCGTGTTCGCTAATGGCAGATGGGGCACGTTAAAACTAAGCGTGGTCGCAATGTACCCGAAAGTAAATGATATCTCTGGGGCTGACAGGCCAAACACTGAGGGTCTTCGCCTTGGTACCTGCTTCAAAATTAAAAGGACTTCCCCCGGCTGCTTCTAATCTAACTGGTAGAGCCCAACTCAGCGCTAGGTATAGGGAAGCAAGCAGGTGCAACAACAATTGTGTGTCAATAGCATTAAGAAGCATTGTACTGTCAATAGCAATACGAAGCAAAATAGGAGATACTCTCGATTGGAATAAGAAACATTGCAGAATTTCGCTTCAGATATGTCATATAGATATTTTATGGAACTATGCATTATATTGTATTAAAAAAATTAAATAACTTGATTAAAATTAGCATTTGACAGTATATGAAATATTTGGTGATTGAGGAAAGTCTTTTGCTATTTTCTGGCGTGTTTTTTGACTATTCTAATTTTATTGCAAATGTATTATTTCTTTTTTTATTAAAAAATACCCAATTTTTAATAATAAGTGAATTTTTAATAATCATAATGAAGTATCAAATCATTCGTTGTATTTTAAAGGATATTCAAAATAATGATAACAATTAATTTCTAATGTAAAATATATTCCTACAAAAATATAACAAGGAATAATCGTTTCACAATTTTTTTTCTCTGTTTTCTTAGCTGAAAAAATTCTTGATTAAAAATTTTTCATTTTATATGTATCAAAAATTACATTTTTTAAAATACACTTCGAGGTCTTTTACAAAGATGAGAGAATGCTTGTAGCTTTTTTAAATATAAGATTAAAACATTCTGAATATTAATTTCAACGAAAAATATCTATGCATAAAAGGATCAACTTTTCAAAAGAGGGTTGTCTGATTTATATTGAGCTGAAGAGCTCTTAATATGCTCATGAAAAATATTAATATAAAAATAATTTAATACCAACTAAATCATTCCTATTTTTTATGATGAAAATAACTATTGCAGTTTTTCTTTTGGATAATATGTTACTTTAGTTTGTGATTATACACAATTTATAATGCGTGTACAAGTTCTTTATTTTTGGAGCTTGAATGTATGAGGGCCACATTAATTCCTGTACGCATTGATTAAATGACTCATAAATTTACATTTATGATGTTATCAGATATCTTCTGATCGGTAGATAAGAATGATTAAAAAAGTTATCTTCAATTAAGAGAGCTCGCAATTACCTTAACGATTTCTTATTTTTATGTGACAATAAAAGGAAGTTTTGGATTTTTTTAAACTTTATTGATAACGCTACATCGTGAGAAATGATTCTCACTGTAACCGTCAAAGTTATTTTGAAAAAATCTAATCAGTCCTCGAATACATTTCCGTTTTAATAGTCATAGGTAACTTGTGTAAGTCTGTAAAAATAATACATGTTTTTCTCTTGGATTACAGATTAGTTACGAAAGTAACATTTTCGTTTGTGTGCAAGCATAATGTATGTGTCATAGAATGCTTCTTAGGGAGAAGACTAACAGCTTTGACGAAATATTGTCGTCAGTGGAGTTTTTATGTTAGGTGCTGGCTGCATTCGTGTATTCCAAGAGAGAAAATTTGGGAAAATCCCAAGCACTCACCATGATCAAGATAAACGGTCATGAAAAAGTCAGAAACACAACATTCAATTACCATAATTTTAAATTGTGCCAAACCCATGATATTTTATTCCGAATTACATGGTTTTGCTATTAAATATAGTGAGGTATGAAGATAAGGAAATAAATTATTTTATATGCTCAGTTATGAATGAATGCCTTATGAACCAGAGATAAGTGGATTTGCATTGACTGTGACATGTTATATCAGATTCCTATTTACTAATCATAGCTAATCAGGAAAAAATCAGCTAAGTAAAAAAAAAAAAACCTTACTATTTTAAAAGCTTAAATATGAAATAAAAATTCTACTATTTTTCTCCTTTTATGTATAATGTATCAGAAAATAAAATAGTTAAATAGAAAAAAGTATATTATTAACGAAAAAATAATATTCTTTTTTCATTAAACACACACACACACACACACACACACACACACACACACACACACACACACACATATATATATATATATATATATATGTATATATATATATATTATATATATTATATCTATCTATCTATATATATATATATATATATATATTTCTATGCTATAATCATAAATAAAATAGTTTATTCAAGAAAATTAATTTTCTGAAAAGAAATGCAAAATAAAATAATTCTACAATTTTACTCTTGTTAAATAACATATCAGAAAACGAAATAGTTTTATAAAAAAGAATATTCATATGGAAAAATCCTTTTTTTAATTGAACAAAGTAAAGCATCAAACAAAAATTTATTTCTTTACTATTGTTATACCTCATTTATATCTAATAATTAAAACTGCATCAGTTATGTGAATCTCTTTTCTGGATAGAAAAATGTAAAATAAAAACTCTACTTTTTTTCTTCTTTTTATATAAAATATCAGAAAATGAAACTTTATGAAAAAAGACTATCGATATCGAAAAAATATAACTTTTTCTTTGAACAAAGTAAATGCATCACAAGAAAGAACTACTTTGACTTGTTATACCTTATTCCTGTCTATTAATTCTAACTACATCAGTTAAGTTAGGTGAATCAAGTTTTTGAACTGATATGTGGAATATAAATTCTATTTTCCTCCTGTTATATAAAATATCAGAAAGGGAAATAGTAATATGGAAAAAGATCATGGAAAATCGAAAAAAAAAATATATTTTCTATAAAACAAAGTAAGAATATCAAGAAAAGAATAAAATTTATAAACGTTTTTATAATTTTTGCATGTTTTTCGTAAAATTCAGAAATTGATGCATATATTGAATCGATGCATAAATCGATGCGATATTTGGTATAACCTAAGGAAACCAATGAAGAATTTTCATTTAAAATTGATGCCAGGAGAATTTTATATGCTGCAGAATAATTAATATCTAATCGGGGAATTTATTTTTGTGCCTCTATCTTTCGCATGTAATCTGTGTTTTTGTTACTTATGACACTTGCACAAGACAAGCACGTTAGCTGACAGCTATGTGAAATGAAAAGAGTCTTTCATTTAATCAAAGCACGTCAAAGGTAAAAGTACGACTTTGTTCTAAACTCCTCCGATAGGTGGCGCCACTAAAAGATTTATTATTTTAATTTCGACATTGATTTGGAAGTAGAGGGTATTTTCTAGACCATTACATCCATGGTAACTGCTCAACGACCGACTACAAGACTTCCGATTCCACTCCGGACGGGTGGCCGATTCCCTAACTTCAAGGCTACTTCTTTTTCCTCTGTAATCATTATTTATAAAATTTTGCAAAAATACTTTCATGTGTGTGTGTGTGAATTTATTATCATTTTTAATTAAAGTGACCTAAATTCAGCTATTACGCATTTATATTTTCCGCCTTAAAACATTCTCTTGTGTATTTTATCTTATTTCAAATATCCTTTATTTGTAATTTTAATGAAATGAACGGACTTCTTAGTTTATAATTTCTTATTTTTCTACTAACACCATTTGCTGCACCAAGATATAAAAATCATTTCACCAGTTTTCATTATTTCATCAGCAATTTTCTGATTTCATTGTTACCAAGATAAAAAAATAACTGTGAAAACTAATAATATTTAACAAGATATTTTTTTAATTGAGTTTGAATTTGTAAAGAATTACAACTTTTAAAATTAATTGATATAATATTCAACTAATAGAATTGGCATTCATTTTTTATTTAAATTATTGATAAAAATGTATATCAAGTATTTCATAGGTAAATCAATGATATTTTACCAATTGAAATAAAAAGTTTTTATTTTCTATATTCTTGAAACAATGTGACTTTTGAATGTTATTAACATAAAATTTTTTTTCTAATTGCTTAACCTAAATTTTCTTCATTAATCGTGTTTCAACAAACTAAAATTTTACACTAATTAAATTATGATTAGTCAAAATAAAATTATTGATAATGGGTGTTGAATATTTTTTTAAAGAAATAGGTATTTATTACTGATATTCTAATTAATTGAAAGGACTTAGGTTAATTACTTTCTACTTAAAACAATGTTATTTTTTCTAAACTTAAATAAACAGAAATTCTATGCTCACTAATTTTTTTTTTCATATTTAGTGCTGATAAATACATTTATTTTAATCTTTATTAATTGCATTTTCATAAATGTTTCAAACAATGTCTTGAAAAATATTATCAATCATATTAAAAACCTATTATAACTTAATTAAATTAAAACTCATTATAACCGTAGCCAAACTTTGTTTGATTAATATCAATTAAAAATATAAAAAGTGATGTTTTCATACCAGTATTAATGTTCAACTTTTCCTTTTTGTAAAAAAAAAAATAAATTAATTAAATTATGTAAAGTGAATGTCAAAAATTTAAGAGTCTGTTTTGGAAAAGTTATTATTTCTGTATATCCATCAAAATATACATGTTTTGATACAATCTATATCAATTTACATTGATTCAATTCAATTTTAAGTCCAGTTTTACTTCTCTGCCAAGAATAGAAACATTTCATTCATTAATAATTAATTTCATATCATTTAAGAAAATTTAATTTTCCAATAAGTAATTAAATAATATTATATTTGTAATTTGAATTAATCAAAAAATTGCATTGCAAAATGCATTTCAGGCTGTACGATTATTAGTTTCATAGAATTAATGACTATTTCTTATAATTCAAAAACATAGTACGTAATTATGACATTGATAATTTTCATCAAAATGAAATGTCGCAAAAATGTTGCACATTTGTTTCAAAATATGAAAAGGAAAAATGCAGTTAAGTTACAGTCAAAACAAGTGCATAAAAACTTTATTTTTTATTCATATTTCAATTTTTTAACTATAAATTAAAAATTGTATGCGTTAAAAATAAAAACAATAAACATGAGATTAAGTATAATAAAGAACATAATGTATGTGCAATTACTAAATTGCCACATTTGGCGTTAAATTGCAACATTTGGCAATTTTTTCAAGAAAATGTCATATGAATAATACGTAAATGCCTTTAGCATAATGTAGTTTTAGTATAAGGTAGTCATAAATATAATGCATATCTATACCTTCCATTATTATGCTATCAAAGCCATAAAAATGCAATTTAATATAATACCAAACAAAATAAAATTACCTTTTTAAAAATGGTAAAAAGTGATTGTAGGTATTATGAAGTAAATTAGCCAATATCTTATATTTTCGTTGATTTCTGGCATAAATCACTTTTGTTGGTATTATAAATATATTAATTGCGCTAATTTCAAATTATCACCAAGTCACCAAGGTAACAGTTCGTTAAAGTTTTGAGTTATTCTATACACTTAATTGAAGTATTTGTAGTGAATATCAGCTTTTATGTACAATAACTGTTTGTGTCAAAAGCTAATGCAACTGCTTTTGACTAATAACTTTGAACGTGCATTAGTTTTTATCGGTCCGTAATTAGTGAACTTGTCGCATTGAATATCATCACCAAAGTATTCGATGCCAAAAATTCGGGAATGATTCATTAACATATGGTTTTCATGTTCAATAAGTTCGAAATATGCATGCTTTTTTTATTTTGCTAAATATTTAAATTGAAAACTTCTATAATATCAGATTTCCATTGCTAAAGTCAAACAATTTTCAATTTTTAGGTAATTTGCCTATTTTATATATATCAATACCGTTAAAAGTTTTATATTTTTATTCATAATTTTAATTTTTTTTTTAGTTATCAAGAAGTGTATTTAAATGTACCCATTATCTAATCAATATAAACTAAAGGGCAATGAATTAAAATAATTTTGGAAACAGATATATATATATATATATATATATATATATATATATATATATATATATATATATATATATATATATATTATATATATATATATATATTTGTATTCTTATATATATATATATATATATATATATATATATATATATATATATTTGTATTCTTATATATATATATATATATAAGAATACAAATATACAAAAAATTTAACAAATTAGTGCAATTGCAATTAAAAGTACTTTTTCGAAAAATATAAATTGAAAAATTCAAATTGTTAAAATTTACACAATAAAATTTTAAGCATTTAATAAAACAATAGAAATGAAAAAGAGAACATTATGAAAAGTATAGGAGAATAAAACTTAAATTTAATTATAAAATAGAGAGAAATATGTTTACATAAATGCATCGTATCAGCCTAGTCAGCTTTATCAGGAGATGTTGAGCACATTGGCACAAAAATATGACTTTTATGATCAAGTCATTGGTTAAAAATCAAATGTTGTGCCAAGACAACCGAAAACCATACAAAAATCACTACATGCAAAAAATGAAAGTATAGAAAATATGAAGATAATAAGTAATGTGAATCAACATATAAATAAAAAGAAATTCAAAAACAGTCATATTAAAGCGAAAAAATAAAAATTTCTCCAATTAATCATTTAGTCCCACTACTATTAACTTTCGAATGGAAAAATTGAATGTTTAGAACGATAAACGAACAAAAAAAAAAATCAAATTTTGATATTGTTTAATTTACATTTTTTTCTTTTAGGTTGTTTTCCCTTTCAGGTTATTTTTTCTTTTATTATTTCTCTTTCCTAATGCATTTTACTCCTCAAAGTTAAAGTTCATCTATTGATGAAATTCTGCTCTTAATTTGGTTTGTTCATCAATAGTCGCTTTTCTAATGTGATAGATTTTTTGTTACGTGTGTGAAGTCATTTCGACCAGGAAAAGAATGGTGTTAAAGTGTATGATTTTTTTGTGGGCAAAATCTAATCGAAAAGAAAATATATTGTTTTAATGGTATATTAGCTTTGGTCTTGTAAATGGATACTTTTACATCGCATTGTTAAAAATTCCACATTATTAAAATTTCAGTGTGTTTGGTTTTAGAAACTATGGTCTCTTTTTGCATACAAAATTTTATGCGATTCGAACAGATAGTTGAAAGTTGACTCTAAACTTTTCTAAATGCCCATACCCTGGTTAAAAGCTGGATCCATGATTTTTTATATTTAAGAACTAAATGATAACCTTTTATCCATTAATTACCTAATTATTCATATTGAAGAATTATCAAAATATAAAAAATGAGCAATTATATACATTAAATACCATTTGATAGAATAGTTTGCTTAGTACCTGTGTAAAATCCAATGTAGCAGGGAATAAATGGTGCAAAACAAAACTATTTTTCACCAATTATAGAGAAAACTATGTGCCAAACACATATAATTGTTACTTTAATAAGCCACTCTGCATGCAACCAATTCTTTTCACGTACCATTTTCTGTATTGCAATTATGTTTGATGAAATGTGCTTTGTACGCACTCTTTTGTCCTCATGAGAACAATCCATTTCAACGGTGATGATGCTAAATCAAATTCTGATGAATTCTTCCACAGCCTCAAATCTCCCAAATTCTAAAGTCTCTTAAATTTTATTTTTGCGATATGCTTTTAATGATATCTTCCATTTCAAACTTCGTTACATTCTTTCCTCTAAGAGACCTTAACGAACTCGTTCATGTCACTCCTTCTAAAAGTCTCGTCATCGGCAGTCGAATGACAATCTTTCCACCCCTCCGAAAACCATAACAAAAATCAAAAACAAAGGAATGCATACGAGGGCGGGAGAAAAATGTGAACCAAAACCTAAGTTTTTGAAAATGCAAGATGATGAAATGGTTGTATTTAGATGAGAAAAGGAATACGGTAAAAAGAAATGTCTTAAACAAAGCAGCAAACAAAAAAGGAAAAAAGCTTGGTTGTGTACAAAAACTATGTTATCACATCGCACTAGCTAATAGCATTTATTATTAAACAGAAGGTATCTTAAATAGGGTGATCCAAAAAAATTTTTAAAGTTTAAAAGAAAGCAATGTTTTACATTTTATAAGGTCATTCTCTTAGCATCAATCTTTTAACTAAAATATCTCCCATGTCTAAATATTTCGCAACATAAAAATAAATTATGAGCTCCAACATTTTTTGAATATTAAACACTTGTACGAAATGATTGTATAAATGTTAATGTAAAGTAATACATTAAGATAATATCGTATAAAAATTTGAGTGGTATGTAAGACAAAATTTCTTAAGGCATTAAATAAAAATAATTCAAATACAACTAAACCTCGTCAAACGTACATAACTAAGAGCTACTTATTTATCGTTTACTAACTACTTATACACAATGAGCAATTGTTAGTTATATTATGTATATTTCTTATAACAAGTCCTTAAACGGCGTTTAAATGATGGATTACGGAAATTTGAAAAGATATGCTTTATAGAGATAAAAAAAAATCAAAGTTAAATGTGTCAAAAATCCTTTTCAGCTTATCTCAAAATTATCCCAACTGAAAAAATGTTATTTAACTTGATGGGATGATCGTAATATCGCGTGATAGCCAAAAAAGAAGAAAAGGAAAAAAACTAGAGAAATTTTCCTGATTCTTTTATCACAAAAGGAGGGATTCAAACAATGAAGAAGGAGAATTTGAGTGAAATCACCAATGATTGATGGTAGATTTTGGATCCAGACAACATGAGAAGATCTTGTCCCCCACCCCCTTGGAGTTCATCATTAACGGTTGCAGTTTGGAGTTTTTAAAAAGCTAAGTGAATAGAGATATCAAGCAGTTGGCAGCTTTGCGTGGATAAAGGGTAGCAATTATAAAGTTTGGCTTCTTTTTTTATAGTTTGGCTGGGTTTAAATAAGCTTCAAGAATGAAGGACGCATGCGCAGTTTGATAATTCCGTCATGGAATTAGAAAAAAAAAAAGCCATTGTTGTTGTTTTCACTCATGGTTTGTTATGTTGGAACACTATTTTTACGAAATAGATCGATCAAATAGACGCTTTTATTCCATCCTATGTTTCTGAAAAGAAGTAAAACTAATAAAAATCTATGTTCCATTTAAAAATGCATGAAAGGGTTTCCGGCTCTTTATAACACTAAATGTGTACACCTGTATCAAAAAGCAGACCTACGTTCTTTTATGTCATTATCAATAATGGCTAATTGTTAATTTAATTAAATATAGGGATTAAATGTTTGTTATATGTATAAAAAAGCAAAAGCTATAGGCATTGCAAAATAGCAGCATTTACAATATTTTTTTAAATAAGATTTTCTGGAAATGAAAGTACTAAAAAAGTATTATCATTTTTACAGTCCGTACCAGTTAATACAGTGATTAAGCGAGATGATTAAAGCAGGTAACAATGATTATTTCTATAATAATGCAATTTCTCTCGTTAGTTTCCTTTAAAATACTTGAATTTTATCGCTTAATTTTGATGTTTTTATAAATACTTAAGAGAAAATTTTTCAAATGGTACGACAATAATAATGGATTGAACATGGTATTTTACAAATTTTCTACTATGTTCAGTTTTGATGTTGCCATTCTAAATAGAATTTTACATTTCATAAATCTAATTGGTCTGAAAGACGTTTGTCATCATTTTGGTAAATTCTCGGAATGGCGATTCATTCATCTCATTTTAATGTTCAATTTATGAAAAAAAATTAACAGTACATAAATGAAGTGTACTTTCTCTCAAAGCTCTAATGTAATATTCTCTATTGCAAATAATATTACATGGTTAAAATATTGTATTTATTTATTAGAAAACTTTAATATTCAGGGAAATAATTAATTTCTTATGCTAAAATTGGTAATTTCTTTACTTTATATCTCATTCTTCATGAATATGCTTTTGATTTGCACAGGCTAAAGAATTTTGGATTTAATTTCTATGGAAACTTTGGACCTCTTTCATGCTTAATTACTGGTCATATTCTGTATTTATGTGCTTATACAAACTACCAAGTCTGAATGTGACAGGATTACATATTATTTTGTTTCTCGCCTTATTTCTAATTTAAGATTTTTTTTTTCAAATTTTAAAACTTTTTAAAATTTGTAATTTCTTAGTATGTTTGGAACCTAATAAGAACGAGAAAATATTTTTAATGACAAATATTTTTTTTTACTCGTTCCCTCTCTTATGATCATACCATACCAGTAATTTGTTACATCCAAAGTTCTCCCACTGACGTATTCGCCAGCTAAGGTATAATCTCGTTTCTTATGTTTCAAAGTGGAAGTGTGAGTATAAAGGTATGAGTCTAAAGGTAACTGAAGTATAAGTATTTAAGAAAATTATATTTATGCATATTTTGAAAACTTAATAAAATATAGTCTTAAGTACATTACAGTATTTAAAATCGTAACTAATCAAACTTAATACTAATTTATATTTAATTTTTTCCTCACAATAATTACATATTTCCTTTTATTCTGAAAAGTGTTTAGGATTTAGATTAATAAATATTAATTACTAAATAATTTTCCTTATATATTTTGTGTTTACATTTAATCATTCATAGGGTACGAGTATAATCTATTTAATAATAATTCATGAGTTACATTTTTCTGATTTCATTAAAAAAAAGAAATTGATAAATTATTAACCTTTCCAGCTTATTTTTCATTTATTAAAATTACAAACATTAAAATTCAATTAAAAATGTTTTAACTTCTTAAATATTAAATGTTATTTTAAGCCTCTAATTTCTTTTTAAAATTTATATGACAATTTCTGTTTACATTCGTATTATTTTAATTTATAAAGAAATTATTGCATTATATTAATCAATAATTTTTTAATCAATGTCTAAATTTTTTTTAATTATAAAATTCGAATAATATTATTCGAATTTTGTATTTAAAACATTATTTATTCGAAATTATAAAATACCATTTTTTACTTTTTATACTTCAATTAAATAAGACATTAATTTAGTATTTATTTTATTATATTTTTCTTCTAAATTATATATAAGTATTAAATCACACTTTCACATTATATATGTCTATTTTAAATGAATATATATAACATTACTTATTATATTACATGATTTTACTAATTTAATACATTTTCCATTTGGTATTCATACATGTTTAAAAAACAGAATTTCTTATTTGTATATATAAATATATTTAGATAATAAAATAAATATCTACACTAATAAAAACAACATACAACATATCATTTCTTGCTGGTAAAATACCTAGAATAAAATTTTAACTAAAGCAAAGTTAAACATTATAATTACTGATTAAATTAATAAATTAAAAATACGAAATTTCCTTTGCAATAATCTAATTTATTATAATTGATTATAAATTTAAATTTATATATATATATATTATTTATATATATATATATATATATAATTTAATTTTTTAAAAAAATAACCTAAAGGTACGTTCAATAAAAGGATTTGTGCCAAAATCAGCAATTTATGTTGACAAATAATTGAATGAAATAAAAAAATCAGATTTATTATTATTATTAAGTGGTTAATTGCTTTAATTACAAAAATATTTTATGAAGAGTAAATTTTGGTTACATAAATTCTTAACTTCCAACTCTTATTTCCGAAGAGCGTCCACCGAGCCCAAACTAAGCTATTCATTTTCATACTTTTTTATTTAAAGTTTTTGTCAAGACAACTTAATCTTCAAAATCACACGAAAGACAAATATTTGTTTTTTACAGCAAAACATATTCTTAATTGGCTAATTTGAAATGATTCGAATCACACAAGCCCTTCAGGTTCATGAAACGTTATATAACTTTCAATACATTAGCAATTTTTAAAATCACATTTGCAGGCTATAATTTGTACGTGGTGATAAAATAAGTTAACCATTTATCATAGCCGCCAAATAGCAGCATACAAAAAAATAAATGTTCTTTGCTGTCTTAAAAAAAAGGAAATGAAAACAAATTAGTGTGAAGATATTTCAATATACATATCTCTGGATCTAAAGCACTGCCACATGAGCCCTCATTACCACAATATCTGTGACGTCTTGAGTTATGTACACCTCCTCCCTTCCAAAGATTGCTTTCGTCGATATCTTCTTCTCAAAATTTTAAATGAAAAGCTGATGCACCCTCAGTGGGAAGGGCTACAGGTAATTACAGACTCTAAAAACCTCACCGTTATCGCTGTTTGGATCCTGATCTCGAAAGTCACTCTTGTATTGTTGTTGTTGTTGCCGGTGATTGTGGACCTGGAATTGGTTCATTGCCCACCAGGACTTTCTGCCAGACGTTTTCTGGTTCTTGGCAGACAATGACTTTCGATGGGTTTCGATCGGAGGATAAATCTTCAAGGAACTAAAACAGATTGAGATGAGTGGAACAGGAAACTGATAAATTAAGAAAATTCTCCAGTTGTATTGGATCATTTAAATTTTTAAATCATTCAAAAAGTTTGTAAATTGAGTTTTCATAAAATGCATTTGAGTTGATGATTTGCAATGATCAAAATTTATTTCGATATTAATGTTCGATAATTTTAATTCAATGACTATTATATAGCTCTAAAATTTTATATATAATATGGAGAAACTGAAAGGATAATTATAAAAGACAGCAGTTTAGAAATCAGTATTTTTATGGAAATCAGCAGTACGAATGTTTTATATATTTTTACTATTATTATATCAATATGAAAATCTATATATCCTGATACTCCAAAAAATATTTTTTATGTTTTGCTAACATTTTTTTTTTAATTTCTAACTCCATTTGGAAATTTCTTTTTTATAACGCTGGATAGAAGCCAAAAAAGAAAAACTCAAATATACATTAAAAATAATAATCAAATATAAATTTGAAAGGAAAATTTACTTTTAGACTAGATGAAAATGGGAAATGTAATAAACATAATTTCTTTTGGTTTTGTTATTCTTAAATATATATTAATTCAAAAGAATTTTCTCCCATATAAATATTAACCAAAAATATTTTGTTTTCCAATATTTTATGAAATCAATAAACATGAATTATCTACAAAATTAATACATATATTTTTTATTTTATTTTTTTAAGTAGTTATGCCAAAAAAATGCAACAAAATTAAAATTTGGGGTCATATGACGTGAAACCAATTAAAAAAATTAATACAGTTTCTCACAGTGTAGTTAATAAGTGTTTTCTAAACTACATTTAGACTAATTAAATTTTTAAAATAATATCAAATTTAATTAATAATTTCTTAATTTATATTTATGGGGAAAGTAATATGTCTGAAAATTGGAAGAAGTTTCATTTTCCAAATAAATGTAATTAAAAATCTTAATGTATACATTTTATCTGCATTAAGTGTTTGACGAATTTAAATACTATATTAATTGTTTATGGAAATATTCATTCTTCTGTACAATCTCATTTCGAAAAATTTGTTCAAATTATTTTAAGTAGATCATCGCATTTAACTTATATATTTATTACCTCGTCAGAAACACACTGGAATATTTATATGTAACAATAATATATATTTCAATTATTTAAAATAATGCATTGTAAAGGAAAAATAAGTATATCAGAGACAATTATTTCAAGCGCATAAATACCGACATGCTTACATAAATATGTTGATAAAAAGTTATGTAAATTTTGCAAATTTTTACCATTTTAATATAAATTTAGTTTTTATTTTATTTTTAGTAATTAAATAAAATAATAGCTATTAAAATTTGTAATGATTATTAAATTGTTTTAATTTAAACTATATTATTATTATAGTTAAATTAATAATGAATTTAATTCAAATTATGTACCTTGTTTGGTATTTCTTTAAAATAATTTTAAGTTTTGAAATGCATCACCAAAATATCGTATAAACTGGACTTACCTTGTCTTAGGATTATTATATTATTTACAGCAAATTTATGTTTCATCTGAAAAGAAAAAAGGTTTTACTGTGTATTTAAAGTGGCATAGACGAAATTCTTTCCTTAGTCAGGTGCCATAACAATAAGTATAACACAACCTAACATTACCTATATATAAATATTTTTAGCTTTTATATAACATATTTTTATGGTCACAAAAAAAATTTCTATGAAGTAAGCATGATAATTTAAAATAAGCTGTTATTTATTATTTTACATACAGTCAGTTGAAAAAGTAGCATTAAAAATTATCTCTGAAGATACAAAAAAAAAAAAAAAAAAAAAAAACAGTGTTATTATTATCTCCAGTACAAACATTAATTTATCGATTTATCAAACTACTTTAAATAAATTGTGCATATACATATTTAATTTTAAGAGTTTAATATTTTGAAACAGTTAATATCATACCTTTTAATTTTTTGATGAATTATTATTTCTTAATGAACATATAATAATTAACTTTGTAATAGGTCAATTAATTCGAGATATGACAATTATGTACTTAAGTCATTCAAACATTTTCAGAGATTAAAGCGTAGCATGAAAACAGGATAAAAAAATAAAAGTGAGAATGTTAATAGTATCACTTTGGTTTCTATCATTTTTGTCACGATCACACTAAATCAAACATTCCGTGACGTAAAAGTACATTCTATTTTGTTACTTCCGTCCATCTTTATTTCCGCATTTTAATAGAGTACACCCCATAATTATCAAAGAATATCAATGTGAATCTCTCTCTCTCATCGAAATATGGTTAGAACTGCCTTGAAAATTTAATTAATTAAGGAAGATCAAAAATGTAAATGGAGTAATAATAAGAAAGGAAATGTAAGAAAATAAATATCAGTTTATTACAAGCTATGAACTTTGCGATGAAGTACCTTTTTATTTAATTGTAGCCCAATGAATATTGTTAATGTTTTGATTAGATCTTACATATTTTACCATGTTTAAGAGAATGAAAGGGGGTAATATTTGGCAATATTAGTTAATACACATTGAACCGTAAAAAGGTACGATGATTGATATTGAAGTATAATTTCTATTCAAATTACGAAAAGAAATATTATTTATAAAAGAGGAAAAAAATAGAAAGAAAATTTTTATAAGTCTTTAAACTTCTTCTGAAACTGATATTTTGATAATCTTATATCTTTCAATGCAATTTATAATATATTTCTATAAGAGTTTGTTTTTTAATAACTTAGAATATAATTATTTGATAAAAGATGAATGTTTTGATAATCAAAAAATAGCTTCAAATCTCATTATGAAACATATGACTTGCTTATAAAGTATATGTAATATATAAATAAAACTTCTAATTATCTTAACAGTGCACATTTTTATGAAGAATATACTATATAATTACCATACAGCCAAGTTTTATATATTTGGATAAAAATATGTGCTTTATGCTGTATGATAATGAAATACCTTTTCTCGTTTCAATTGAGTTTTATGTTTTAATTAAAAATGATATTAGATCACATACAAGATGTAAATATTATTGAAGAAGATATCGTCACTAAAATTTAAATTTATTCATTTATTGTGAGATAAAAGAGATTTTATATAAGAATGCACATTCGATATATTATATAATAATATTTCTTATGTTAGTTTATAAAATATACATTTTATAATGAAATATTATTGACGTAAAAATATATTTTTCTATTACAAGAATTACTATAGTTTTTATCTGAAAAGGATGCCACGGATTTCACCAAAACTCGGGTATGTTATGATTTTTAGTATATTAAAGCATGGTTGGACATAGGTTTTGGCGATTCATTTGAAAACATTTTTGTATTGTTAGTAAGATTTTTTGTTCTTAGTAAATTATTTTACATAATATTCTTAACATAGGTAAAATTATTTTCACACTTTTTATTATGGATCTTTGAATATTCCTACATTTTTCATTTACTTTACAATTCAAAACTCTTTAATTTACATAAAATATGTGTTTTGATACTTTTTAAAAGATTCATTAAAGTGCTACAAAGTTTATTATTGTTTTTTTAACTCTTTAAAAATTCGGTGAAAGCATTCTTTAACTGCTTGTTGAGAAACTTTTTAATTGTATATATTGTTTCAAGAAAACTTTGATAAAAAGACTTTATAAAAATATTTAAAAAAAAACTTTATAAATACATTTAAAAAAAAAAAAAAAAAAAAAAAAAAAATGAAGAATTTGCTTTTATAGTTTTAAACGTTCAAAATGTTGAAATGCTAATATTTCACTTTCTTGAATAGATATTAATGCAAGGAAAATGCATGATAAAAAATTTTCATTAATTACTGTCGCCATCACATTCCTCCATCAGAAGGCCATGAAAAGTAAATAATTTGTTGTCTGCAGGACCATTAAGGGAAATGAGTGGAAAACCTTCGGCTCTTGGCCTGCTATCAGCGCGCGTTGATTTACAGTGTTCTCGATTGCAGCAATTAGGCAATTACACGGTTTTACTTCTCTGCATCGAGTGGTATCAGGCTCTTAGCGAAGCATTTAACTGTACTTTCGGCGGCAGAGGCTGTCACGCTCGTTACATGATAC
The DNA here is from genome assembly GCA_030067965.1 of Latrodectus elegans. Lineage (NCBI taxonomy): Eukaryota > Metazoa > Arthropoda > Arachnida > Araneae > Theridiidae > Latrodectus > Latrodectus elegans. The sequence goes on along the minus strand of CM057815.1, from coordinate 11,379,801 downwards.
TTCAGCATTTAAGTTGATGTCAGAGGCGGTTAATATGGCAGATAAATAATGGGGATATGTAAATGGCACCGAAGGGGATTCCGCATACATTTGATTAATCGAGCGGTGCAGTGGGAAACGAAAATCGCAACTTGTTGATGTGATTACGGAATTATGCGAGAAAACTGCGTGAAAATTATGAGCAAAAATGTAAACAGGACTAAGATATCCACTAGGAATATCGTAATTATTTGTAGACATACATTAATTAGTTTTTCCCAGGATGGTATAGTTGTACATCATTATTGCAACCTTAAACTCAATATTACATATCTGCTTGCTCGTGAGTAACTTCGTTTTGCATATAAAAAATAATTTTACTACGGTATATATATATTCCTCACTAAGGAAATGTACAACTAAACTCCAAAACAATACTCATTTAATTAGTTTGTCTATACAATTTTCGATACGACATATATTTTTACTAGATATAAACACATGAAATTATATTGTAAAATTATACTACATAAAATATTAGTCTTAAATTGTTAAATACTACGCAATCAATACGTAAATCATTGTATAGTTCTACAGTGTCCTAAATACAAATAAGCAATTTTGACTCACTCTCAAATACGAAGAGTTTCATCATATGTATATATTTTCAACTGATTGCTGCAAGCAAAGTCGTCAATATGTAATATTATAAAATATTGTACTTTTCATATTTATTTGTTGGTATTAGCGTATATTATGTTTTAAATAACAAAATGCTTGTAATTAGGGTCCACATATTTTAAAACGACAGTGAATTCAGTTAGCGAAACTTCGAACATTTTAATCAGTTTCCTTTAGGTAAGATTCAGTTACGTTATTTTCAATAGGACAGTGTAACACGCCACAGATTAGATCATGATTGTCCAGTGTGCATGAGGTTTTTGCACCTGAGAACACTATCAGCAAAGACTTGTCTTGCTGATCACTTGAATTATCCACTTGTAACTTTTATTTGTAGTTATTGCTATACGGAAAAATATACGAAAAACACAGCCACACACACACACAAATGAACTTAAGTACAAGATCCAGGATATCATCAATAGCAACACAGTCGCAACAATAGAAATATCAACCAGAGCACCACGAAGGTGAAAGTACGTCTTTGCTCTTTTTTAAATTCTCCGATAGATGGCACCACCAGAGGGCCCACTATCTCAATTTTGACATTGATCTGAAGGGGGAAGAAATTTTCTTCGGACCATTGCACCGATGGTAACTTCAACGATTTACCACGAGAATTTCGATTCCACAGATTTAACAAGCACTTATATCGCATATATATATATATCGCACTAGGTGGGTCTTTGGTGGCATTGGGTATCGAACCCCACCCTTCCGGATGGAAGGCCGATATCCTAACCACTAGTGTGGAAGAAAGATATCCTGAATAATAAGATTTCCAGAAGAAAGCTGAACCATCTGGTGGATTTTCTACTTGGTTCCATGACGACACCAGCTAGTAACTCCTCCTCCAACTCTGTGTGGTATCAATCCTCTTGCCTCACCCATTTACCTAAAACTCTGTCTTACTTTGTACAGCTCTTCTTCATATCTTACACTAATTTTGTAATTCATCCCCCATTTCTCACTTAGTTTGTAACGCAATCACCATTTGTTAATATTCATGTAATTCACCAACCATTTTTCTTTACTTAGTAAAATATTGTTTTATTACTCCAAAAATTTTTGTACATACTTTTTATTTTCCCTAATTATTTGCAATGAATTGTTAGCTTAATTTGAATTGTCCATAGTGGGGTAGTATTTGAGAGCTCGGGGTCGCGAAATTGGGGTTCTTCTGTAGCGGCTCCGTTTATCTCTCCAGTGGCTTCCATCATACTGGTATAACTCATTTGAGCTGGGTACAGGGAAGATTACTAGCGTAAACGTAAACCCTAACCTTTAGGTTACTACCACGGCCAAATATATTATATTATATTATTATACTACCACGGCTAAATATACTATATTATACTATACTAAACTACACTATATTATATTATACTATACTATACTATATTATATTATATTATGTACTATATTATATTATACTATATTATATTATACCATACAATACTATATTATATTATACTACACTATACTATATTATGTTATATATATATATATATATATATATATATATATATATATATATATATCTTAAAGTATATATACTTTAAGGTTATATATCTTAAAGTATATATAACCGATTAAAATTAAATTTAAAAGACATGTTTATATATATATATATATATATATAAACATGTCTTTTAAATTTAATTTTAATCGGTTATATATACTTTAAGAGAAATTATATAAATTAAAATAAAGTTTGAGAATATATTTACTAAATATTATATGTTAAGTACATTAAATTTAACTAAATATAAATATAATGAAAAAATCTTATAAATAATTCAATGTGAATATGCATCGCCATTAAGCAAAATCTTTAAGGCTTTTGAGGCTTAATAATGTGTTTCGTGATGTTGAATAATAAGTTTTATAAGCATTAGTCTGTTTTGTTAAGAACTTATAGTAAATTTATTGTATTACTATTTTATACAATATTGGAGCAGTTTTTAATTTATTTTCTTTTGTATTTAGATTAATACAAATTTTATAAACTATTTGATTGATTAAAAACAAGAATTATATGAAGCTTAGTGGCAACTGTTAAATCCCGAAATATTTATTTATTAAAATTAATTTCAGTAATTAAATATAAATGAAAATATTAAAGAATTCGAATTTTCATTTTATTCTCTTTAATTAATCTCTAATTAAACCTAATTCTTCAGAGTAAACAATTTTAAACGTTTCTCAAAATTATAAAAATTAAAATTTTAAAGTCTTTAACATATCTTTATGATATCTTCATTTGTAAAACATATTATAAGGAGTTAATTAATTAATAATCATTGAGAAATTTTTAGAATAGTAATTGAAAAAAGTAATCAGAAATGCTGAAAACAAAAGAATTTTAAAAAAATTAGCTACACCTCTTATAATAAGAAAATAATGAATAATAAATTCAGTAAAATATCAAAAGATGATATATTTAATTAAATGAATATATTTATAAATCTTCATAATCAACGAAAGAAATGTCATCGGTAAAAAAGTTTAAGGGCGCAAAGTTAATGATAGGATAATATTTATTTTTAATTCCCAACAGTGCCACAATATTTGATGTATTGTTCATAATAATGTCCAGTAAATAAGAAAATTAATTTTAAGTAATTCATTTTACTACGATGCATAAGAAAAAGAAATTTAATAGTTAAATGTAATAGATGTTAATGGAAAATTATTTCTTTAAAGCTTAGAGTTTCTTTCAAAATATATTTTGCAAAAACTTGTGTTCCAGAAACTAAAATATAGATTTTAAGATAATTAGTTGCTATAGTTGAAAAATTCGATATCAAGGAATTTTAAATAACATTTTTTTACTGAGAATATATAATTAGGAAAAATTTCTTTTAATTGGTATCACGTTAAACATATATAATTGAGATCGAATGTATACAAGAAAAATTTAAATGTATATTTATATCCATAAAAAGATTCAAGAAATTGTTTTCTTTGAATAATATATGTTAAAAATTTTACTACTTTTATAAAGAATATCTCCTAAACCAGTATTTAAAATAATCTAAGTGTAACTCGTAAAATTAAGACAAAAATTGGCTTATATTGCCGTTCAACACTATATCTTGGGTGACTTATAAAAAAACTTGAAAGTGCTTCCAAGCATAACTAAGCATTTACAAAAATATTCACTTACATGTAATATATTTCCATTATATTAAGATTTAATATTTTAATGTACGTAAGTTTCAATTGAATTAATCTCCATGTAATAAACTTTACTCTACATTTTATTTATTTCAATTCAAAAGAAACTTTATCTTATAACACCCATGTTTATTTGTATTTATACTATCTTATACTAATATACAATTTAATTGCATAAATATTTGCGTGTCTTGTTTATATTTGTATAATACTCATTTTTAGCGCATTCTTTTTAACTTGTCAAGCGGTAAATTTCGGTTTGCGTTATATTTTATGTAGTTTTGGAATATATTGAAGTGAAGTGTTTAAAATTTCTATATTTCATTGCCATGGAAATATAAATAAAAAATATTTTATTCTGACGATCAAATATTTTCTTTAGTTTTCATTTCTAGTCCTAAGTGTTATTTGTGTATGACTACTTCTTTTTTTAAATTGCTTTTTTGTGCTGATTAGTTTATATATATATATATATATGTGTGTGTGTGTGTGTGTGTGTTTGTGTGTAATTGTATAATATGTAATTGTCTATGCAATTGTTTATTTGGAATGCTACTCCTGTTTCCAAATGTACTAAAGTAATTTATTTGCTTTATTATTTTCAAAATAAATTTTTTTAGGTGACGCACATAAGATTTTTGTGTTTGGCAAGAATGTTTATAATTAAAGGATTATTTATAGCTATTTAAATGCGGAATCATTATAGTTTGGATCAGATTTTTGTAATTATAATATATATATATGTGTGTGCGTGTGTGTGTGTGTGTGTGTGCGTGTGTGTGTGTGTGTGTGTGTGTGAGTGTGTGTGTGTGTGTGTGTGTGTGTGTGTGTGTGTGTGTGTGTGTGTGTGTGTGTGTGTGTGTGTGTGTGTGTGTGTGTGTGTGTGTGTGTAATTGTATAATATGTAATTGTTTATTTGGAATGCTACTCCTGTTTCCAAATGTACTAAAGTAATTTATTTCCTTTATTATTTTCAAAATAATTTTTTTTAGGTGACGCACATAAGATTTTTGTGTTTTCAAGAATGTTTATAATAAAAGGATTATTTATGGCTATTTAAATGCGGAATCATTATAGTTTGGATCAGATTTTTGTAATTATAAAAGAGTCGTGTTTTTACAAAAGTAATAAAAGCCAAATTAATTTTGTAAATTATTAAAATACATTATCGAAAAAGTACTTTGGATAGATCATTCTCATTGGATTTGGTTTTTATCAATTTCAATAAAAAAAATAAGATATTTTAGTATATGGTATATTAATTCATGAAAATAATACTACATTACAGATTAATTTTTCTCGAGTTATAAGCGTACAAAAACGTCATTAAATAGCATAGTCAAAATGTTATTAAGATATTCATATTTACCAAAATATTATACTATAATGATAACAATATTTCCAAAAGAACTTTAAATAATAACCATGAAGTAAGTAGAGATTTATTTATTCCATGAAATAATAGTTTTAAGTCAATTAATCTATAGAAACAAAATTGTATCAGGATTTATGTGGGAAACTTGAAATAGAAAATACGTCAACAATTTCTTTTATACTCTTTAACATAAAATGCAGATTAAGAGTTACTGGAATTAAATTTTTTCAATCAAATATGAACTATCACTGTTTATCTGGAAAAATTGGTATTACCTTGAAATTATATTCGACCTCACCTTTCCCTTCCACTTCATTAGTTCGTACAAACATTCTCATTAAAATACAAACAACAAAGCCTTCTTATCTGTTATTGAAAAAAATAGGATAGTATTAAAAAAAGGTGGAAGAATTTAGAGAATATGCTCTATGTGTGTGCAGAGAAAACATAATATCATGTAGAATGTGTCTAGAGACTATAATTATAATATTCTGTTTGGCCTTTTCTTAAGTCATATTTTAAATAAGTATTGTGTTATTCGTATCATGAATAGTAATTGATCGTTTTTTGGCTGCTCAATCCATCTTCAAATTAAGCATTTTAATGCTAGAGAATTCAGCCTCTATATAACAAATTAACTGTTTGAGCTTCTTAAACCAGTTTTTTCATGTAAATCATAAATGATAGAAATGCTAGTTTTCTGGGAAATTTCTTAAACTATATTTGATTCCAAACATATATCTTTTTTGTGATACTCTAGCAAATAAATTATAATTAATATTTTTTTAAATTGTACATCAATGTGTTCTCCTCCAAATGCCTACTCTTACTATTATCTCCTAATGGAGATTACTATATTTCCGAAACACAGGAGGAAGAAACTCACTCATACATCTCCAAACAAGATGAAAAAGTCCACTCATACAAAGCAATATAATTTATATCTCGTAATTTCACACAATCATAATTCTTAAAGATAGTATAGTCTTAGTAAATGTAATCTTATTAGAAATTACCGTAATTTTATACAAACTATTATGCTTATGATCAAATGAAAATCTTAAAATCCCATAAATATAAATAGATATTTCTTTGCAAAAAAAGCTGCTTGTTTGTAAAATGCAAGGTTTTAAGTTTATTTGCTTAAAAGAGCATTTAACGTTGCAAATATTGGAAGACTTGGAATTCTGTAATATTTTTAAATATATATATAGAGTGCACTTTATTTTATTCAAAATTAATTTTAAAATAATATTCCAAACAAATTTCGATTTTTATTTATCCTATATTTCTTTTGAGATATATATATATATATACACTTAAATTATTTAGAATATTCTTCTATTAACTTAAGACTAACCAAGGCACGACTATCTACAATGTTCCTTGTAAGGAAAATTCAATCGTATTCGAATCAAATTCATTCCGAACTTTTGTACCTAGAAGCAAAAGGATGAACGTCAAATTATTATGGACTCATTCGTCATTATTACGATCGTCTCCAGGTCAGAAATAATTGCAACTTTGCTCTACACAAATAAAACATAACTCATTTGGAACTCCTGTGACATGGCCATCAGATAGTGAAACCCCACTGCGTTGCCAGAATCCTTAACTGAAAAGCAGACGATATATTTTTTGTTCTACCATCGGTGGCTCTAATGGTAGAATACTGTGATAAATCTATCACATTAAACATCGCCACTGTAACACCTTGAACGTCTACGGTGGGCCGTAATTTGTGAGTTATTTTCTTGTAATTATTGGAAATCGAATTAAAGGAAAGAAAGGACAGATTTCTTAGATATCATCTAAATACTTTTTTTTTAATATTCTACACTCCAATGAGCTCTCCGTATTGCAACTATTGGTCAATTTATTTTCAGGTTGTCCAGAGGCTGGGAAATTTTTATAATTTGACTCGATAGTTAATTACCGCGGCTGTTAAGCCATGTGTGTCAAATTGGAGACATAAATTAACTTGAGAGTTATGTTGTGCTTGATACGGATTGATTTAATAACAAAATGTTGATTCCTACGAGGGACATGAGATTTATTGCGTAAGCCTTAAGGACACAATCAGATGAATACTTTTAATTAATCATTGATTTTTTTATGTTATTAGAGTATTATGCTTTTTAATATTTTTTATGGGATTGATTTTAGTTATAAAAATAAAATGTCGTAATCTATAATGGAAGTTTTCAAATCTTTATTGATTTGTTTTGATATTTCACAATAGTACAGTTTTTTAGAGTTAAATGTGTATTAAAACATGCTTTTTATTAAAACAAATTAATATGTAAGAAATAAATGTTAATGAAATTTTTAAATTTAAATTTAATTAAAAATACATTTTCCCCCATTTCCTCTGGTTTTCTTTATATTCTAACTATTGTGATCAGAAGACATAATAGAACTTAATATTTTTTATTAAATTCTATTATGTATATCTTAATGAACTACTTTTATGATTATATTTCCTAATTGAATCATATAAATAGTTAATTGAGCTATTTGAAATATTTTGACAGCTTAGATTATGTGTCTTAATTTACTAAACATTGTTTCAGATTAAAATTTCATATGCAATCCCAGATATTCAAATCAAATTACGCAAAAATAAAACGAATTTTAATTTCCAAAAAGAATTCATAAAATATCTTGCAATACGAAAAGCAAAATGTAAAATATGGATATTTGTTCGTTAGTAAAATGAATAAGTATCTTAATTTTAAATAATAATAAGCTCTTTTAATTGTATTAAATATTGCATACAATTATAGCTATTTATACAAATATTTTTTCCGAATTATTGCTAATAAATTAGTTATTTTAATGTTAAATTTAATTAGATTTCTTTTAATAATGTGTAATTTACAAAAACTCTTTCATGTTGATTTTTAATATTTCAACAATACTTTATGATATATTTGATATAATATAAATACATATTTATGAGCGTAATCTTATCTCCATGTTCTTTTTTTAATTTAGTTTCGCTAAATAATCGTTATACTATATATATGCCTTTTTACTTATATTTAATTACTACCTCAAGCAAAATGTACTTGATTTATGACTAGTTTATGACTAGATTTATGTAATAGTTTCTAAGAACTGTTTACATATACTTTTTTTTACCTTTTTATAACATTATTTTGGAGTTTCATCTCTTAATGAAAGATTTTCTTTCATACCAAATGCTCATAAGTATTATTTATAAACATTTGACATTCAGTTTATGGTATTTAGCTTTTCGAAGATTTTCATATTAAATTATGTGTGATCTCTGCTTTCCAAAAGTAATTAAATATATTATCGAAAACTCAGCACCAAAAGTGACTAAAATCGCAAGAAATTTTCATGTTTCGTAGAATATGAAGTAATTATTATTTAAGCAACCAACTATATAATGTTCTATTTCAGAAAACATACAAACTGTATGTAAAACAAACAAAAATAAAATTTTTTTAAGGTATTTGTGTTGTTTTGTTGTAAAATGAGGCTCATTTAACAAATTAAATGTTATTTGAGTACGTTTACACATTCGGTTAAAGAAATTTTATCACCCATTATGATTCTTAAATATTTGTTATTGTGTTCGATCTGAAAAGCTTCATTCATGAGAGTAAGGGATCACGGAAGTAAAAGAATTATCGTAATCATGTCACCTTAACTGACATCATAACTGTTCGAATCATCCTAACCATGTCATGCTAATTAATATTATGACAGATTGAATCATCACAATCATGTTATCGTAATTGGCATTATAATGGATAGAATTATCATTACCATGCCATTGAAACTGAAATCATGGTTAGTCAAATCATTCTAACCATGTAATCATAACTTACATCATGACTGATCGAATCACATAACCATTCACCATATAAACGCATTACCAAACTTGACACTATATCTGATCGAATCATCATATCTATGGAATCGTAACGGACACCATGACAGATTGAATCACCATAACCATATCATCATCACTGACATCATGGCTGATCAAATCATCATAATCATGTCGTTGAAATATTATATATCAAGATATGGATATCGTATCTATTGTTTTGACTAAATTTATTTGCTGGATTCGAAAACATATCACTCAAAAACAGCTTACAGCAAAAAGCCAAAGTCCCCAATATTTGTTAAGCGTCAACTAAAATTCAGGAAAGTGTCTCAAGTAATCGACTGAACAATATTTATTATCTACATTAAGTGACAAGACATGACATCAAAAATAAGAATTCTTATGGCTTGATTTTTTTTGGATGAATCTCGTTTCTATAAACTGCACAATGATGATGGAGTTGGTGACACAACTTTTAAACTATTATCTTTTGCATTACAAAAATGGTTTAGTAAATAATGCTTTAAGATTTTACGAAATTCTATTTAAAGATATCTTACTGGAATATTGCCCATTCAGAGCGATGTATTTGAGTTAACACACTCTATTCTCAAATTTTATAATTCTCTGTTAGAGTTCAGAAATTCTCTATTTCTTTGTAGTTACACTTCAAAAGTTCAATGAGCCCCCACACCAGTTATTACCCGTTATACCAAAGCAGTTATTTTTCAATGACAATAATTCCAAATTTCTCCAAAATATATCGTTCAGTGTTTCTGATATAGTATATTTATTCAATTAATACTGTTTTTTTATTTCTATTGCTTCCTGGTATAAAAATTGTTTGTGTCCAGCAGAAAATTGTTACAGGAAATCCTTCATATTTATTTCTGAAAAAAATGTATAATTAAATCAATAGAATATAAACAGCTAAAAATTTGGAATTCAGATTCTAAAATTTATTGTGAAAATCTATTTTCTATCATAAAATGAAGAAAAATATGGGACAATTTCTACTCTTCAGAACTTGACTGATGGAAATTCCTGGACTAGCCTTTTGGATGAGCAGCGGCTCTCTCATCTTTCCCTCCTTCCTAGGGCGGAAGTCGTTGCTTGTTTTAGAATTATTACTGGATACGACTATTTGCAGGCCCATCTATATAAAATCAATCTGGTCAATTTACCTGTTTGTGTGTTTTGTGACAACTCACCTATGGGAGCATATCTTTAGTTGTTCCTTTCTTTCTGGCGTTCGTTCCAGTGATTGATTTCTTCAAGAATTTTCCCTATCTGGAGCTACTTCAATACTGTACTGGACTGCAAGACACCTCATGTCTGAAAAGACGATGGCGGACGTAATTTTAAAAAAAATATTTGGTTATAAACCTGAATCGTTTTAGTTCCGATAACGAAGTCACTTGCGATCTGTTTAAAGAACATTTTCAACCATTCAAAAATAATATGAATTAGACTTCTACAATGTTTGAAATAAAACCCTTCCAGCATGAAAAAATCATCAGAAATTCTGCTCGCATTTAAGTATAAAAAACACTTCCGATCTCAATTATGAATGGCTGTAAAGGCAGCTTTGCTGAATATTTCACCAAAACACTTCTGATAATAACTGGTGCAGTTTCTAGTAACTGCATTTTGGATGGCGGCGAGAGATTTCAGATATTAAGAGGTATTCATGGACTAGAAGTGCTTTAAGGGTGGGAAAAAACCGGGTTTTTTCCCAAGTGAACTTTTGGAAGCTCGTGGAAATTTTGAAAATATCAGATGATATATAAATTCTGAAGTTTATGTTTCATTAAAAGTTTATGAAATAAATAAGAAATTTGTTACAATTAAATACTGAGGTCAGGTTAAGGTTATTCCGACTAGAATACTGAGGAATGGTCAGGCAGGGTTTATTCCTACTGAAATTTTGAAAATTTTCAGATAATATAATAAACTTAAAAGTTTTTATCTTCAAAAATTTATTAAAATAAATAAAAAATATTACTTAAATACTTATGAGTTCGTTGAAAAAATCAATTTTTTTAAAGTTTTCCGTAAAGAGCATTATTATTTATATTTATATATAAGTATATTTTTGAAAACTAATTTTCAATGCAAAAAAAAGTTAGCACTAAAGAAAAATTTAGAATAACTAAAATTTGATTTAATTTTATTCTAATCATGAATTTATAACAAAAGAAAACACGAATGTCAACATTTATTCTGATTTTCCTGAGAAATGAATCTTGATACATTTATTATGTTTTTATTTATAGTTTTTTAAGCATTCTTGTTTTCCACAGCATGAAACTTTATTAACCTGTGTTCTAACTGACAGAACAAATATTTTTTAATCGCAATCAGGTATTCAATTTGATTCATATATGTAAGGCAAAATATTCCATTAAATATAAAATAATCGGGTGAGTTTGTTTCCTCAAAATTGTTACCCAGAATTCCCATTTTATTCTCCAAATTCCCGAATGAATTTACATCACTATAAATAGTACTTCAATATATTTATTAAATCACAAAATCATAGATAAACGTAAATGTAAAGATATATTTAACACAAAAAGTTTAAAAAACTAATATTCTAAAAAAAGAACAAAAAATCTTTATTCAGAACTACAAAGAATTACTAAAATGTTTCATTTTTCTACGTAGTATATGAGAATGTTACATGTATTATTTTATACTTCTTTTAAAATTTGTTTTTAATTTAATTTCAAATGATTACCATAATAACAATTATTACAAAAACCTATTCAGAGTAATTATTTCTGTTTAATGTTTAGACATGAAAATACGTTATTAAAGTATTACATTAAGCTTATGCTACAGCATAAGACAAATACTGTATAGAAATGAATTAAGTCAGCATGAGATTTAGGGAGATGATAATTACTGAAAACATTTAATATTGTATGACACATGAAAAATTAATCGTATTACAAATGTCTAATATACTTACTAATGAAACTAATAAGAAATCAGAATTATTGTTCAAAGAAAACAAACTATTCAAAAATTCAACTTTTGTGACCGATGTTTTAAGAACATGTTAACATATTACAGTTGTGGATATAGTTCTTAAACAGGGTTTCATTTTTCATAATTTCATAACAGATATTTTTTTGGGGATTTTTTCATCGACATTTAGAAATATTTGTGTGGTTCAGTCATTGAAATTTGAAGAATAAATTCTCCATAAATATAGTTAAACAAAGAAAAATTCAATGATTAAATGATTTGTTTTATTGGATTTATTATTTCTGCCAAAGTATGCCTTCAAAATGACCCACTGTGATTCCAAAATTTTTTTCCGGTCAAATATGTAAGGTCTTTGATTAGTTATTGAATTTTACTTATACATTTTCCTTGTTCTCACAAAGGCAGGTTTCTATAAGCATAAGAAATTAATCGTGAGATTTATATGCATTTAAGAGATTTTTAAGTGCAGAGTTAAAGTAAAATATTATTAAATTACATCATTCTCATTTTACTTGAATGCAGAAAATTCAATATAAGGCACACAGAATCTTCTTATAAAGTTTAGTTTCTACATTCCCATCAACAGTCTGTAAAATAAAGAAAAAACTAAAATATGTTTCAGTTAAAAGAGTTTTGTGAATTTTGATGATTACGACTCATTTTATTTTCTCTGGTTAAAATACATAAAATCCGAAGTGATTTATATATTTACTGGTAAAAAACAAGTTAATTTATTTTAACTGGTTAATAAATAGTTAATTCTGCATTTTTCCAATAAAAACCCAGCTCAATTAATTCAGTTCTTACCGCAATTTTTAAAGTTTCATTTTGAATATATATTACCACAAAATTTTGCCTTATTTAATCGTAAGGCTTAATTCTGAGAAATTCATTATATATAAAATATTCCTTTGACAAAGTGTTCCATACTTATAAATACTCATATGAAAAGTAACAATTTACAGTTTTTGATAGCGAAATTAAAATTTTTTAAAACACATTTCGGACAAGTAATATTAAATGAATGATTTCGAATACAATTTGCAAACCAAAATAAAATTTTAACCTTTTTATTCAAATTCACTAGTTGTCAAGCTACGAAATGAGAATTGAGCGCCCAGTAGACTAATATATGCTTCAAAAGTATTTACAATGCCATAAGGAAACGTTATGGAAGCCACAGTCTTTGAGTTATTTACCTCGGAAAAAGAATAGTTAAGAAAAGCAGGTTAAGCACCCTTTTCATTTTCATAATCTTCTAGAGGACGAGTTTAAGCACGTAATTAATTATGGCGAAGGAAAAAAAACTGACCATTTTTTCAATTCTTTTTATTCCTGTTCCTTATATCCTGCTTGCATAACTTTTGATGTAAGCAAACCATAAATTAACATGTCCACTCTTACCTCAACGTCAAGCAACGTTCGGGTCTCTTTTCTCCTTTTAAATCCTTTTGTCACGCTCTTTTGTTTGTTGGAAAGAAACAAACAACGATGGTGACCCCTTCCAACTAACTCTGCTGGAAAAGGTAGAAGGGAAAAAAGGTAATAAAATGCGTTTATGATGCTCTACTAGGCTGTCGTAAATCTGAAATGGATGTTAGAGGGCAGTACTAAATTATTTTTAATTGCAACCTGCTCGAAAAGTAATTAAACTGTTCTGCGCACCTAATCCGAAGCTGGTTGATGACTAGGGAGGAGTGGATTCCATCGTGGGCCAACTGAAATTGCTTCGATTTTTACACTTGGTTTACGACGCGAAAGTTACTTTTTAATTGGTGGACATCACCATCAGGTAATATGGATTAATATGACAACTTAATTAACTCTGGTGGGTTCAATGCATTCGTACAGGAAAAAGTTTGAGGTTAGAAATAATATTTTACGGTAATTATGAGTAAAATTGGAAATATTTCGAATTTTTGAATGAGAGAAAGATATTTCTGAAGATATTTTATTTCGTCCTTTCAGCAAATACCGCGTCAGATTATAATATAAATTGCTTAGATCACACATTATATATATATTTCAATAAGTAAATAAAATTTTTAACATAGATGTATAATAAAGCTGTTATGTGTAATAATTAATAAGTTCCTATGTCCCCCAAGTTTAAAGGTGGGAAGCAGGACGGGTGTTGGGGTTTTTTCCTTAGACCTCGCTTTTAAATTACAAAAATTCCAATCTAGCTGGTAGAGCTCAGCTGTGGTTTAGGTACAGGAAATTATGTCGGGACTCACAAATACAACCTTGCTGATATCAATACATTTTTATTCAGTGCTTCGCTTTTGGCTAGTATAATTTTTGTTTGCATTTATTTTTGTTGATATAAATGTTAGAGAAAATCCGTACTAAATCTAACTTTGACACACAGAACCAGAATTAATAACCACTAAAATATCATTCAAATTTAGTTAACATAATATTCGGGTGCACCTCAGTACATAAGCTATATTATATCCAATAGAGTTTTCTGAATCAAATGTGGTATAATAATACAAAAATGTAAATTATGAATGAAAATAAGTCTTATGATCCTTAGAGACAACAAAATTAATTTACAATGAAGTACCAGCTAAAAAGGGAAAAAACATAAAAGTGCAAAATAACTATGTCACGAAGAAAAGATTTTTCTATGAAAATACTTCACATATATCAAGAATTTTCTCTTTTCTTACACAAATCACCGATTTTTCATACCATTAATTTTGCGTTAAACGTTCTGCGAATGTATTATTTTGAATTAATATTTAAATATTTATATTCCTACTGTTTTCTATATGCATTTTACTCATCTTTTTTTGCGAGGAAAAGAAATTTGAAAAGAAAGTTTTGTTTTTTCAAATGAAACAGAAGTTTTGCTGAGTGATTTTTCAGTAAATCGTGCGAGGAAACTTTTTCATTTTGTAGGAAAAAAAAAGGAGAAGTGATTTATTATTTCTATAAGTGTTACTTAATGAATGTTTATTGGGAAAAATTATTTCTCCCCAGTGACAACCTTGCTAAAAAATGTTCTATAAAAAAACTCATGATTTTAAACCATCTGACTTATTGAAACTTTTCTATTTTTATTATTTTTTATTTTATTATTATTTTTATTATTTATATTTATTATTAAAGCTACTATATTGTTTCAGATATGAAATTCAGCGTAAAGTGTTTTTAAATTTCGAAAACGTGTTACCCCCCAGTTACAATCATTACAAAAATCTCAGCAAACTTTAAACAAATGGAATAAAAATACTCTACGAGTTTCGCAATTATATCTACAAGTGAGAACAAGTGTCATTGGTCTCCAATTTATGGAATAATAAACATAAATTTTCATTCAGATGAATTACTATAAACACAGTTTTTCATTAATTTGAAAAATGTTTATATTCTAATTATCGATGGAATAAATATTACTTTTGGGTAAAATTTTACAAAGTTTACCCTTGATTGCTTGCCGATTTTTTTTTTGATAACAAAGATGTAATTAAGGAGGCGGCCCCTGCACAAAAAGAGGAATACCAGAAATTAAAGTTTATTGCCCCTTGATATATCACCAAACCAAAAGGTACACGGTTCTAAACCGAGCCCATTTTTAGTGTACCAGTAAACTTAATACCAGTAGATCAATGTTGAATTAACTATATATATTAGGCAAATTATTAAAAATAAGAAAAACTACACATTTATTATTTATAAATTATTTTATTCAGCATCATATATTATTGAAACATAAATATTTCCACGCTTTGGACCCAACCACTTTTAGAGAGGTGAGACTCGTACAACCATACATGAAATACAGATATATATTTTTTATATCACTACACAAGAAATAACATAAATAACAGATAACATGAATAACATCACCGGCATGATAACAGAAACAGGAATAATCAAGAGATTAAATCAAAAGTTTTTTCATCACGTCTAAAACAGTATTTCATTCATTTCTCCCAAAAAATTACTTTTTAGTTTCTGCAATGAAGTGAACTATGAAAAAACATATTGATTATATGACAATTAGCAGTTAAAAATATTAAAATACTAAAAATCAATAATTTAAATTTGCTTACAAATGTATATCAATATATACACTTGTGTTAAAAAATTTGAAGTTATATTGTGCAAGCAGTACTTCTTATATACATTCATATAGTACTAGTTAATAAATTGTAAATAGGAATACCATAAACTATTGCATTAATTAAAATCAACATATATGTTTTTAGAATATGAAATAAAATTTATTATTAAAAAGTATGAAGATTCTAGGTGATTTAAATATATAATGAAATAAAATGTTAATAATATATATATATATTGAAATAAAATGTTTTCAATGAATGATTTAAAATATATGTTATATAGATTGAATTATTTTCCTTTTTATACAAATGATAAATTAACTTTCCATTTTTCCAGCCCTATGTGCATATCATAATTCAGGTATTAAATGGCGGCGTGATTAATTTTTTCTAGATAAAAATGTCAACAAAATTATTTTCCAAACTTAGTTTAAAAAAATCAATATATTTTGTTTTTAATTAGGTGCAGACCTAGTAAATGCTTTATTTTCGTTTTTATACAGCCATAGTAACTTTAGAATCGTGAAATTAAAAATGTTTGGGAAAACACTTCTGAGTATGGTATTACTTGGTAATTATCGGTTATAGGGAACATACTTTAGCGTATTATTTTCCATATATTTGATAATGTGTACAGTAATGTTTTTAACCAATGAGAAAAATTCACATTACTTTGAGATAACTGAAACTAAAAAATTTTCATAAGCAAAAATTATGATATGCTGTCATGAATATACAGCAGAAATTATAAATTCTGTTGCAGAATACTCCTTAATACGATCTGTTATTATTTAATTTGTTATTATTATTAAGTTTTTCTTTCTTTCTTTCTAAAGATGGATTCTGGGTAACTAACCCTTCGCCACAACAAGGCCGGAAACTACTATTCCTTTGTGGCTACTTGGTTTGCACCTGTGATCTAAGTCACGGTTGCGAGTAGCATTACCCACGTCATTCCATCATAAGACCATTTAAAGAGTGGGCCACATTTTTTCATCGTCTCAGGTGGAAAGACAAAGAAACATACAGAGAAAAAAAAGTATCCATTTCCAAACCAGGATTCGAACCCGAAAACAACAGCTGACAATTCAAGAACGATAACCACATAGCCATTGGCCGGTGTATTTTATTAGTTATTGATATTTAGAAGAAAAGTACTCTGTTTATAATATCTACAAATATATAAACAACAATTTCTGTTTAATCCCAAAATGTTGGCTAATATTACTTTATATGTTCTCTATAACCAATAAATGTCTATCTCTGAACACGAGATATTGATTTTAAGTCTGATGTCACAAGACTCTGGTGTAAACACAGTTTTATTAAATAAATATTGAGAGTATTGTTGTGATGAATTATTAGTTAATGCTTTTTTTTTTCTTTTATCAAACGTCAGTGATGATCGGAATCGGGTTAAACCACTATAACTTTCCTTAAAATAAATATTCTTAAAAACATGAAAACATAAAATATGAAACATAATTAAATATAATTCTCTGTAAATAACGAAAAATATTTGAGGAAGATATAAAGGAAAAGCACAAAATCACAAATTAATAATTCACTTACACATACAAGAATTCAATAAAGCATCATAAAGTTTTGGCCCATAAATAAGCTGACATTTATATAAGCAGCTTCAATAAATAAAAATAAAATGCAAATTTAACAGAAAAATAGCAGAAAGAAGAGAAAATAGTGCGCTTTCCACTCACGCAAGAATTTTACATACCACCAGGAACACAGAATAAGTTACAAATATTTACAAATTCATTTGATATGAATTACACGAGCATTCAAAGGTATAAATGAGCATTATAGTTAAGTTGGTGATATTTATCTCTCACCAAATAAGGAAAACAAGGTTTCCGCATATGTTCAGTAATTCCTTCTCCCCTTATTTGGCAGCTTTTCGCTTCGGTTGGCGGGTAGATTATATAATGATCATTTAAACCCATTTAATCTTTTGGCTCAAAGCTCAATGGAAGTGCACTTATGGACTTGAAACTTCAGTACATAGCACCAGTACAAATTTTGAATTTATGCATTTATAATCAACTTACTGAAAGAATTATTGAATGAAATTAATTACAACTACTATGCTAAGTAATTCAGTAATAGGTTTGCTATACAAGTAAAATCAACTTGGCAAGTTTTAGCATAAAAAAAAAAAGAAAAAAGAATAAATTTATGATTTATTTTTTGATTTTTTTTAATTTTATATATTACGGATTCAGAGTATAAGTTTGAATCGAATTGAATATTTATCAATCCTAATCACTTTAAACAATACTTTTAATTTACAACTAATTTTTTCATAATTTTTTTATTTATGCACATAAATAAAAGCATATTTATGTACATAAATAAAATTCTCACAAAGTTAAATCACTTATTAGAATATGAAACATTAAATCGTGTTTGATTATATATTTTTTTATTGAAACTTAAGACAAAGTTGCTCTTAATGATTACATTTTAGACAGCTAACCCTAGAAACCACTATTATGAGTTGTGAAGAACTATGGATGTTAGAAATAATTACTCACAATATATTATTTTTTTCCCCGAAAGCATTTATTATATCAAAGATTTAGTAATGAAATATCACTAATACTCACTGATTGAGGGTAGAATTCCACTTGAAAAAAATATTAGTTGTAAATTACACAATGACAATTAGAAAATATATTTCAAATTAAATATCATTTGCCGTCATACAAATGCAGCATTTTTAGATAACAATTCATGCATATATTTTACAAAGTAATTATTTAAAAAATTATTATTGTTTGTTTCTTTAGACATTTTTAGAAAATCAAGATTACCATTTTTTTATTAGAGTTGATATAATCACAAAATGATATTTCTTTTGGTGAAACATAGCATTTTTAGTATTTCATTCAATATGACTATTGTTATATCATTCATTAAAAGAAATACTTTTTCTTAATTTCTCTTAAAGAGACATAAGTTTCAATAGCATTTAATAATATTAATTAGAATCAACGTTATTTCAAATATTGTGTAAATGAAAAATTAAAAATAATATGTTTCTAAAATATTTAATAATAAAATTTTTTAAACATAATATAGGGTTGTGTTCGCAATTACTTTGTTTTCAAAATTATAGTTTTACCTTTTGCCAACTATATGACGAAATTTGTCATAAAAAGATAGAATAATTATGATTGAATTTAGTAGTCTGAAAAATGTTTTAATGAATTTTTAATAATGTAACGATTTCTATTTCAGCATAGTGTAGGAGTATGTATTTTTAATAACCATAAAAAATTTAAAATTAAATTTTTCATGATTTTTTCAAAAACTGTCATGTTTTTCTAAACTGATAACCGATGCAGTTTAAGAAAGACAAACACTTATTTTAAATTGTCACGTAATGATTATTTTATAATTTTAGAATAATATTGAATTGATCTATATTTTTGACCAACACAGATCAACATTTGCTCAAACCAAAGATGCCTTTAAGCTCTTACAGTTCCAAGAAATCATTTTAAAATAAAGTTAATTTTGCATCTCAATAATTAATAGGATATTAATAAGTGTGTCTTATACATTAAAAATCATAACAAATTGTAAATATTATTTAAATAAATGTCATACATTTAGCGATCAAAAATAACTTACAAATACAACCCCATTCCAGTAGACTACTCTGAAAGAACGGTGTAAAATTTGGCATTGTTACGCTTCGAAAAATTATATTTCATCCATCGCATAACACTTACTTCAGTAAATACGAGTACAATTTGTGAATATGAATTTTTCAGAAACAATAAGGTTAACAAAATGAATAATTCATATCTTCTTGACCAAGAAAAACTGTATTTAATGGGATAGGCACAGGATTTTGGCACTACATTAGTGTTCAAGATGAATATGTAAGTGGACGGTATTAAATCTAATCATATAAACTTGCAACAGTAAACATTTCTTCAATGGTTAACTGCCTACTGTGTTCAATTTAAAATCAAATAATTCAGCTTCTAACCAAAATTGATCTTAATAGTTTTGACGACGAATTTGTTCTTAAACATGAACAGGACTTGCCAACCACTGGGACAAAAGATTTAAAAATTTCGGTTAGTTCAATGATTAGAAATTCTACGGATTGTGTTAAATACTACGCAGCAACTTCTGCTGGCATGCTTGTTCTTTCCTTTGGTGCACAGAACTCCATTGATTCTGTCTTCGGCTTATTGTCAGTTTCGGTTAGAGTTTGAGTTTCTTCACCATCAGGTTCTAGCTTCGGGGTTTCTTCAGAAACTGAAGGCTCTGGCGAAGGAGGCAGGGAAAGAACCTCCGTTTTGGGTGTGGTTACAGTTATGTCTGCTTGTTCCAGGACTCTCGGACGGTGCTCGGACTGTTGGTGGTCTTCAAGCTGTTTATTGTCATCGAAAAGTTCATCGCAGACGATGCAGGAGGAGTCGAACTTTCTGGAGTGAACATCCTTCAAGTGTCTCTTTAACTGGGCAGTGGACGGAAAGAGTTCTTCGCAAACGTCACAGCAGTGCGTCGTCGATGTTATGTGCGTTCTCATGTGTTCCTGAAATCGGAATAGAAGCGATCAATGAAAAAGAAACTAATAATATGACTTAGATATCGAAATTGCAGAATTTTAGAATGAGTAATAGAAATGAAAATAAGAATATGCAAGTTAATAAATACTAAAAGAATGTATTGTAATATATAATAAATTACTGTGCTGATGTATGTGTGTGTTCCACAGTAAATTGTGCATTGAAATTGAAGAATTTAAAAATTTGAAACTAGAAAATATGAAAAAAATATATGTAAACTAATAAATACTAAAAAAATAAATGGACTATGCAATAAATCATCAGTTAAGACGTTAACTTTTTCTGAATGCAAATTAGCTGTTATGAACTTTCATTTACACCACAACATTGGAAAGAAGTTTCAATTACCAATATGTTTATACTCTCACACATAAAATGTTTGTTGATATATGTAATAATAAACGACGATGTTATGTTGCGAAAACAGTGAAATTGGGGAAAGAAATATCAAATATTAATTAAGATAAAATCTTTTTTTTATTTTTTATTTTTCAAAAAAAAAAATTTATATATTTTTACGTTAAAGACAGGAAAATATAGGATTTATTTATATGTACTGGGAAGAATATGTAAATAATGTAAGGCAGTGAGTGTGCCTTACACACACACTCACTGCCTTACATTATTTACATATTATTAGTGCATAAATGGGATGCATAATTTGTCACTCTAACTTTTAAATGAGTCACTTATTATTTTAAAACAAATTCAAGCATGTTTTTAAGCGTTTCCTAGTTCAAAAATTTAATATAATTTGCATATATAAATATAAAGACATTTAAATGGATTCAAAATACAATGGAAAAAATCACATATATAAAGTATACATAAAATATTTTTCAATTTTTATGAAAAAATATTCTAAAATAACACTTTTGAAAATTTGCTTATTGTTATTTTTTTTTAACTTAAGTTTTTAATATAAAATATAAGCCCCCCCCCCTCTCTCTCTCTGTGGGTATACTTTCTACAAGTATACATTATCATAATTAATTGTTACTTTTAAAGCTGATTTTTTAGCCATCGACCATAACATAGAGCAGGTCAAGGACTGACCTTAGAGAAAATCATAAATATTTGAAGCAACTGAATATTCAACAAACATTTTCAATTTTTACTGAAAACTTATATGAATTACAAGATGAATTTACATATTCATGAGTCAGAGAAAGAAAACGTTACTCCCAATTATCTTTGTAGGCAATAATTTTGTAACTTTCCCTCTAGTCATATTTTCTAATGAATTTGAATTCTAATTTAAGAAGGGTTTTTACTTATAAATTAAGAACTAAAATTACATATAATGGGGCTATAGTAAGCATTGTTATTTTCTCCGGCTGAAAACTGCGTGTAGGCCTACCTTTTTATTCACTAATATTCCATATAATTTGCACAAATACATTTAACGTCAATTTTATGTAAAAGTTTAAGACTAATTTTTTGTCATGAGTTCATTATCTGCAGCCATTTATTATTTAAAATCAGCAAAGCACATTCACCGATATTAACATATTGATGAAAACTACTATTTTAAGAGGAAAATTGAAGAAAGAAACGTGAGAATTTAGCATAAAACTTATAAAGGTCACCTTTAGAAGTATACATAAATTCATTTATTATTTTTTATACATTAAAGCCTAACAATCGTAATTAGTGTCGAATACTGAACTTATTAATAGAAAATATTGCCAATAATAACATGCACAAAGTTTAAGACGTTAAAAAAAACTTTAAAGTAAGATTAAAAATGTAAACTAAAAAATCAAGCTGATAATTAAATGTGAAACATTTTAACAAATAAATTAATAAATAAAAATAATAAAACTGGCATGTTCAAAAACAAATAAAACTGGCGTGTTCAGAAATTAATAAAACTGACGTCTTCAAAAACTAACTTAGCTTGCATGCTGAAAAACTAATAAAACTGGCATATTCAAAAACGAATGAAACTAACATGTTCAAAAACTAATAAAAGTGGAATACTCAAATACTAATAGAACTGTCGTACTCCAAAATTAATAAAACTGGCATGTTCTGAAATTATTAAAACTGTCGTGTTCAGAAACTAATAAAACTGGCGTGTTCAGAAACTAATAGCTCTGGTATGTTCAAAAACTAATAAAACTGGCATATTCAAAAACAAATTAAACTGATTTGTTCAGAAAATAATAAAAGTGGCATGCTCAAAAACTAATAAAACTGTCATGCTCAAAAACTGATAAAAGTGACGTGTTCAAAAAGTAATAAAACTGGCTTGTTCAGAAATTAATAAAACTGGCGTGTTCAATAAGTAATAAAACTGAAATATTCAAAAACGAATTTAACTGACATGTTCAAAAATTTATAAAACTGACAGCAAATTTACCTTCATACTCAGACGCTTCAAGAAAATCTTCCCGCAGTGAGAACACGAGAAAGTCTTGGCGCCGGAATTCTGGTGGTGCGATTTCATGTGCAATTTCCGATTCTCTTTCCTCGTAAACCTTTTCTTACAAACTGGGCACTCGAAGGACTTCTTCTTGCCATGCGCCGACTTGGAGCTCATTTGGTCGTTCGACAGGCTGTCCTCGTCAAATTTATAAAGATCTTGCTTAGCTGAAAATGAAAAGGTACTATTTACTGCGATGTTCCACGGCAAATGAATCAATTCAATTTAAAGAATAATAATTTATTAGTCCCTTTTGCGAATCAACGACTGCAGATTTCGCGTTAGGTTGACCACCTAACCGGGACATATGATTCGCACCCCAAGTTTAGAAAACAGGTATAGACACTTTAGGCCTACACCTTCTGTGGGTTGTCGTGCCATTGAGCTTAGTTCAGTTCAGTTCAATTTGTTAATATCAAAATGTCTCATGTCCATAAGTCAGCGGGTTTGATACCTGACTTTCTGAAGGCAATCGTGTAAACTGACTATACCACGTAAAAGCTTTGTTGAGTCCAGTATTTCTCTATTTATGTGGATCATATGGTTTAAAGAAGGTAAAAGCTTACCCATTAATTTTATTAACAGTATATGGATCAAAATTACAAAATAATTTAATGGCAAAAAAAGAAAATCAGATATCTTCCGCCTTAATAGTTCCTTTCTCTCATTTGAGAACAGGAGATGCATTGTTCCAAAGTTTTAGTTTTATTATTAATTTTCACATATTCTGTGATAAGAGAAATGAAACACCGTTTTAATGAAGAGAATAAAACTAATTTACATTGTATTTCCCTCATTTTCACATGATATCTAGGAGTTATATTTTCATAAGATTTTTTTCTAATCACTGACATTTAGCATGAACAATATTAACACTTGAAATGTATATGTTTAAGAATACAGACAAAAATATTTTTTGATCAGTTAATGTTTTTAAATCGAAGCATTGACCTAATTGATCTCGTTATTTATTGAATTTCTCACATTGTCAATATGTCAATAAAATCAGATAATACATGGGTGGGAATTTATTTTTGCACAGTCTGCACACATCGTAGATGTTTGCACACTCAGTATTAAATTGAATCAAAAGACAGAAGCATTTTCAATGTGAAAGGTGATTTGTTCAATTCCAGCTTCTGTTGTAAAAGAAGAGATGGATATTGTGCTTCTGCTTTCATAATGCATACTGCTCTTTTGTATATGTTTGTAATAAATTTCCAGTCGCCTCGTTCTGTATAATAAAAGGTCTACTAAACGGACTCAGTCATTTCGGAATTTTGAACCATGGTAAAATCACGAGATCGCTAACACTAACTGCAATAGAAATGCGTGATTTGAAGATAAAGGCTCTAAATTTGATTCCTTCACAAGTCAATAAGTGGAGATGGAGCAACGGATAAAACTGGCTGCGGATCTTACGATATGTCGGATTATTTTGATTCAAAATGGACAAGAAGGATATTGCATGGAATTTTTATATCCAACGTGTAAGTTAACTTCTATGAGTTATAATAGTGGGACATACTCCTGTGTATCAAGTGAGGAAACCCCGATAATCCCAAATTATATTTTTATATCCAACGCATAAATTAACTTCTAGGAGGACTTTTTATAATAATGGTACATACTTATATGTCTCAAGAGAGGAAACCCCGAAAATCTCAAGTTAACATCATAATAAATGAACGTGCAGGAGGCAAAAACGCAACATCAACTGGGATTGGACTTTGGACCTTCTGCTCCGAGGAGAACGCTGTCTTACTCTTGACCACAGCCTGTCTGCATGCTTATTGGAAAGCTCCAATAACCTGCCGGCATAGTTATTGGAGCTTGGAAATTTCTTTCACAGAACTCAGGAATAATGTTAAATGTATATAAAATGTCCTATCAGAAGACATTCAACATTGGATACTCAAATGTATTTTTAGCATGTAATGCGAACTTAAAATGAAGTACTGAAACTAAATTGAGTTTAGATACTTCAATTATTTCATTTCACTTTAAATTGTTAGTCTTTACAGGATTTTGTCTTCAAATGTTAGTTTAAATAATAGATAAGAAATCAATGAATTTCAGAATTCAGTTTTTGTTACTATTCAACGCTTATAGTTATTTTTTATTTCAGATTTCAAAGGCTACTGAAAAGCATTGTTTGAGGGGAAAAAATATGAAATGTATGTTTACACACATATATACGTAAGTGCATACTTTATTTTAATACTTTTCAGTATAGCTAAATTTAGTGAAAGATCAATTGCCAAGAAAATACAACACACAAATTTATTTTATTATTTACTATAACGTTACATTTTCTTTTATTTTCTTCTTACTATAACGTTACATTTACTTATCTTTACATTTTCTAAATTCAGTTATATTACATTTATTTAATTTAGTTATTAATTCTTGAAATTAATTACATTTCCCAACCAAAATACACTTTAATGCGCTTAACTTACATTTATGTCTAATAATTTCGCTTGATTTTTTATTTGTATTGATTTTAATTTTTTAGAGATAACCTTAAATAATGAGTGCAAATTTCTTTTATTTAAGATATGAAAATGATACCCTACACTTTTGGCGCAACATTAGGTTGTCAATCGCCAAACATCGAATGTTGGTGTCATTATACTCAGGCTCTCGGCATAATAATTCTGGTGTCGGCGCCATAATTCCGATATAGTTTATCGTATTTTGGTTCTCGGGATCATATTTCATTCATCTCACACCCTACTTAGGGTTTCGGTGCCATATTTTGAATGTCGGTTATTATATTTACGACTTCAGCGCCACAGTTCGATTGTCGATGTAACACTGGACACTGACCATATCCTTCAGTGTCGGCTATGAATGTAGCTATTTTTATTTCACATTTAAAACCTTAAAATTTAGTTTAGTATAAAGTAAATTGTTGATCCATTTCGTTTTTTACACCTTCAATTTTATTCCTTACCCCTGTCAGTATGGAAGAGTCCTTGATCGGACATTGAAGGGTGCATCACCATCACGTGATTTCTCAATTCCTCTGAAGTGGGGAATTCCATCATGCAACTAGGACATGGAAACAGAGATCTGCTGGCAAGTTCTTGCTTGTAACTTTTCTCTTGGGGACGTTGATGTTTCGCCAAATCAATGGAATTGCCGAACACGTTCGGGCCTTTTGGGCAGTCCAGGAGAAATCTGGAACTATCTGGTGACCCCAAGCCTTTGAATGAAAAGTTTATAACTGTATTTAATAAATAAGAATAAGATTTCCGGAATAATAAAAGATAATTTCCAAGGTTACATTTAAAATTTCATATAACATTAGCGAATAAGAACTAGCTGTCTTAAATATTGATGTAGTTTAATTTGCCTCAAAACCTATAATAGTGGATAAATAGTCATTTCTGTTAACACTAATGCTAGAGTACATTTGAATACAGTAATCCCCCCTATAACACGGTATATTAGTTCCGAGTTGCAGAAAAACGCGTTGTACGAGTATTCTCGTAAAACGCGCTCGTATGACCTCGTATAACGCGTTATGTACAAATAATTCACTTGTTAAAGGTTTAAATCGAATATTAAGAAAAAACTATGTTATGAGCGCGAAATGTATGCATTTTATTTAAAAATCAAATAAAGAATATTTTAAATTAAAAAAAAAACCCGCATACAATTGTAACTGAAAAACAGTTCACTTCAAATAAATGAAATTATTCCAAAAACAGTTTAATGGCATGTTTATTCGAAGTAGGAGCTATCTGAAATAACGTTCCACCGCGACACCGATTTTTAGTAGAATGTTCACAACTGTCAATAATATAATTAAATTAAATTTTATAAGAACAATATTGATACAATGTGCAAACGTACGCGAAATCTGTTGTGAACTGTTCAAATCATAATAGATTTCGCTGTGTACAGAAATATAACGTAGGGAATCAAAGCGTTATCTGGGGAAAAACACGCGTCATGCCAGGGGAATCAAATCACGTAATAGTTAAACAAGTTATAATAGTACCGTATTATAGGGAATATTACTGTATATTATTCTTAACAATAACCTGTGGATAAAATTAAGACCAATAATGATAGTGTAATTTGTTATGAAGATAGTTTAATCTGATAAGAATCATGATAATTTTATTTAAAATAATTTTTAATAATTACTTATTATGATAATATTCTAAGAGAGTTTATATAGCAGTGCCATTTGCTTTATGGCTTAAATAAAAAGTAAATGCATTTAGCGAATAAAAAATCAAGTTATAATTAACCATAAGCAGTTGCTTTTTGTTATTTTTTAACCTCACACTAATTGTATACTTCGCATATTTTTTTTTTTTTTGCTAAAGCTGAATCAAAAATTTTAAGTGAAATTCTTGGAGTAATTCAAAAGACTTATTCTTAGAATATTCCTCTAAAAGAGAAATTTATATAATGTGAAAAATTATACATTATGAATTAAATACCATAATTTTATTATTTGATTATTATAGAAATATTTAATTCGTATAAAATAAAACAATAAGGAAAATAATTAAGTCATATAGGGAGGATAAATACGGTAATAAGAAATTATTATCTATTCTAAATTTTTTAATCGAAATCATATTCCCTGATTTTTAAAATTATATGAGAGCAATGCTTTACAAATCAATTGGAAAAAATTATTAAGCAACTTAGAACTAATTCCAATTAATCTACTTTCGTTTCTCCAATTGCAAATTTTAAAATCATTAAATTTAAGGTGTTTTTATAATTATTTGCAAATATAGTATAAAGTGGTTGTTTCTCTCATAAAGAAAATATGATTATGAAGAAACTGTATTGCTTTTCACAAATAAATTATAAAGAGTTAATAGAAAAAAATTCCGAAAAAATTGCTTCTTTAAATGTATTTAAATTTTAAGTAGTAAGAAAAAAAATATGAATCATTTGAACAATATATCTGTGATAAAATGTATCAAAACAAATTGCTATAAATATAAATGTGTTAAAGCATACTTTTTAAAGTTAGCAAAATCTTATAAAGAATATTACTCAAAAATAAAAAAAATAATGCACATAATCTTGAAAACGCAAAGAATAATCTGAAACACATTTTGGCACATTTGGCTGCATACCTTTGGCGGCAGTGTTTGCAGCAGCTTGCAGCCTGCTCATAGTTTCCCACATGTGAACAAATGCATGATTCTCAAGCTCGGCGCGGAAGAAAAACTTTTGGCGACATTCTGAACAGTCGTAAGGTCGAGAGTCAAGTCCGTGGTCCACCATGTGGCGCTGAAGTAGTGAAGAGCTGGTGAACACAGCCGCACATAGGTAACATGTGAAATGCGAACTGCCCTCAAAATTATGTTCAATAAGATGGCACTGAAGCTTTGAGGGAGAATCCAAAATCTATAAAAATTATAACACTAGATAATAACTACATAAATAAATATTAAAACTTTTACAAACTTATTGGTGAGTTTCAAATAATATAAAATATTACTTTCATTTTTAAATTACTAAAATTAAATTTTGTCAATTATGACTCTACCTGTTTTACTTATACACTCACTGGCCACGGAAATGTGAAATATTTTATGTTCTCAAATAATGGATTTAATTTTACTTTTTAAACTTCTATAGTAAAAAAATGGATATGAATTTGGATATGGCATTTTGTTAAAATGTCCATTTTCTTGTCTCATTGAAACATCAATCATAAATTATATCAAAGCTAAATTAAAATGCATGTAAGTGTATTACCTATTGACCAATGTAGATAAAACATGAGATCATGAATAAAAATAATACTTAATTTTGTTCATCACTTTGGGATGACTCACCATAACTTCTCTAAGAAATTGAGGTGGCTCATCACATCTTTTCTAAGAAACTCTTGACTTTTTACAAAACACTTGAATTCACGAAGTAAAACTGAAAATTACGAAGTGAAACTAAAAACTTGTCTATCAAATTTTTGTTCCAATTGTATTAACTTCATGAAATCTAACCAACCAATCAGCACATTCAGTAGGCGCGTTTTATACATTCTCTCAGTGGAATCTGATACGAACACAGAACACTTGCTCTCTAAATCTCATGCTAAAAAGAAGCGCTGTTTCATTCCTCTTAAATTTCTTTGTTTCTATGCAAGTTGTGTTGTCTGCAATAAATATTATTTATTTAAGAAAATGCTTTCTGAGCAAAGTAAAACATCAACTAACTTACACCATAACATTAAAATAACAAAGTTTCTTCAGGTTTAGTGAAGAATTGGGTACCTCTTGGTTTGGCGAAGCATTCGGCGATAAAATTTAATTTCTAGTAACCCAGGTATATAGTTTAACTTTTGCGTAGTGGTAGTGACCATGTTATTCATCACATTTCGGAGTTAAAAAAATCGCCTTAAATTCAAGGTGCACCTGATTGTAAATGTTTACCATTACTTCAAGCAAAAAAGATACTGGTATTTATTTTTTAAATCTCAGCATTTAAAATGGAATGATAGATTGATTTTAAGAGGATGCTATTAAATACTTGTACTTTTTTTGTCAGAGATTTATCTTAAAAATTCAGATGTGAACATTACATCTGCACTGATATCATGCAAAGATTAAAATTTAATGCAAATACACAAGAAACCTCCAAGACATCATGGCAAGACCTCTAAGTTAGGAGAAAATTATCATAAATTTGATTTAGGCCAATGTATAAAAGCGCGAAATTCCGCCTCGGTGGACGGGTTGGTTAGGGCGTCGCTATCATTATCGGAATGTAGTGAATTTGAATACCGACTTAAATAATTTATAATAGATTAAATGAATACAAGCTAATAAATAACAGTTTAAATACCAGCCGAAAGAGTATTGTGCATGCATGTTACAGTATGAAATCATTAGCACAGCATTAGTTTTTCAATAAGATAAACATCAAAACATATTTTGAGATTATATATTACCTCGTGACACAGTTTGCACTCATGCTGCGTTCCTTCATGTAGCACGTGACAGGTCACATGAGCCTGGATCTCCTCTTCAGATTCGAAAGACATCTGGCACTTTATGCATTGGTAAGACTTCTTTTCACTTCTGTGCTGATGCACAGTCCTCCTGTGGCTGTCCAGCTCTGTGAATGTCTCAAATTTGACTCCGCAGTCGCCACATCTCGCCACGCCTGGTTCTATCTCACCCTTGGAATGAAAGCACTCTTTGCACATGTACGTGTGAGGGGGCAAGGAATCGGAGGCTTTTCCAGCAGCGCGGATGATGAGGTTGCCAGCATCGAACACCCGAGAACACACACAACAAGGCATTGGTGTGCCCAGCGCAGGTTCCATCGAAGCGTTCTTCAGGTGGAACTTGGCGTGCATCCGCACTTCCACGTCGACGACAAGGGTTTGTCTGCACACAACGCACGGCACGGGAAGTCCATTGCCACTTGTATTAGCTGAAGAGGTGTTGTGCAACTGTATGTGACTAAGGAACTGTTCTTCATTGGCTAATTGCACACGACACACGATGCACGTACTTCCAGAAACAACCTGTAATATATAACCACATTCTGAAGCTGACTATTCAGCTTGATGAACAAATTTAAGTTTTATGATGATGATGAACAAAATTAAATTTGATGAACAGATTAACAAAGTGAACGTCTTATTATTCCATGGCGTTTTTATCTGAAATTATCTTTCTTATATGATTCGCGAAAACTCTTCTCAAATAAATTAATGACAGTTTATAAGCAATAAGTTATTAATACGAAATAAATGTCTTTATTTATGACCCTTGGACAAGCTTAGTTCGCTAGCCGACAGCTATGTGAAACTAAGTCTAACTAAGGTGCGTCTGACGTCTTACTAGAACACCAAGAAGGTGGAAGTGCGTCTTTGCTCTAAAACTCCTCCGACAGATGGCACCACAAGAGGACTACACCCTCAATTTTGACTGTCATCTGGAGGGGGGAGGATATTTTCTCCAGACCATTACATTCATAATAACTGCTCAACGACAATAGATCTAACGAACATATATCGTATATTCTCAATGTTTCATTGCCAGCAAGGGGAATCGAGCTCAGTCCTTCCGGGTGGAAGGTTAATGTCCTAACCACTTGGCTACTACGGTCCTAATTTATGGAAATATCAAGGCGATTATCGTCATTTGAATGCTATGAAAGTGTGCCAAACATATGTACATTACGCTGAGTGTAGAATCACGATGACCATATAAATTAGTAAATGGGAAATTACCATATTTGTCAGCACTAATTTATATATTTTAACCAATTGCCTCCTTATTTGTCTCGTATTTTACAAAGGATAAACCTGATTAGATATCATTTTTTCAAACATCCAGTCATCGAAGATATTGAAGATTACGAATGTTTATAAGCCCTCCAATACGACCTCCACTGATTCGATCTAAAAAAGGTGAAAGGAAGGAATTCTTGTAAAAATTGCAGTTTCATCTCCCCGGACGAAGAGGATTAATTTCCAGGGTGCTTCAAAAAACATTAAAACTTTGATTTTAGTATTCTTGTGGAAAGCATTTTTCAAGCTTATTTTCACTCTTTATGAACATTAATCTCAAATATTGTGGATACATTAACTCAAACAATTTTATTCGACAATAAAAATTCAAATAAAAACATATCAATGTGTCGCATGAATATAAAAAATAATATACTTGAAGCCATAAACAATATCAAACGAATAAAAAAATTGTTGCAATATTTTTTTATACTTACAGTCTGTATGTAAGTATAATGTATATGAAAAAATTATTTTTTTAATGTGTGAATTTTTTTTTTTTGTATGAAAGTATATGAAAAAGGTATTTTTTTTAAAATATCATCCAAGAACATTCTTGGTATTGAAGCATTATTAATACTTAAAATGTTTTCCCGACGCATCCATGAATTCCAATCACTTCCAGTGGCTAATGATGGTTCACTTTGCTGATCTATCGGGAAGTGGCGTGAAACTACTGAGCCACTGGAGCTTTATCTAAATAAATATAGATTAACAATCATAAATAATTTTACAAAATTTATTAAATGTCTTACTTTGCAATGGGTCAGTTTGTGTTCCGCCAAAGTTGTCGCCGACGGGCATATCTCGTCACAAATATTGCACTTATGCTTGCTTGGCGTGGCGGTGTGCGCCTTCATGTGACTCTCCAAATCTCCTCTGGACTTGCAAGACTCGTTGCAGTAGGCGCAAAAGAGACTCACACTCACTGAAGACGTTGGATTGACACCGGATTTTGAATCTTTGTGCAGCCGGATATGGTGTGCTTGCTTCCTGTGAGCCACAAGTCCGGATTCCGAGGAGCAGACAATGTCACATATATCGCAGCGGTGTTCCGGTCTGCCATTTGCTGGTGATTTTGAAGGGGGTGGAGCACTTGTTTGAGGGCTCATTGTTGTTGATGTAGGCGCTGTGGATTGGCTTAGATCCATTTGCTGTTCACCTACATGAAATGAATTGATTAAATTTTAATTTAAAAAACGATATGATAATATTTTTACTCTAAAAGTGCATCCAAAAATCTACACGTGAAATTGTTTTTATTCATATTATATAGCTTATGATAGAATATTATATTTTATTTGCATGTGATAGGTTATTCTATTCTTCACATGGAAATTTCACTCAAGATCTTTCCTGATACAAAATGGCTTGTAGTATACACAAACAAACCTACAGACATATTTAGATACAACTTTTAAGTTCAAAATTTATCAGCTACCGAAACAAATGCAATAATCTAATTAATAGGATGTGCGAAAGTTAAATAAACGCAAAATATTGAAATTAAGATATTAAACAAAGTATGTAAACGTATGCATTAAATCAAAATATTTTTCTCTTGAAAATTGCAAAATTGAAAATAGAAATCCCTATCCCACAGACACCTCAAAAATATTCTCAGTTAAATGAGAGCCAATAAAGTACAGGTTTACAGTGTCAAAAAGGTAATTCAATAAACCATCCTTTTAAAATTCGTATCATTAGAAATCTTTCAAAATTTTACCGACTGAAAAGATTATCTCACCATCAATTTTATGAGAGACAGCAAACCTTAAAACCCTTCTTTTACTTTACGTTCATGGTTGCAACCAAAAGCTACGCTATATTTTATTTTACGTGAGTGTATGAGTGTTTACAATGATGCAAAACATAAGTGTATACACGAGAAGTAAAGGAGATCACGTGAAGTTATTATACTCTCTATTTAGAAATTAAATATTCTAGATTGGTTTTAAGGTCACGCCCTGGAAAGCAAAGATGTAAGGGATGTTTTAAATGATACTACCTCGTGATGTTGAGCTATTTGGTGATCTCTTCATGCTGAGGTTTTGAGCTTCTTCGTTCTGCTGGACATTTGTCGAAGATTTTGGTGATATATTGGATGCTGAAGGCTGTGGACTGTTGTTGTGACGTTGGCCCATGAACTGGTGGATTGGCGAAGAGGAAGTGGCAATTCCTTGGTGGACGGTCTGGATATGTCTGTCCAGGAGAAATTCTACGTGGAAAGCTTCCCCACAAGCATTACAGCTGAATTGTTTCTTGTGGGTGGAAGCGTGATAGCGTAGCTGGACTTCGCTGGGGAAGAACTGGTCGCATAAGAGGCAACGATAATTGTTGTTGCCACTGTTGCTGCTAACGTGAAAGTTTTTGGAAAGATGTGCCAGTTTCACATGCACCTGGAATTCCATTTCCGAACGGAAGTAAGCGCTGCAGGAAGTGCATTTCAGAGATCGGCACTCGTTGCTGTGCTTAACTGCAAAGTGAACTTGAATGCTAACCTGGAAAAAAAAAATTAAATGACATAAACGGACAAAAATAGATTTTTTTTAAACTGAAACAGAAAAATCAGTGTATAAAAATTCACTAAAACAGCGTAATCATTGCTATTCTCTAGATCATTAATAGATGTTGTTACTTATGAGACTTGGACAAGCGAACTCGTTATGCCGTTGGCTATGCGAACTTAAGTCAGCAGGGAGCGTCTTTAGTTTAATCAGAGCACCATGAGGATGAAAGTATGATTTTGCTCTAAACTCCTACGACTCCACCAGAGGATCCACTCCCTCAATTTTGGCCTTGGTCAAAAGGAAGCATACATTTTCTCCAGACTTTTACACCCATGGTAACTGCTTAACTACCTATCACAGAACATTCAATACCACGGATTTATTGTGGTCGTATAACTCATGTACTCGGTGGGACTAGGTGACATTGGGAATCAAGCCCCCTCCATCTGGGTGCAAGGCCAATGCCCTAACCATTAGGCTACCATGGCAACTCATTAATAGATACTTCTCAAATTGGTTTTTATAAGTTTATATTATTTACGGAAAATACATAAGTAAAGGTATTATACACAATTATAAAGCAGCTGCTAATACTTAAGTGCAGAAATATCAAGTCAGAATTATGGCATTAATAATAAACAATAAAATGGCAAGCAATATAGAAATAATATCAACATAAGTTTTCGACATCTGAGCTGGCGC
Source organism: Latrodectus elegans (assembly GCA_030067965.1). Classification (NCBI taxonomy): domain Eukaryota; kingdom Metazoa; phylum Arthropoda; class Arachnida; order Araneae; family Theridiidae; genus Latrodectus; species Latrodectus elegans. Next base: position 11,345,111 of record CM057815.1, on the reverse strand, counting down.
TCTTTTGCATTATAGGAGTAAGTTACTCTCCAAAGTGATGATTGTATCCTGCGGCTAAATCAGAAACATGCAATAATAATGCTCATGATTGAATCTTTTTCTAAACATAGAAAAGAGGAATCAATTTGAAAAGTTATAATATTTACGTCCCTATACTACATTATTTATTTTTTATTAATTAGGATATTATTAATTCTCATTCATAAGGCGTGAAATAATGATTAAAGACTTCAAGTAAAAAAAAACTAAGATTTTAATTTCTAAGTTATCATTTGAATTTTCTAAACATTTCATTAGCTGTCATTTAATCACTTTACACAAATATGAATTCATTCGAGTTTAATTTGATATACTCCAAAGGAAGAACAAAACTTCGCACTTAAAATATTTTATTGGAGAACATAAAATAACAAGGATAAATTATGAATTTATAGCGGGAGATTCATTCTATACTTATACATTTAAACTCAAATTGATTAAAAAAAACAAAGCAAAAAAAAACAAGATACAGTTTATTCAAGAAATAAATTAGATTAACTGCTAAAATAAAAAAAAAAGATTAATTTATGTATTTTATTAAAAATTTATATTTTTCATTTGAGAAATTTAATTTTATAAATCATCAGAAAATTTTATGAAAAAACAGTTTATGAATAAAAAAAATTGTTTTACATGGTTACATTCTACTATAAACCTGATTAAATTAGGTTAAAAAAATAACTTGTTAAAAAAATTAAAAAATAAAACGTTGTAAGTAATCAACAGGAGATTAACGCAAATTCTGATGTTGATAAAGAGAATGTTGTTCTAAATTGTTTAATGTCCTTAACACCAAACGATTGATTAAAGTGCAGTATAAATTTTTCTTTAGAAGAGGTTAATAAGTTAAGAGAGAGAGAGAGAAATATGAGTAAAGAAATATATATTCAATACAATAATAACTATTTAAATAAAGAAAGGAATAAGTCAATAAAAAGCAAATTATATTCGGTTTTAGGCTAATTAGAAATTTTATGCACCGTCGTGCAAATAATAAGAAAAAAATAGTAATGGTATAAGGAAGATATAATAGCAGATACAATATTACACAAAGATTGGATAATGTAATAGAAAAAAATTAATTAAATATGATTTTTAGTAACCGATAAAGCAATATTAACATAAATAATGAACTTAAAAATAATATTTCATATTTTGCACTAATTCACAATTTTCCTCTCATAAATTTATTATTAATTTATCCCTCATTAAATTTACAGTGACATAAGTAAAATTTATAGAAGTGAATAGACTATAATTAATGCTTAAATCTATTATAAATTTATGAATATAATCGGTACTTAGGCACTACCCCGTCGACCATTTCTAGATAAAATAAGTCACCAAATGTTATCAACATTGTATATTAAAATTTTTATTTTTTAGCGCATGCAAGCTTTTATTTTATGATTTCAAAATTGAAATATGAATTAAAATTTAGAAAAATTATATTCTTGATTATACAATAATGATGCAAGTTAACTATTCTGTTTTTATCTCACATTCTGTAAAAGAAAATAGATCAAAGTTTTAAACATTTGGCGACATTTTGTTTGACTGACAGTGCAATATAATCTGACATTTTTTTGCGTCATTCATTCATTCATTCAATTTCTACCAATCACGTATTCACTAGTAGGAGGAGAAATCACGACCAGTAGTCCACCCTGCTAGTCACGATATTATAAAAGTCCGTCGGTGGTCCTTCCAGACTTCTGAACATTAAAACAATGACTCGCCATTAGAGAGACTTCCAAATAAATCCGCACGGTGTTCCAAAAACGCGTTCTCTTCTAGCTCCTCAATATTCATGAGCGACTGCCGGTGAGGAGAAAACTCTCCGAAAGGGTTAATAAGCAAACATAAACCGTGCCCCCATTCGCATTTATAGCTACCGGTTGAAAAATTCATGAATTTTAAAATTCCACCAAGAAATGCGCTTTAACGCCAACCATCGTGATCAATTTGGCGACAAAAAAAACTACACACTTTTGAAAATGGTTTTAAAAGCAAGAATGCGGATCAAAATTAGGGAAATACCGACTTAATTTTTGCATAAATTAGATTTTTTAGCTTTCTACCAAAAAATATTAATTATGAATGAGTAAAAGAAGTAAATACTAGTTCTTGGAAAATTTTCATAAAAATACTTTCCAGTGAAATTTAAATAAATATAGGAAACACGTGAATGGCTGTAATGTGCTCTAACTACCATTTGCGAAGTGATTCATTATTCTAATCTAATCTGATATTAGCTTTTAATGCTGTATTTTTAACTGATAATTATAGCTTTAGCAGGGGGCTTATATAACCAGAGGTAAATTAAAATTCATTACCTTTCCCATCAAATAGATTAAAAATTACAATAGTATTTCAACCATTAAAAATATCTACAGTTAAAATTAATATAAATGTGAAAGCAGTAGTATAATTCTTAATCATTATTTTTAAAAATTAGCTTACTTTTAAGAAAATTTATCAGTAGTTAATAAGAAATGTTAATTGAGAAAAAATTAAGCTAGTAAAGAAAATTAAGTAATAAATAGCAGCATGTCCTTATTTTTAAGGGGAATTAAAGAAAAGCTTCGTATATTTAGAATTTTGCAATAAAAAGCTGACTTTAGTGATATAGCAATGTGTTTTCAAAGCATATTAAAAATGGAATATAAAATTTGAAATGTTATTCGCACAAATAGATTTTAAATTTTTGGGTACCGTAAAATCATTTAACCTTTATTTTTGACTCAAAGTAATTTATTTGTGGTATAATATTCATTCATAAAAGTAAGACCAAACTTTATTAATGTGTTAAAAATTGTTATGGGGTGTAAAAGCTGAAAATGTTTTTTTTTCTTAAAAATACTCAAAATGTATATATCCCTGAAGAATTCCTTGCAATTATATATCAAATATGAGTAACAAAATAATTAAATTTGAAATAATTTGAACTATTTCTTTTTAATTTGTCTCGCTTTTCAAAATTATATTAGTAACGTAATTTTAAAAAATACATTCAGCAGTAGTTAACATTTTGCTTTTCTAATAAACAAAAAAATCCATACATTTGAAACTGTTTTAATTTTAAAAATTTTTTAAAGTTATTAGTATTTTAAAAGAAATATGAATAATTTGTAATGAAATTAGAGCCATATTTCTCATTTCGAAAGCTAAAACTTGATTAGGAATTATTTATAACAAATGGTTGATAAAAATAGCAACGAACAAAAGAATTAAGAATATAAGTCGCGTCGCTGATTTAAAATAACCCTAAATTGAATGTTTGTTCTTGACTTTTTCAGTTCGCTTTCTCTTCTGTTCTAATTTCAATGTGTTGAGTTTTGGAAGTAATATTGCAAAATTTGAAAACTAATTGTTTAGAACAATGGTTTTCATGATTTTAAAACCTTTAGAAACGGAAAAATTATAATTACTTCTTTATTACTGGTAAAAATTATGAACGGTTTTTTTCTCCTCGCCGACAACACTCAGACATTCGATGGTGAACTTTGCTTTGTTTGCTGTCGTTAGAAGAATGCGTTTTGAAGGTAGGCAGCAAATTTGTCGACAAATTGCATTTGAGATGCTGTCTCAATTCGATGTGACATACAGGAAACGTTATCTGACGTCATGGATATTTTACACTAATGAGAATTGTAATAAAGTGGCGTAATCATAATGTAATATTTTGGGTCCTTCCAGATTCAACTTTTTTAAATTTGGATACATTTCATGCAACCATAAAATCAGAATTCTTATATTCGATTTTTTTCCGACTACAGCAAATAAATTACACGTTTTCTTATAGGCCCCAAATCGGAATGAATTAGAGCATGAATAAAAGATGATTTGCTTATTCTCTCAATGGTCATTTTAAAGGGGCTAATGGAACTAAGATCTACAGATTAAAGTCGAATCTAAAACACTATAAACACCTGAGCCCTAAGCGAACTTACGAACAATTGAAAGGAAGAAAAGAAAGCTAAACATTCTCTTGTTAGTTTGGCAAACGTATGACTGAAATCCAGACTTCACTATTTTAAAAAATTCAGAACTGAAAACGATTTTCAAGTGTTCCACACCTCACTCGATGTGTCGGCCGATGTCTGAATGATTAGTATTCCTGATTCTTAAATTGTTGGTCACAGGTTCAAATACTGGTTCGGAGGCATGGCACTGTGCTTCGCTGTCCTTTGGAGATGATGATTGAATGTGGGATCCATCCAACATATTCGTGGATTGAGGGGGGCTAATACTACTCGCTTCCGTGATTTGGTTCATAGGTGCCCATCAGGTAATGATAACTGAGTAATAGTTATCGGGTTTTTGTGTGAAGCATTAATCATCCAGTGTCCGCCATTAGGAAAAAAATCTTATCCGATTTCTTTCCAATTGACAGAATCTCCTTTTTTTGTACCAATTACAACTGTTAATTAATAATAATTAACAGTTACTAATTAAATAAATAACAAAGAGCCTTAAAACAGCAATTGCAATATAGTAATAAATTAAAATTAATATTAATAGCAATTAGCAACTTATTTTTTCAAATCATATTCTTTCTTTAACAGCTACGCACAAATCTTCCCTTGGGAAGAATGCCGTTCTAACTTGCTATAAAAATGTATGTTAAAATCTGAAAGCATTCGTAAATGCAAAATTCCTCTATATCATTAATTGTTTAATTAATAGTATATAACTTAAACTTGTGCTCAAATGTAAAGCTTGTTAAAATATTTTTAGATAATGTTTATACTGTACCAACAATTCTTGCGTGTTCTTTTAGTTTGTATATATTTATCAATGTCAGTTTTATTGTGTTTCCAAGACACACATTATCCATGGAATATTTTTAGCATACAGCATCTGTGTTCCAGTTAAATGATAATTCCTAATCAGCTAGATTAATAAAGGGTGTTTTACATCCGACTTAAGAAATCGTCGCTTTAGGGAGAAGAAAGCGTAAAGTAAAAGTGAAACTAGTTAAAATAAGTTAACATCACGTTTGAAAAAAACAAAAATAGATTATATGTTTTCCCGCTTTCTTCGCGTCCTTCATTTTTTAGCTGTTCGCCGAGCTAAGTAGTTATCTTAGCTGGCAACATATTTTTTTTCAATATGGCGGCTAATTCTGACTCATTTGACTCTCAGATACCAAAGCAAAAAAAAAAAAAAAAAAAAAGAAAGAAATGGAGAATACCAGCAAAATGCACACTGGAATGGATAGTTAAGGATATATATTCTTAGAGAAATGAGGAAGAAGTAGAATGCCCTGCCATTGACAGTATAGGAACGACAACATTTAACCGCTATTTTAAATCTCAATTTAAACACAATAACGTGCATCATCATTGGTATTCAATGGCTCAGCAGAAATCCGGTTGAAGGAAAAACGGAGTCACCAACCTTTATGGTGGCAACAGGAGAAATGGCACTTATCAATATAAAAACACCCGAAAAGTTTTTGTCAAATTCAAGAAGACGAAGCCAAGTGAAAAAATTATCCTGGAAGATATAAATGTGGACAGCGATTTCCTACAGACAGATTGTGTGTTCTTTGTTTTTCCAGTGTACACCTATTATCAGAAATTTAAAAAAAAAGTCACGAATTACTTGGATATGGTGCATGTTTAAAGAACATTAGAGAAATGCTAATAAATTTGAGAAATAGTGAAGAAATAGGACTTTCCCTAGGAGCTAATCAAATATTGACAAATACAGGATCCGTATTCGGACATAGATTAATACTTGCTGCTAGATCACCAGTTTTAGATAGAGAGCTGGCCGATCCAAATAAAAGACACCTTAGCTAGAAGAATAAGGAACATGTAACAGTGAATTGCTTTTTGGATTATCTTTACTTTGGAGATCCTTACAAGTTGCTCAAGGATTGCTATTCATTGTCTCAAAAGAAAAGCGTTCTAACAATGGGAAAAAAGTTTGGTATAGAAGGCTTGGAAAGGCTTTTCGAAGACAGAAAACAATCTGTAACCACGAGAAATAATAACTCCTATTTTTATTTTAGTGGACAATGACCCTCAAGGAATTACTCGCATATTAATGCGAGTAAATCAGTCAATAAAGAGTCAGCGATATATGTTTGATGAGTCAACAATGTGGAACTTAATATTAAATAGGGCTAAACTAATGGAAAATGAACCCAAACTCAAGATGGAACCTATTATTCTTTTTGACGGAATTTCAGAAGCGGATACCTACATTTTAACTTTAGAGAAAGTAGGGGTTGAAAAAGTGGAAGAGTTCGAAGTGACGAACAAGATGTTAAATTCTAAAGGAAGTATGCTACACAGGAGCGTGGATGTAATGAAGTATTCTGGTAAAGTTAATATAAAGAGAGCTGAATTGATGAATATCAATGCTTTTGAGCTGACTTCTAGCCTTTTCGAGTATTCTTCATCAGATACAAGAAGTACAACGTTCATAATTGAGTGTGAGTTTAGAGGTAACATGAAATCATACATTAATCAAAATGCTACCATTCAGAGATGGCACGGACCCCGTTTCTGTTATGAAAACAGGCACTACGAAATGCTTTGCAATGACGCAAGGGCTCTACATGAGTAAAAAAGATATATTGACTTACTGGTAAAATTGAAAATTAACAACAGTGCTCGCACACAAGTTGTTCAAGCCCATAAAGTAATTTTTTCTGCAAAGTCAAGAAAATTCATGAATATGATCAAGGAGTCGTTGGACAATAGCATTGAAGTTTTTGTCAGTGAATATATTTTTGAAGTTTTTGAATACCTCATGAAGTTCTTTTATGAAGATTCTATTGATTTTTCTGGAAAACCTAATGTGTTTGCCTACGAAATATACAAATATTCCAAAGACTTTGAAATTGTAGAATTAATTTGTGAAGCTAAAAAATTTTTAATGGGACCAGCTGGTTTAAGTCTGAGCAATGCCAAAGATGTCAGGATTTTATCATATTATGAACCAGACATGACTATTCAAACCGTGGATGATAAATACCTGAAAATGGCTGTTGAGAAATACACGAATAATCATGATCTTAAGAGAGTAAAGAAAAGGATTTTGTACCTAAGACGAGAATTGGTGATTCAATTTGTGTTTTTTTATTCATTTTATAAAAATATTTTTAATATACATATAATTCTTAAGCAATCTATACATACACTACTTTTATAATATAAAATATATAATGTAAAATATATATAATGTAAAATATATATATAATGTAAAATATATATATAATGTAAAATATATATAATGTAAAATATTATGTATATAATGTAAAATAGAGTTTAATTTTATTCTAAAACAGTTGTGTGCTATCGAATTTCTTTATGTACATAAAATTTAATTTTATTTTAAATATAATTTTTCGTTTAAATTGATCATTTCTTTAATATAAGAAGGAAATGTAAAATTGTATAATTTTTTTTATTTTACAATATGCCAATAAGTTGATCAGATACCAGTTTTCTACATCTCATATGCACACTAATATAAAATTTTATAACACTATCTTTCTTTTTCTATTTAAAGTAGGCTGTTACACTTTTCTGATGTATTGTCAAATACAAATATCATTTACATTTCAAGCATTGCTAGCATAAATTATTTTCAATATTTGTTGAATATTTCAGCTCATATATTTATTTAAAAGTAAAACCTGCTTTCAGCTTCCTTATATTAATTACAAGGAAATATTTTCCATTTATTTGACATTTTTAGAATACGTTCGTTAGAAAAAGAACGGATATTTTAAAACTTTTCAAAATTAACCTTCCCATTTATGAATTGAATTTTTACTATTTAAGGAGTTGGATACTTTTTGTAGCCATTAAATGTGTTACAATAGCATGTAACACATTTAATTACAAATAAAGAGATGCATTACAAATAAAGAGAAAACAAATCTTGTATTAAAATTTGTTTAAAACAAACCATTATCGTTTTTGAAATAAAATAAAATCCTTTTTGCATAATTTAAATTCATTCCTTTTCTAAGGAGACAAAAATATTTCTGTATGCATTGTATAGAATGAATTTAAGGGGAAAAAACATTTATTTTTTATTTGTAACATAATTTAGAGTTTATCTCTGTAGAAGGAGAATTCTTGAATTTCATGATGACAAATCTTTTGAAGCACCAAACACACAGACATTTATTTCTCATTCACCTTAATTCAGAAAACATTTAATTGAATCGAATATTTTCTTACAGGGAATATTGACTATAATTATTCGTCTCAAGAAAGTTCAATTTCTTCATCATAGATATCCAGCACAACAGATTCTCATATTCCTATCTGTTTGAATAAATTATCATATATATGGTAAATTTGGCCTTATGTATCATAGCATTTTTCTATATCTTACAGAATAAAAATTAAAAAAAAAAGTTAGCATTCATCTTTTTATTATTGCATTAATAGTTAATATGCGTAATACGCTTATTTTTTTCAAAACAAGATTTTTTAGGATTTCAAAAATAAATTATTTCAATATTTTTATACTTAAATGGAAAGTGTATCGAAATTGTTTGTCATTAAAGAGTTTATTGTTAATATGTTGGGAAATTTTCTAATAATATAACCCAACATATATAATAAATAAAACAATAAATAAATTTTACTCGTATAACTTAAATGCATTTGGCACATATATCACTTTCACTAATATTATGTATATCAGCTTTAAATATAAAAGCAAACATTATTTACATTTCAATATTTCCCACAAAATTTGCACATTTTAAAATTTTAAACAAACTTTTTTTCAGAAAAACTCAAATTACCTTCAATTTGTAATTGTTCACAAATATTTTTGTGATATTCAACTTGGCAAAACTAATAACAAACATGCTAAAACTAATTTTAATTGCATCATAATTTGAGAATAATAGTAAATTCCACTAAAATCAAATTTATTTCTTGCTTTCTATGCAATATATATATATATATATATATATATATATTACATTACAATAGTAAATTCCACTAAAATCAAATTTATTTCTTGCTTTCTATGCAATATATATATATATAAAGTATTTAAATAAAGTAAAGTAATTAAAAAGTTTAATTTTAAAAAATACCTACATTTGGAAATATTGTGCTATTTTCATTTATAAATTTTCATAAAAATTCTTAATTTTTTTTCTGTGTACAGAGGATTTTTTATAACAAAATAAATGAAAATAAAATACTATTTTTTTTACTGTTTTTGAGAATGGAACCAACGAGCGATGGGTCTGAAAGCTAATGGCTTTGTTCACAAAATTCATGAAGCTGCATCCTCATGAGACACCGAGATCGATAAAAATTATAATCATTCAACCCTATAATATAATCGTTTCATAAAAAATAATTTACTTATAAATGACTCTTAACTTCAATACGATGTTACTTTCTCAAAATAACGGCACAGATTTTAAAACTAATGTTTAAATTTTTATCCAAATCTTTTATTTAATAACATGAATTAAAATAAAGACTTTATTACTTAATTATAATTTCATAAAAAGGTAGTTTAATATTAATACAAAAATAAAATCTTTTTAGATGAATATTAGCATATCATTACAATAAGAAAGGCATATTTATGTACAAATTTATGTTACGATTTTATGAATTAGAATCGCATTTGTGTAAGAAACAAAGAAAAATGTTATAATTTAAAATTTAAGTTTATAAATACTATTATGTGATCAATAATATTTTTGATTTTATAAATACGCATAAAATAAACTAAATTTAAATTTTTTTGGATGTCATTTAGCAGTCAATTCATAATAATCATTGCTGGCTTTTAAAATTTTGAACAAGTCTGCTCATTTTTTATATGTATTGTTCTATTACTATTATATTTTAGAACTTCTTTGAAAAGCGATCAGATAGCGTCTTGATCGAGACACTCATTAATATTAAACTTCACGGAAAATATCTCACTACAAACAGAATTATAGGGCGCCGCCGAGTTTATTTAGATAACCTTGAGACAAAAGATAAACAGATGTTTATTAAATTCTCCTTTATCGGAAACAGAGGACTTCCGTTTCAAATTTCAGAATAAAATAGATTGAGTGATAAAATTTAAAAACCTATCGTTTGACATTTGGAAATAAAATAGGCTTACGTTATAACATTTTTTTGTTAAAAACAATATATACATTAAATAAATTCACCATGCTTATCTTGTTTTATTAATTTCTATTACAAATATTAATGATATTTCAATGTATTTCCCTCCAAATTATAAATAGCTTTATGTCAGCTTTGTAAGGGCATTTAAATGTCCTTGAATTAATTTCACATACATTTTTTTAATATTTCATTCTCTTTGATATAATTTCAAGCTATGGTAGGTCGTTTAACAACACAAAGATGTGTTGTAATATAATTGCATTACATATAAATGTGATTGTATAAGGGTAGGTAAAAAAAAATTTACTTTAGAGAATAAAATATTTTTTTTATCCTACGCCTTGCTCACGAAAGCAAGACACTCCTAAAGATCGAGACAGGGAACTGAGGATTCTACTATTGTTGTTGCTAGTTTAAATAAACCAACCTCGAAATTAAGTCAGAAGGGTGAGTCTTTATTTTTAATCAGAGCACCACGAAGGGGAAAAAAGAACGTCTTTGCTCTAAGACTCCTCCGATAGATGGCACCACTAGATGATCCACTCTCTCAATTTTGATCTGGAGGTGGACATTTTCTCTAGACCATTACAACCATTGTAAACTCAACGAATGACTACAGGACTTTCGATTCCACAGATTTAACGAGCAGGTATATCACATGTATTCCTTGGGTCTTTTGGAGGTATTGGGAATCGTACCATTCCGGACGGAAGGTCGATGCCCTACCCACTGGGCTACTACGGTCCAGGAAGATTCCACTACATTTATTGAGCAAGACATTTCATCTCTTACTCACAGCTCCATCATTATACAGGGAGTCACTATTCTTTTTTAATTTATTATAGATGATTCTTTTGGTGCTACGCAGAGACAGAGGAGAGTAAAGTTTTGACATGAGAGACCTTGCCTCAGTAAACCTATAAACATGCTCGTTTCCAGAAATGTCACACTGTCCGGAAATCTACAGGAGGGCGATGCTTCTAAGTTTATTTAAAGTTCAATTAACTTCATTCTCGAGAAAAGAACAAAAAACTTTTTAAATTAAACCTTGAATTTCTAAGCGACAAAATAACTTGAGAATCCACAAGAGATGCAATACTGTGTTAACTCTTAATTTTACATTTAATAGATAGTAATATTTCATCCCCTAAAGGGAAATTCAAATAATTAAAAGAAAAGAACTTTTAGGTTTTTAAGTTGAAAAGGATTTGTTATTTAAAAATGTGCATTTGTATGTTAAATTGATGTTATTTTATTACCAAATTAACTAATAAAATACGTGATGTATTTGGATAATTTTTCTTTTATAGCCCGGCTCTTTTGATCTTAAAAAAATAACATGTTTCCTTACGGAGAAGCGAAAAAAATATAATGTAGATTTGATGATTTTATAGGTTAAAAATTTTATTTTTAAATTTAATATATACTAAATCGATTTTTTTTTAGTGAAAAAGTTGACTAATAAGTGATAAACAATGGTAAACAAGCGAAAACTTAGTGATACAAAAGATTGCTTCATGATAATTTTGTCCATTAAAAGAAAGCATTCCCGTCACAAATTACCAAGAGCAGAAAATCAGAAAATATAGCAAAATTTAATTTTGCTTGATTAAAAAAAGATACTATTACATTATATTTACGCAATCGATCACAGATGTGATTGCTAAACAGCTTCCACCAGAAAAAAAAAGTTTTATCAATAAGTGATTATTATTTAGTTTATAAAAAAAGTGTAAATAAAATGTTTTTTAGCATTATTTTTAGTTGTTTCTGAAATCGTAAAGTTTTTTTAACAATACATGATGCAAATGGAATATTTATGACAACAATTTACGAATTTTTTTCTTCCCCGATACGGTGATTATTAAATGCGGGAGTACAATGGAAAAGAACCTGTATTTTCAGATATTTGTTATTCAATATCGATATAATTTGAATCAAATCTCTATATATAATTCGATTTTTTTAATTTAATTTTATACTAATTAAAATGATTCGAATATTTTTTCTATTTTAAATCATAGCTCCTATTGATAAATATCAAAATGTTAGGTTCACATAAAATTTCAAATTTGGCGTATGTTTTAATTTCATTTTTTTTAAAGATTGAATTCAATTTTATTTTTTTAGAATATTTTTCATTTTGATTTTAATTAAAGGAATATTTATTTTTTTGCAAATATGTTATTTCTCATTCAATGTCAATTAAAAGTTTTATAATTATAACCTCGTGTCAATAAAATTTTAAATAAATTAATGAAGTAAAATCAAGAATCTTAAAAGAAACATTTTTGAATTTCACATAACAGTAAACTGATGATGGTATAGTTATATATTTTGCTTTCAAGAATATTTTTCTCTTGAAAATATTAAAACGCTTGTTAATATTTAAAAAAAATGAAAAACTTATGTGGATCTCGAATTTAAAGATAAAGTTCAAGGTAGAGCCTGTGTATCGTTCTGCTTAAAGCCTGGCTTATCGTTCTATGAAACTCGCCACCATTCACATGCCATTCATATCCCAAAGCCAGCAGTTGTAGCAATCATAGTACTACTCCCAACAATTCATTCATCAATCAATAAAATCGCTTTTCCCATTCATGAGAATTTAAAAATTCATTAACGAAAATGGAACTCGGCTATGATTCTTACGTTCATTAGTGCTGGGACAGACTTGACCACAAGATTCCTACACGCGAAAAAAAAAATGTCGGAACGATAACAAATCGCTGTCAGGACATATTCAAGATTTGAATATGGAAGTCGCGTACGCCGAGGAGGGGGTCAAGCCATCTCTGGGTTCGATGAGAACGATGGCCTTTGATGATGCCGCCACCGTTGAATATTATTGTCTGCCCTCTGGTAGCCGATCATGTAATTAAAAGAGTTCATTTAATTGCCGACAGAGTGTGGGCTTCGGTTGATGAGGTTACTACCCGATGAAACGATAAGCAGATGGCAGATTTGCGTTTTCAGCCATATTCGTCATCGATCTCTGCAGATAACGCAGGACCTCCAAGACTTTGTCATGTGCTTATAAATGGAGCTGTCGTTTCAATGTTGATGGATGCGATGAAATAAATATCTTTACTTTTTAATATAAAGCACAATTAGCACTAGGATGAAATTTTGAGTTATTATTCATCAGAAAATACTGTAAAAGTTTGATTGCGGGTAACGCTTGATTTTTCGACGTCGAGATAGGTGCCAAAATGTAAGTAACAAAATGGCAACATTAAAAGTTAGTTAAAGTACATTAGTTAAAGTACTGAAAATACCAGGATTACCAGAAATAAAGTTTTATTGCCAATATCTATCGCCAAATTTTCTGCCCGGTCACCGATTCCGCATCAAAGCTGAAAATATTTTTATTCTTTATCCTATAAGTAAGGTTTCCCTGACACGTTTAAATAATAATTACAAGTTCTTAAAATTAAATATATTTATTACATTTCAGCTGTTACAACAAATAAAAAACAAACTAAAAAGCACTGAAATCCTAATATTCTAAATTGTTTTCGAGAGAATCAATTGCACACTTAATAATTCCCAAATTTTCCTTTAAAGGGATATTTTTAATTATTCTAAGGGAAAATATAGAAAGTGAAATTCTTACAGTGTATTTAACTAAATACATTACAGCACAATAACTAAAATATATGTTTCTCTTAAGAATTCTGTAATTTGACAACTACCTTAAATATCGATTAATTTTTAAGCGTTTTTATAACAAATTATTTCACAATTTTGTCTATATTCATGTGTTACACATCAAAGTGTTTACTTTTCATTGTAGCATAAGCAACTCCTATAAGCTGTAAGTCAAACAACTTTTTAAAATACAAACTTGCGTTAAAAAATAAGTTTTAGGAACATTTTGATTTACTTTTTTTTTGTATTTTTTCTTAACTCCAAACAATTTCGACGTAATGAAAAACGCATGCATTCCAGAAAAGGATTAATATGATTTTTCGTAGACCTAAGGGCTAAAACATATGAAAAAGAGAAAGTAAACAGCACAAATTTTTAATTATCTCATGGGAAAATAATAGGGTACAATGAAAAGTTTACTTGTTAAACTTTTATTAAATTTCATTAACATATCTATAAAAAAAATATCAAAGAGAAAAGCATTCTCTTGACGATATTACAAAATAGCTATATTTAAAAATTGAATTAATATATTTAATAAAAGACTCTTCAAATAAAAATAAACACTAGATATATTTTGTAACTTATATAAAGTTTAAGTTTTTAAATTTTTAGTTTTGAAAAAAAGTTGAGAAGGTAAGTTTCCAAATTAAAAGATTTTTATTACTTCACGAACTTATATCCTTAGAAAATTTAATTTTAATTAGATTTCGTTTTATTAATGTGTATTTTCGAAACAATGCCTTTAAATTTATATTAATGATGATTCACACACAAACATACACGTACATATACACATATTATTGTTATAATTATCAAAAAATTCATCACCAAATAAAACTTGTTCAATTAATCACAAATTCAATTTGTCTTCGAACATTAAAGAACAATTTTTTTGCAATTTTGCTTCCATTCCTTTCTTGATGTTCAAGTAACTGTATTTAATACGATTATATATTGCTTAAATTTCAGCGTAAACTTTGAAAAAATTAAGAAATGAAACTAAGGCTTTATCATCGCTCATAAAAGGAATTTAAAAGAGATACACACATTGTAAATGAAAATTTTCAAGCATTTAGAGTTACTTACCAAATAAAACTAAATATATATTGTTATTCATATGTAAAAAGAAAACACACACTCATACGTATGTGTGGTTTCGTTCTTTATAGAATTTATATAATTGAAATATTTCACAGTAGTTCTTAATCCTCATTGTTCTTTAAATAAAATTTTTTGTGTTGTTTTCTCAAGTCTGGATAATATAATGCAGAAGAATTCCAACTATCTGAATCGCTTTCAAAATTTCAGAGAAATAAATTTGACTTAAACAGTAATAAAAAAAAACGAAAAAATGAAAAAACTCAAGAAAAGAATAGTAAAAAAAAAGGAAGAATGTGAGAAAGAGGAAGAGAGACGTGTCAGTTGAAGAATTCAAAAATCTTCTTTTGAAAATTTCTGA
The DNA here is from genome assembly GCA_030067965.1 of Latrodectus elegans. Classification (NCBI taxonomy): domain Eukaryota; kingdom Metazoa; phylum Arthropoda; class Arachnida; order Araneae; family Theridiidae; genus Latrodectus; species Latrodectus elegans. The sequence continues at coordinate 11,329,826 of CM057815.1, read as the reverse complement.
TCTTCAGAAATTAGTGCTGAAGAGAATGGATTATATGTGTGACCTTAGATTTCAAATTGCAAACGATTGCAAACTTATTCAATGCCTTGTCAAATTCTACCTTCAAGACACGAGACCATCCACAAGTGAAGCACTTGCCGTCTTTGAAACTGCTTTGAAGTGGATAAGAGCTTCAGCCTGAGTGTGACAACTTGCAAATTCTTGACGTAAAGCGGATACGTGATTTGTCTGCCCAAAAAAGGATGAAAGCAGTGAAACAGCTGACTCTGAGAGAGATGTTCAACAAGCAATGATTTTCATCTACAGCGCTGTACATGTATACTGTATTAATGTACAGCACTTGTAAGTGCCTTAACATGTTAAAGTGTTGCCTTTTCATTGAATTATTTTTCTTTAAAAAATTTAGTTTTTTCCTCCCATTTTCAACATACAATTAATTAAAATGAGCTTTTTTTTAAAAAAAGAAATCCAACTAACCATATTTCTGATAATCCGAATGGAGTTCGTTTCCAATTCATTCGGACTATTAGAGTTCAACAATAAAAGATTTATACACATTATATTATGTTATACTTAATCCATACTTCAGCAAATAACATAAATTCGCTATTTAGAGAGACAAAGAATTAAAGTTTATTGCACATTTCAGCTCTACTAAATTCCTGATAAGGAAATTCATCATGATATTTTATAGATCTATTTGGGGAATTACGGTATCCTTAGATACAAGATTCCTAAATGTGTACTATAACTGCAATGAGCATTTTCTTCATCTACATCCTTATGCTCAAGAAAATTGTTCTATCAGCTACCACAATATTTTATAAAATATAGCTCCTTATATGTCTTCGTTATAAACCACTTTCTTCAATTTCCAACATTTATGAAGCTCTTCAAAATTTTATCATTTCTGAAATTTTCTGGAGATTTTTGCAATGACTTCATGATTCTAAAAATTTCGACATTTTTGAAATTTTTACTGCAGCAATTTTTTATTTTAAAAGTAATTTAAATATTTGACTTAGTTTTTCTTTTAGAAATTAATTTCATATTTTTATATATATATATTCAACAAGTTTCAATTAAAATTTCAAAAAATAATTCTAAAATTTTAATTTTAATGTTATAAGTTATTAAATTATACTTTTTTGTACTAATTATATTTTGAAAGTTAGATATAAATCTCGGATATATATAGGAAATGTTAAGGGGAAAATGTAAGGCTTAATTTATTAATTAACTTCAAAATTTCCATATTAAATAGGAAATATCATGAAAATAATTTCAAAAAGCATTCTAGTGTAAGTCCTTGAGTTTATATTTTTAATTTTATGAATATTTCATCACTTTATTAGTTTGGTTTATCATAAGGGAAAATCTATCAAACTACAAAAGATGCTTACTTTTTATGGATTTATTAAAACAACGCCTGTGTCTATAAAGACTTTTCTTACTCTACGCCTGTCTTCGGCCTCTCTGCCACTAGATGACGAGCAGCCGAACAAAGTGATGATGAAGAATTAAGATTAGCATCAATAGAATTGTTTTCGAGAAAAAAAAAAAGACAGTGAATATCTGATGTCGTCACCGTTTCTGGCTCCCTGGTGGCACAGAGGATAACAATCTTAATCCTTACTGCATTAAGATGTAAATACTTCAACAAATAGTGATGTCTAGTTAACAAGCGAAATAAACTATCCCCAACAGATCGAGGCAGGGACAGTGATTGGGTCTGATATCAGCTGCCTTCACGTGGTGAACCCTGTTTAAACTAAACACCTCATAACTTATCACCTTGCATGTAGCCCACATTAACAAAAAGCTGCAGATTCGGTGATGAGTGCAAATTTTTATAGGTATTAGAAATATTCTGAGACCACAATGTAAAGCAGCTAAAGACATACCTTGGAATCAAAGATCTGCTTACAGAGCGAGCACCTGTATAAGTGGTAAGCGTGAACATCCATCAAATGCTTCTGCAGCTCATCCGGCTTTTGAAACAGCTTCATGCAGGAAGGGCAACCGTATTCCGTTGTTGCGGACAGAAAGTGACCAATCACGTGATTGTCCAGAAGGGACTCGTTGGCGAATTCGGCATTGCATTCTGGGCAGTTGAGCGCTTGCAGGGTGGACGCAGACGTAGGGGTGACCTGGCCGGATGTAGAAGCAGCTGCTGCAGCGTCCAGGTGGCTCTTCAGATGCGCTCGGAAAGATTCAAAATCTGAAAATCCGGCATTACATTGACTGCAGAGGAGAGTGTTCGGACCATTTTCAGTACTGTGTCCTGAAAGAAATAATATATTGCTTTTAGGAAAGTTCAGTTATGAACTTTTCTCAACACTTTGAAATACTCTTAACTCAATTAATATAATTAATTTATTAAAGAAAAAATAATCTAAAAAAATAATTTTTATTATAATGTTCGGAACTTATTTTCAATGATTATTTCATCGTCAGTCATATTTACTTACAATGAATGAAATGTTGATGTAAATATTATCTATACATATAAAACATAAGTAAGTAAAGTTTAAATATTTTTGTTCAGATTTAAGACACATTATAGTAATGGATTATTCATCCGACATTAATCAGCATTTTCATCAATTATAAAATTGACTAAAATATCTATTGCATTTGTTACGAGAAATTGATATGTTCAGACTATCAAACAACTGAATATGGACATGTTTTTCAATAAACATATTAATTATTTTCCTGCAAAAAAAATCTGAATTAAGTGCTTAAAAAATACACTTTTATTAAATAAGTATGTTTCAATTAGTTTTAAAATAATGAACTTCAAAAAACCTTAACGGTGGAAATTGAAATATTTTATTTGATTAAGTTTGCTCAATTATTGCTCTTGGATCACCTCCTTGACATAAAATTCTCATTCAAAATAAAGATTCCGCCAAGTACTTCACATGTAAAGAAACACACTATAAGTATGGCAAATTAAATATGCAATAAATTAAGAATCAGATATCAAACAAGAACTTGAGAAATAAACAAAGAATAAATTCCTAACAGTTTTAGCTTAGTTTGAAGTAAAACTGCAATTTTCCAATTTTCAAGCACCAATCTGGATTTGGGTATGACTAAACAAGTGTTTCGGAAGCCTGAGAACAATACATGTGCATCATAAATTGCTGATCAAAACACTTGACATCAGAACTAGAGAAAATAAAACAACACTTACATTAATTAAATAATAAATAAATTAAATTTCCTTACCAGGAGTCAGAGATTGTCCTCCGCCTGGGTCTTGTCTTCTGTAGTGAGGACTGCTTCCATTAAACACTGTCGGATGATGGCCAGACATGTTGGATGATTTCAAGTGCTTGATACCGTTTGGCCTCAAGCGAGAACTGGTCAGGGATCTGTTAAAGATATTAACTTTAGAATCTTTATGTAATATATATATATATATATATATATATATATATATATATATATATATATATATATATTATGAATTCAGTAAAGCTATCACTTGTTATAAACTAAGCAAAAATAACTTGTCAAATGCTGTTAATGAACTAAACAATTCGGAATGCTAAGTATTGGGTTCTATTTCAAGAACTGTTGAATAGTGCCTGAAATAGTGCCCAGACTCGAGCTCTTGAAAGTGCTTTGAAATTTCGGCTTCCAAGATTTTTCTGAGTTTTAACTAAATATAGTTGTGTAATAAAAAATCCAAGAATAATAACCTTTATTTGAAATTAACTTTAAAATAAATTATTTTTAAAATAAAAATATTGTTGTTACTAATGACTCTTGCACAAGTAAACCTCGCTAGATGAAGCTTATGTTAAATTTAGTCAGGAAGGCGTGTCTTCTGTTTAATGATTGCACCATGAATGTGAGAGTACAACGTTGGTCTAGGACTCCTTCGATAGTTGGCACCACCAGAGGATCAGCTCTTTCAGTTTTGACTCGAGAGGAAGGAAAATTTCTCCAGATCATTACACCCATTTTAAATGCTCAATAGACGATAGGAGTTTCGATTCCAGAGACTTAAGGAGTACGTATGTTGCATGTATTGGGTGGGGCCTTGGTCGCATTGGGAATCAAAACCCAGCTCTTCTGGACGGAAGGCCAATGCCCTAACCACTAGTCTACCACAGCCTTAATTTATTATTTACTATTAGTTATTATTTTGAGAGTACCCGATACTACATAACAGATGAAGGTTGATGAAAATTTTGGCAACACAGATGGAGCATAATGCGTTGAGAGAACTTTACATAGATAATGGGCTGTATTCATCTATTGTAAGGGAGGAAAATATCGAAAAATTCCAGCACATTCACCGTTATAAATATACATCCAAAAATTAGAAAACCCCCCAATGTTCAACAATGAGCAGAACTGAATATAAAGCTTTCCATTTCGAAAAGCTCAATCTTACCATTAAGCCGCACAGATTCCATTAGAGAACAAACTTGTCAAAATGATAGTTTTGTTCAAATAAAATGTAAAATTTGTTTTACAAATATGCCTTACCTTTTGCTGGAGTGGTTACCAATAGGTGAGGACGGTGACCGGGAGAGATTTGCTGTTGGGTTTTCATGCACCATCTGCACGTGCTCCAGAAGAGCTGCAGAAGACGTGAAACCGATATTGCACTGGGAGCAGTAGATGTCATTGGGACGTTTCAGCATGAATCCTTCGCTCAGACTGGCGTGTTTCTGCAGCATGTGCAAAGCAGAGAAACCACCATCACAATCCATCATTGGATAACCCAAGATATCTGAAGAAAATACAACATTTTGAATAAATTAAAATAAACGAAATATTAAAAATTCTAGAAAAATAATATTATGGTTTGCAAGATATGACTGGTGATTTCACTGTAGGTATGTTCAGAATCTCGTATTACATCTTTTGCAAAAGATTTTTCAGTGGTTGCGCTTAAAAATAGAGAAATAATTTGTTGATTTCCTCCCATTTTTAAGTAAATCAGTCAAAACGAAAGGAATTAAATGGATCATGTTATCAGGATGAAAAGTGAACGTACAACGCAGACAATATTTCTTGCCAGGCCTACAGGAGCAAAAGCGAGGAGCCAACCCAACCTCAGATGGGTTGACGGCCTTAAAAGGGACTTCACCACCCTGAGAATAACAAACTAGAAGACCATTGCCAAAAAAAAGAGCGGCCTGGAGGTATCTTATTGAGAAGTCCAGGGTCCACTCGGGGGTGTCTTGTTACTGAAGAAGACTCAAATCTAAATCTTGATCTTTCCCAATTTATAATATATTACGATACTCATATTTTGAATTTCTGACTCAGTAGCTTCACGCCGCTACCCGTTAAAATCAGCCAAGTGAAGCATTATTTGCCAAGGGGAGTGATTGAGAGATTGACCACGCCGTACTCTCCCTCACTGGGTTGCTGGAGCTCCATGGGTTGGGGACATTAATATGTGAGTCCTCGCTAATATGTTAGGTTCAAAGTCCTTCCACTAGTGCGGCATGGATGTGGAAAGAAGCGTTCTAGCTCAGATGTAACCTCGTTACCTGACCGTGGTTCAAAATGACGAGGAACTTGGTAATGGGCGAGTATTCCAAACCCATTTACCTAAAAGTGCAGTCCGGGGCTCGTCTACCCCGCTATATATGTAGATATCTTCCAATCCAATTTCCTTTTTATACCCAATTGTGTATAAATTTAAATGAACTTGTGATAGGAAACGATTAAAAATTATATGAGACAATATGAAACAAATAATAAAATGTTAAGAAGATGACATAGACTTGCAGTTGTAACCTAATGGATCAAGTCGTAATAATATTAAGCACTTTGTAACTTTGAGCCAATTTAATCACGAAAGAAATTGTATTCATAAATCGCAAAACTAAAATCAAGATTGCTCAGCGTTTTCAATGCCAAATAAGTAAAAAACTTACCTGATTGGGTGGCTTGGGCATAATGAGATCTCTTGTGCATCAGAGATTGCAAGGATCTCAGTGAGGCTGCAAAAGCGTTCCCGCCGTCCCCAGCAGAGCCTGTCGGGACATGCAACACCTGGACATGCAACTGCAAGGACTCAAAAGTGGGGAAGTCGGACTTGGAACAGAAGCCGCACGTCAACTTCATACTTGGCGATATCCTGTCGGCAGCTTTGGCATTGTGGCCCTCTGGGTTGCTGTTCCTGTCTCCGTCATTTTCTGAAGCATTCTGCTCAAAGGATTAAAGTTCATAGTTAAACATACTTTAATTTCCTACAGTTGCACGATTCAATGGAAATAAATATTTGAATTAAAGTTAAAAAAATTATTTAATGACACAGATGCCGTATAATTCAGGATTCTACATTCTGAGTTTGGCGATTTTTTTTGGTAGATTTCCTCGCCTATCAGGCCACCTGGTTTTTATTGCGTCATAGAGATGGAGACCTATAAGAATTATCATGAAAATTTTATTCTGGCAACCCTATTATTTACACCATCGTAAGACGTCATAAAAATCATCTTGGCAGCATTCCTTCGTTTCCAAAAGAATTCAGAATTTTTCATCGTTGATTATAGAATCTGTGCTAGATTATAAATACGCCAATTAAACATATAACAAGGCTCACTAAAATTGTAACATCATCTAAAGAAACAAATTTTTTTGTGTATAACATATTTTGTTCTTGAAAAGACATTTATAAAATAGGCATGCTAAAACAAATTTATACCTATATTTTAAAGAGGGGTTCATACATATTTGCAATTAATATATCTATATCTGCTTATCTACGTGTGTATACATAGAAAGATGCAGTTACAATTTCTATTTCAAATAATGACAAAGAAAATTCTAAATTTGTCTTAAATATCAATGAACAACATGTGATACCCCTTTCTCTTTCTTCATTGATCCTTTAGCCTAATAGGCATTTGATTGAACAAACCTATTGAAGCATTTGATTAAAAATTATAATTTCTTCGTAAATTATTGGTTTATTTCCAAGATTCACAAGCAAAAAGCATTTTTTTTTACCTACAAGAATTTATTGGATTCGAACAAAAATATGTTTCATCTTAGGCAATCTATAAGTACACATAATTAATTTTAATCAGAATCTAACACTTTGAGATTCACCTTCTTGTGCGTGCAGACAGCGGTGGGGGAGGGCAGGTCATCCAGGCACTTGAAACAGCTCCTCGAGGAGGGTGGACGAGGGGACTCGGAGAGAGGCGATGCAGAGGAGAACGTTCGGTGGCTCTGGAGGACGTGGTCACCCAAAGCGGTGGGGGAGGAGCATACTTGTGGACAGAAGTTGCAGATGAGTGGCTTCGGAGGATCTGGAGAATCGTTCTCAGGACCATCCCTTTCTCCCTTTAAGAAAACATGGCCATGTAACGAAATTTACGAGAAAAACATGAAAGGGAATGGTGTATGCAAACCATGTGGGGCTCAGTGAACCATATCTAACTATTACTATTACTCTTTTTTTACTATTTCTGTAATACTCCTTAATATTCTAGTACGTTTTGTATCTCGAGGTTGGGCCATAATAGCACAATGGGTTATTTTACAATCTTAAGATTAGTTATTAGAATCATTTTTTAATAGCATATATATCTAGAGTCGTTTTTGAATCCAAAAACTGTTTTAGAATTGATTTTCATAAATTATTAGTTAATATCCAAAACTTTCCAAAGCTTAAAAATTAGTTCATGGAACTCAAATGTTTTGAAGATTTAGAACAAAGTACGCAACAACTTTGATTTCCTAGGTTGTAAGAAAAATTTAAAATAAAGTCTTCGATACATTCAAATATATTGAATAAGTATAAAATATTTTTAAAAAAATATTTGTTCAAGATATAGGATCTCATAAAAAAAACATACATTTATTTTGAATTCATAAAATTTTTAATGGGAAGTGTTATAAATGCTCAGTAGGAAATAAGCGAATATATTCAAGGTATATTTACAGAATTCTTTACATAAACATCAGAATACATGTTTTGTGTTTCCCGTTTTGACGATATAGATACCTATCAAAATGAAAAACACAAAAACAAAAATGGCTACTGTATATGACTGAAAGTAATACTACACACATCAAAATCAAGTTCATACCTTCTTCTAGTATATCCCTATTTTGACAAAAATTATAGCAAACCATCTTTAAGCGTGGAAGTTGAGTTCATTTTCTCAAGTGAAATTTATTTGTGTTGGGTAATATTATCTTACAAATTTTATATTTTCTTCTTCTTTGATTATTAGTGATTAAGAAGACGTTAAAAATCTCAGATAATTTCTTAATCAAAATAGAAATTTAAAATTTTAAAATAACTCTTTGAATTTTTCAAAATGACAAATGTGTAAGACCCTGCGAACTAAGAAATAAATGGGGCTAAAATAAGTTTCTTCGCCATTAGGAAAAAAATTTTTTATCGAATAATACTTAAATCAATTGCTTTAAATCCATTATTTTAATAACCACTCGTAAAAGCTATTGAAATTTAAAAATCAATAATACTGGTTGCTTATTAAATTCGAATAGCTTTTACGCGTGGTTATTAAAATAATGGATTTAAAAGTGATTTTATGTTTAGCATTTTTTAATAAACATGCCACACACACACACACATACAAGAAAACTAATATATATATATATATATATATATATATATATATATATATATATATATATATATATATATATATATATATATATATAATCGTATGCTCTATAATACTAGTATGACTTTTTAAAAAAGAAACATTATATTTCATGTTTAATATTTGTTAAATATATTCTGGGGGGAATAGAAGAAAACTATTTGGTGTGAATTAAATACTTGGATATGACGTCATCGAATTCTTGTGGATGAAATTGTCTGCTTACTTTCTAGAGCAGGGATGGGCAAACTACGGCCCTCCGGCAGAATATATGCGGTCAGCGGGTAGAATTTTAATTTGCCGTTCCGACGGAAATTAAAAGAGAATTTGATTTATTTATTATATATCCATCGTTTTTTCTACAATCTTTTAATATTATTTATATCTTTTTTTTTCAAAAGACTGGTAATCTTTTCACCTCTTACACAAAGCATAAATCGATGGATATAGCAAGCGTAAACAGTGGATGTTCTTTGTTAGTTATAACTGTAAACTGAGAGAGCAAAAAGTGTCATCCCTTTCTGGGGCAGCAGACAAATGGGAATCCAATATGGGTGAATTAGGCCTCTATGTAGCAGACTGCCCATTTTAAGCTTCAGCTGTCTCAGAAAATCACTGCTATGTTTGCTTTATTTTACACATGTAAACAAGTGTTTTCAACTATGAGCCTTAGAAAGATTAATCTCGGAAATAGACTGACAGATCAGCATTAAGCTTTGTTCTTTAGAATCAGTACTTCTCACTTCGAACCTCAATATAAGGAACTTTCACAAGAGAAATCGCAATTTCACTTATTTCAATAGCATATTTAAATTGTAAAACCTGTATATTGTTTTTAAAATTTTAGAAAAATTTATGTTGCCCGCCATTTTTTATTTTTTTTCGATTTACGGCCCGAAAAAGTTTGCCTACCCCTATTCTAAAGGAACATTGAAAATAAGCAAGAATTACGATTCATCTTGTGAAATGTACACAGTAATCGTGGATGAATTAGTATTAATCGTTTGCCTATTGAAACGAAGAGAAAAATTAGAGTTTCAAATGAGTGTGGTAAAAAACATTTCCATTTATGCATTCAATTTTTGTAGGTCTTAAAAAGTTCGCGCGTGTCTGCCGAGAAGTATAGGAAATTTATAAACAATTGGCACGCTTTTCGTCAGCAATTGTTTTCTTGAATTGAAAGTATGTAATTAGACAGAATTTGGGCTAAATTTCCTGATAGGGCGATTTTAAAAACAAATCTTTAAAGCATGCATTAAATATAAATTTATTAATATATAGAACTATCTAATTTGTGCTTCAATCGTACACCATATTTTTATTATTATATTATATTATATAATATTATATTATAATATATTATATTAATTCATATTATGTTATATAATAGAAATTTATAAATTGTGTATGTATGGATTCTGAATAAAAAATAAAATATATTCAATTATGAGCAATTGCTTTAAAAATATAATTTGATAGATAAATTTTGTAAATTTTAAAAAGTATCAATGATTACAAAAATATGCATTATATCCTCGTGTTTTAAAATTTAAATATTATGCTACAAACATAATCCATCCAAACAAACAAATAATAAATATTATGACAGAAATAGCACTGACTTTTTCTCATTAAGTTTAAAAGTTATTTTAGCATCTAACAAAAGAAATCAAATACTAGCAAAGAATTAAATGAGCTACCAGGCAAAAGATTAAGAACAGTCCATTAATACGTTCGTTGGAATCCATTTATCAAACGATCTTCCAAAACATGTATCATTTTCGACAACAATCCGCTTTCGAAAATTAAAAAAATAAGTTGATGCAGATGATAAATAACTAGCGATTCAAAACGCGCGGAATAATAAATGTTCTCAATTTGTGCAATGAGCTACCTTTCTATTTAAATGGAGACAGATTAAAGAAATAAAAGCATGAAAATCCAGTAAATTTTAAAAAATACAAATGAAGTCAAATGGAAAGAAAAAAATGTGTTTCTTATGAGCGGGCCACCAAGAAGCCGGTAGTTCGGCCCCTCGGGGGACCCTCCACGTAAAGTTGGCAAATAAAGCATCACTCTCTGAGAAGATTGTTCAAGTCCCCGACAAGAATTCATCTTTCATCCGTTCATTTTAGGTGAAGTGGATTGCTTGCTTCGCGACGCCTACCCTCAACATGAAACTGATGTCCAATCATAAATAAGAGCTGATTGGGAATATCATTGTTCCCTCTCATCTGTGATGAGGTTACGAAGTTTGGCTTAAAGAGGGAACTTTTTTCTTCTTATTTATCTTATTCTCAAGACATTTGGCCGGTGGCGCCATTTTAGCTTGTTGAGGTTTCCCCACTCTGCATTATCGCGACCTATTTCTCTTTAACAAGGCGTGAGTTAATGTCTGTAACCTGTTTTTTTTTTTTTTTCTTTTTACTCCATTTGGACTGTGGAAGAGGTGATTTAGTGTATACTATTTGAATGGTCGCAATTAGTGTTGGTTGTTACAGACAGGAATTTTCATTCATTTGGTAGTCGGTTAGGAAAGTTTAAAATATATTAGATGATGTTGGCTGTGAATTTTACTTTCTTGTTACGCATCTGAAAAGGACGTTGCTTAAGTGACTTGAGAGTTTATCTACCACTCGATCTTCTTACGTTTTTATTCCTTCTTCAAAATACATCGCAAGCCATTTTCATACGAAATTCGAGTCCTTCGATGCCATCCATCAAGATAAAAATCTCTGAATTTAAATTTTAACAACAATGCATACACTAATACAGTGTTTTAGGAATAAATAAATAGGAAATAAAATCCATGAAAATATTTTAGCCAGATTTCATACATTTTTAAAATATTTCTTGATAGCACATAATAGATAGCAATTGTTCCTTAAGTTATACCATTTGGGAGAACTTTTCTTTATTGCAAGTGGACAGTTGTTTCCTTAAACAAGAATAGGAACTCAAAACATTTCTCAACATAAGTGTATAAATGAAAATAAATCCTTTTTTCTATAACTCACTGCGACCTCATGACAGAAATACTCTTTTTGGATAGAATTGTCCCAGATTTGATCCTGAAGTTGCATAATTTAGCTAGATGAAATAGATGATTTAGCCTATTGTGGAATATGCACTTCCTTTTCATGGAAAACTATTTGCCTTTATTAATAAAGTGAAGGTATATTATAAACTTTAAACTATTGAAGAATATTTATAAATATATATAAAAAATAATGCTCTTTTATTAAAACTAAAAAAAAAGAAACATTCGATATTTTCAATGGTTTTTAAGTATTTATTTATTTTCATAAGTGATTAATAAGAAAAATTTAAAATTTTATTTTATCATCTAAAAATTTTCAAAATATCCAAAAGCTGAAAATTTTCGAGAGCTTTCAAAATTCCCGTGGAAGAAATAAACCGGATTTATTCTCGGAAATAAACAAATGCGATTTTTTTTTCATCATTACAACTCTAGTCATAAGTCAATCGAACAGCGTCGCGTAATTTGAGTCTCCGAACAGTTAAAATGGATGGGACAAAATAAATTTCAAAAAGACTCCTGGGAGTAATGGATAGAATAAGAAACGTTAAGCCAATATATTTCAGGAAACGAAAGGAATTGGAACATCTGAACTGTGCGAAAAAGTCTTCATTTCCTCCATAAATATGCCCTCTAATTCAAGACAGTTGCAGCCTTGCATGAAATAATACCTTTTAATGCAAATTTTCTTCCATCCTGAGTGCTCATGAAGATTTGCCGAAAGCGAGTACTTGGAAGTTTTTCAGATTTCTTTTCTCTGTCTCTGATTCCAGATATATCTGATTGCAACCTTGTGACAAGATACCTCTTTACAGATAGAAATGTCATAGGCAAGCTTTGTTCCATTGTTTAACAAGTGAATACTGATACTGCGCATCTACTTTCTACATGCGCATTTATCGAAGATGGGTACTTGGGAGTTTTCCAGAATTCTCTAATCTATGATTTCTAGACATGTCAATGAAAAACTCCTCCCAGGTAAACAATATTTATATCTTATGTTTTAGTTTCTTATTATGACCTTCAGCTGACATGCTATTCATTTTGCACTTTCAAATGTACGTTATTGCCTTCTCAATTACATCTAGATCCGAACCTAGAAAATGTTTTATTAGAAGAGTACTATATTATTACTTGGCAATGATACGCATATATGTAAGAATTTTTCAAATTTGAACGAGATTATAAGCATCAAAATGAATAATGACTATATTTGCTATCCGTTCCATTTAAATGTTTCTTACAATTAATCGAAAAAAATTATGTTAAATTAAAATTTCAATAATTAATATATAAATTATTTAATTTAGTATGAACCATGATTATTAAAAAAATATTTTATATCAGTGGAATCTTGTCTTTCTCTAAGCAATATAGTTTAAAACGAACGTAAAGCACTATAAATAATTTAATGACTCGTAAATTTTGCATGTGGTAGGTAGGAAGATAATGATCCATTTTAGAACTTGACACAAAATGCTTAAAACTCACAGTGTGGAAAAAAAATGCTTAAATTAATTCAATCCAAGGAAATATTTGAAGGTAGTTCAATCTTCGTAATTTAGAAAGACAAGATTTAGCAGACTTCTAAGATTTCTCCTTGCCAATTCAATACAATCTATTTAATGTGCCTCAACCACTTTTACTGAGATCGACGGATATTTCATTAAGTGGGAAATCGACTTATTGACTGTTGAACTGCAAGTCACAGTATTAACCATTCTTTTAATAGAAAGGAAATATCAGGCTCCCGATTTTAATCATGCAACGTGTGGAATCATTTATTCTAGTAAGCATGCTTTTTAGCGCAAGAGTAAATCGGATTATCCGGATATTTCAGGGTATTCATATCTTTAAGGAGGATTTTTTAAAAAAAAAAAAAAAGTTTTAAGAAATTGAACGAAATTTTTAGCTCATGTTTTACAAATCTGCTTTTTTTTTTATTTCAGCAATATTAATTTAAGGAATTTTTTTAATTTTAGCTTCACTAAAACTTTTGTCACTTTTTTAAGATTCGAAAGAGATTGCTTACAAATATTGCAATTATTAATTTAAAATTCTTTTAATTAATTAAAAATTTAAAAATTGAAATCGTCCTTGCCGATTTAAACTAACCATAAAGTGGATGCTATTTAAGGTCTTTTACATTTTGCTTTTCGTGCTGTTCGATTCCCCATGTGTTAATGGCTTGAATCCATGGAAAATGGCTTCTCAAATCGATACTTTCCTACTTAACTAAGAAATCATTTCATTAACAAAATGAACTTCGAATTTATTCTCAGACATTCGATAGCGAACTTCGCCTTGATTGCTGCCCCTCGAAGAATGTGAAGGTGGACAGCAAATTCGCTGGCAGGTAGGATTTACAACACCGTCTTAATACGATATGTGACGTAGATGAAACATTATCTGACGTCATGAATATTTTAAATCACTAAGAATCAAATAAAGTGGCGTACTTAGGATCTCAACTGGAATGAAAAAAACAACCACTTTATGGTTAATAAATTCCATGTCAATTTACAAAGTTTTGTAAACAAGGTTAGAATAATAATTGTTTGAGGTAAAAAATAGGTACCAATATAAAAATATTTTCTCAAAGAAAACTCTGCTATATACATAGAACATTTATAGGTTTGTGATTGATATATGCGTTTGATACAGTATAAACAATTCCAAGGGATCAAATTTTGCATTTTTCGTCGTAATCTTAACAAAAAATATTAATCCTAAACAAATTAAAAGACAAATTTGAAATTTTATTATTATCCATTCAGATATTAATCACCACAAACTGTAATCATTATCATTTATTGTTTTACATTATTTTTCATTTTTCTGAGCATTACTTGTAGTAATTAAGGACATATTTTCGCAACTAAGTACATTCAAAATAATTTTAAGATAATATTACTTTTCCTGAAACAGTTTTTATAATTAAATTATGAGGGGGGGGGGGAGAAGATGTACAAAATAAAATTCCAAAACGATTCCGTTTGCCCTGATAAACATATTAATAAACAAGCTTGACGAATGTAACTAATGATAAGATTCGATCCATACACAGATAATCTACCACGTTCAGTTAATCTACTATATATATATATATATATATATATATATATATATATATATATATATATATATATATATATATATTTACAAGAGTATGATTAATAGTAGATTAACTTTTTAATCACATTAAGAAGTTATGTAAAGGATTGGTGAATATTTTGTATTCATCAAAGCCAAGAAATGTAATCAGTGTTTCTAGGAATTGCCAAATTGCAGCATTAGTCGGGATAAAGTAACTTACAAGTGTATCGTTGCTCACGTTCACAGGGGCGCCAGTACCAGCCCTGGCATAACTGTTGGCATCGGGGGCTGCTGCTTCCGTCTTCTTGTGGTTTTGCATGTGGGAGGAGAGGGCGGCGGCGGTGTTGTAGCCCCTGTTGCACACAGTGCACTGGTATGGCTTGCCATTGTCGTGGGTCTTCATGTGGATCTTGAGATGGTCGCTGCGCGAGAAGGCGGACTCGCACTGCGTGCAGCGGTACTTGCGGTCGCCAGTGTGCAGCTTGACGTGGCGGTCCCTGCTGCGCTTGTGCTTGAAGAGCCGCTGGCAGTAATCGCAGCGGAAGGGCATCTGGTCGCTGTGGATCTGAAAAGACATAGATTGTGGTATTTTATTCTCAACTTTAGTACATTATTTTATTTCAAATAATATATGTTTGACTAAAAGTAAAAGATAATTTTAGATTCAATTGTTTATCTGATTGTAATTTTTAAGTATTTTCTATATATATATTTTTTAATTTTGTAGGATCTGCGGTTTTTCGTTTCGCTGAAAAAATGCTTTTCATACTGATAGATAATGGGTTGGTTCGTAAATTTGTTGCTCTATTGTTACTTTTTGCATACGAACACCAATATGCAGTTCAAATAGAGATGGACATTTTGACATTATTGTAAAATATTTTTAACGCCATTCATCAAACTGCTTTTCGGGAGAAATTTTTACAGTTAGTAAATTATATTCACATGTTCCAAATGAGAAAACAAGGAAGGATCCTAAGCACCTGTCCCGAAAGAGAAGCAAAAGCATAACATGCATGTGTATGTTCAAAAACAGTACACGCTTTCATCTCTTAGACTGTATATTGAGGAATGTTAAATTTTATTCGATAAAAATACTAGTTTATAAAGTTTTTGATTTTGTTGTAAAAAAATTGAGAGACTAACATGCAATTATATATTGAATTATTATTAATATAGCCAACCGATGGTTAAGCAGTTATCTCTCTTGACTCCTGAGCTGTGGGTTTTCGGATTCAAATCCCGGTTCAGTCATGGATGGTACTTTATTTCTCTGTTTACTTTGTGTTTCTCTGTCCTTCCTTCTGTGATGATGTGTGAATGTGGCATACTCTATAAATGGGCTTGTGGTGGTATGGCGCAGGCAGCGCTGCTCGCCTCCTTGACTCAGTTCACAGGTGCCCTCAGTTTCTGGACTTGTTGTGGCATAGGGTTCGTCACCAGAGTGCCCGTCGATAAAAAAAATAATTATATTGAATTTAATAGTTGAATAAATAATATGGAGAAATCGAAATGCTTTATTAAGGAAGTTAGCTTTTCATTAATTCTATTCTCTTCCATTTCAGAGTTAAACTGTGTTGCACGCGCGAATTTTGATGAATTCTTTAACTATCTTCAACATCGAGAACAACGCCGTCAAGTCCTCAAGCATTGTAACAAAAGGCTGTGATTTTTTATCTAAAAAATGCAAATTTTAAGTAATTTAAATATTTTATTAATGAAGTTTTTTATTAATTCGATTTCTTTCTATTTGAAACAATAAAAATGTTTTGCAAGAATTTAAACACTTTTTAACTATACCGAACAGTCATCAATTTCCGCATCAAGCACAAAGCAACCAAATCATAGCGCATTGCGCCAACGGACCGATTTCTCTGCCATTTCATCAAAATGGAGAATTTAAATATTTTACTGAGAGTTTTTTTTTTTAATTAGATTCTCTGCCATGTCAGAAAATTAAATTGTGTTGCAAGAATTTCAAAAAGTTAATTATGTCGAGCAGTTATCACATGAAAGCAAAGTCATCCATTCCTCACGCTTAGCAGTACCAGACTAATTCCTCAACAAAGGGAAGAATTTTAAATAATTTATAGGTAATGCGTTTAAATAATTGGATTCTCACACATTTCAGAGATTAAAACAGTGCTCAAAGAGGTTTAACACACTTTTAACTATGCTGAGCAATCATCAACATCGAGAACAAAGATTACTTGGTTAAAATTAATGCTTCTGAACAAGCATTTTTTTGTTTCGATTGAATTAACCGCTTCTAAACAAGCAACTTTTGTTTCGATTGAATTAACTGCTCCTGAACAAACATTTTTTGTTTCGATTCAATTAAACGCCTCTGAAAAAGCATTTTTATTTCGGAAACATGACTTCTTTGATGAGTTGACGAGAAATCAGCTTTGTCATTCGGTTTTCTCAAGAACTAGAGCCAGAAGAAGACTCGACTTCTTTATACTCATACCTCCAAACACTTGATTAATTTCTAACCAACCATATCATTAAAACAGAGAATTACAAATTCGATTCTGTCCAATTTCAGAGAATTAAATTGTGTAATTATACAAAGTATTATGCGTAGTAAAAAAAATTCTTTTACTACGCAGAGGAGACATCAAAGTTTTCCCACGTTGCAACAGAGGACTGATCACAGGGTAACAACTAACACATCAAAACTGAGGATTTAAAATGAAATGAACATTTAATTGATTCAGTGTTATACTAATTTTATTATTTTCTTTAGCAGAAAATTAAATTGTGTTGCAAGAATTTTAACAAATCTTTTAATTATGCAGGGCAATCATCAATATATCAAGTACAAAGGCATCGAGTCTTTTGCTGGCGCATTGCAACACAGAACTGATTTCTCATCAGCTCGTCAAAGAACACGTGTTTTCGAAACAAAAAATGCATGTTCAGAAGCATTTAATTCAATCAAACAGGAGAAACCGGACATCAACGCTGTCAACTCCTTCTTTCCGGAGGGCGTTACCAAGGTCATAACCCTTTTACTTTCAGATACATTTTTTTCCCTTCTTTTCAGGTAAAGAAAAAAATGACAAAGGCTAACCACGATTTATTGATCTACTTCTTGCTCTGCTGCGAGCTCTGTTCGAAGAATTATAGGAATGGGCAGGAATTATGGAGCGTCCAACTTTGTTATTCTAATTGCTGAAAGTGTCCGAAGAACACTGATTGCGCGGGAATTTTTATTTCTACTTTCAAGACATGAAAAAAATGGCGAAACTGTTTAAACATGACACGGAATGGAGGACAAAGGGCGTACCAAAGTGGCGTATTGGGCAAGGAAGGCGTAATGATAGGTTTGCGAGACAATTGCTGACATCGCCAATGCTGAATCCATCAAGAATCATTACCGCACATATTAAATTTAAAGTAAGAATGAAAGAATTTTTTTGTTTTCATTACTTTCGATTAATATTAAATTACTTTTTTCTCATGTTTTACTAATTTTGTACATTCTTCAATCAAGTTTTACTTTACAAGCTCTACAATTAAATGTGAGTGTCGTTTTCCTTTTATATAATCCTTTTCTTATTTCTGTTTTCATCAAACCAAGTTAGTAGGAGAATAATCGTCGTTCTGGACTTCATATTAAAAATTCGTGGGTTCAAATCTCTCCTAGGACTCAGTTATTAGCAATACTAATTGCAACGCACAAGAAGTTGTTAATCAACTTTAACTTTATGCACCTAACAACTAATTATCACGTGTAATAGTTTACAAGTTATTTCCTTTTTTGCATATTTATTTGGTAATTTAAAATTTTATCGATTAATTTGTATAAATAAATTTTGGATTAATACTTATTTAGAGTCATTTATTAAATTTCCTGTATTTTCAGCCAATTTTCCGATGAATTTTTCTTGCATCAAAAAAATGCTTCATTTTTCATTACTCCAATTGATTATATATTGAAAGAACTTTGAAATTACGTTTTACAGAAATCATATTGTAAAATTGTATTAGCGATATTATATATCATCAATGGCTCTCTATTTTCAAAGTTAATAAATTATCGGTGTTAAACAAATTTTTATTTCTAGAAACTGAACATCTTATATTTGCAAATAAAAATTAAATGTAAATTTAAAATTTTATTTTTGACCAATCATAACTTGCATACCTTATTTATCCGAATGATTTCCCTGATATATGTGCAACAAACCCTCGCTCATAACACGGTACTCTTATAACGCGTTTTTATGCAACGCGATTGCCGGCGAACTTGTCTAGTGGTCAGCGTACCTTAGTACGGATAGGGAGGTCCAGGGTTAGAATCCCGGTTCAGGCATGGATGTACTTTCTTCTCTCTCTATCCTGTCTTTGTCCTTTCCTTGTGTATGAATGAGGTGTGAATGGTTGCCTACCCTATAAACGGGTCCCTATGGCATGTGTGTGTACTGAAAAAGTCGGACTCCACACCAAATACGATTCTGTTGGAAAAGTAGAGCTGCGCACCCCAATTTGCCAGCCTAGATGACATACGAGAACAACAACAACAGGCAACGCGATTTTCTGTCTCTCATATAACACATATTCCCCCCTCCCATTCCACGTATATTTCTGTACTGCGAAATTTATAATTATCTGTACAGTTCACAATCCATTTCGCTTACGTTAGCACATTGTGTCAATTGTGTTCTTATGCAATTAAATAATATTTTTGACATTTGAACATTCTGCTAAAGAAATTTCGGTGGAACGTTACTTCAGATATCTCCTACAACGAATAATAGTGTAATAAAACTGTTTTTGGAAGGTCTTGATTTAGTAGAAATTAACTGCTTTTTAGTTCCATTTGTATAATTGTATTTAAAAAGTTTTAAATTTAATTTTAATAAAACACACATTTTGCTCGCAACATATTTTCTTGCTGCTTTCATTTCCCAGTTTCTTTTCGTGTTATAAAAAATTGATAAACTCAAGAAATGTCTCAAAATTGGTCTTATGAATTGCTTACATATCACAGGTGTTTCATTAAAAAATAGAAAAAAATGTTTATTGTTTTCTTACAAATTTGAAAACAGGTATGATTAATACATTCCAAAAATATATTTTCTTAATATTATTGACTGTTTTGGAAAAAAAAGTTTTTTTTGATAATTATACATTCAAAATATGAATATCTAATAAAAGAAATACAATAAATTCAGCGAGAGTGGAGAGAGACATAACAAAACTCACTTAAACTAAGTGATTAATGCATTTTTTAGAAGAAATGTAAGCATAAATTACATTATTTACTATTCTGAAAACAGGAATTCAAAGGATTTCCTTATTAAGCTTCATTCCAGCTTTCACTAGACAAGTTCTGATGTGAAACTGGGACCGGTTGGCAATATTTCTCTAATTTGCAATGTTCATTACATCTTTAAAAATAATTTTTTCAATATTTTAAAAAGATGAAATTTTTATGTATTTTTCTGGTAAGAACATTATGAGAGTTAACTTACAAGGCATATAATTAATATAACTCTTTCCTTATTTTTATTTTTTTACTTTATTATAAAAATGAATTTATTTAATTGATTTATATCTGTCTGTCAACTGATTCATAAAGGAAATAGTAGTTCAATTCAGCATCTACAAAACTGGACCTGCTAGGGAGACCAAACAAGCATTTCTATTATACACAAGCTTAAAATTGTCTCCCTTCGGCATAATATCTATTTTCAATGGATCCCGTCTCACGTGGATATTGGAGGCAATGAAATAGCAGACACTTTAGCAAAGGAGGGCTCAGGTCCTCTTGCTCCTTCTTCTTCCGCACTTACCTACCTTGAACTCTTTTCCCTGAGAAATGCCCAGATTAAAACTGATTGGCAAGTACCTTTGACTCACCACTTCTACAAGGGTAGAAAGCCGGGACTTTCTCTGACTCTTTCCTGTGATAGGAAATCCAGCACTTGCCTTGCACGTCTCGCTTCTGGCCACCTGAAATGCCTCACTTTTGTAGCGGGTAGCAAGACCTTTCCCCTCTGTCCTAAATGCCATGGGCACCAAGCTTCTCCTGAGTATATCCTGAATTGTATGAATATACTATGAGACGAAATCTACACTTCTCCCCTCCTTGTCATCGATTTTCTCTCAGTCAACGGATTTCTAGATTTGGTCTGACTCCGTCAGACCCTTGGAGATAAGCAACAACAACAACATATCTGTCTGTGCGGAAAAATTGTCTTAAAATGACACGTAAACTCCCAAAGTTTTAAATTATAACTTATTTTTTTTGTCTATTTTGTATTAGAATCTGAATTACTTATTGTAATATGAGAAAGATATTTAAAAAATTTTTTTTCCAAGAACAGTTTATTTTGGAGAAAGGAATCAAAGCAGATTACAGAGAAAAAACATATAAAAATTTCTAAAAATCGGTTATTTAATTAAAAAAAAATTCATCTCCTTATATTAACTGATTTAATTGCTAAATAAACCAAAGAATCTCATAGGCTTTTTATTGTATCATGTTTCTTAGAACATCTTATCAAATTTATTTAGGTATCTAAAAATCCTTATGTGATAAAAAAAAAGTGTATTGATTTATTTTTCTTCAGGTGGGGGTAAGCAAATATTTCAATGTTAAAATGTATGAATATAAATTATCTAAGTAAAGTTTTCTAGAAAATTTTAAAATACGAGAGGAAAACATTGTTTCCCGTAAATTTTACCAATTATAATATCGATGTTGACAATATTTTCTATATCTAGTTTTTTCTTTATTCATGTTTTTTTTTTCTTAAATGTAACCTTAAATAAAACAATTTTATATCATAGAACTTATAAAGTAATTAATAAATAAATATACATTTATTAGTAACGTAAAATTTTAATAAATTAAAATAACCTCCACTTCAATCTCCAACTCAAAACATATACCATCAAATCCTTACTTCAGAACACGACAAAATTCGAAATCGAATAATAAAAAAAGGACACATATGAGCAAAAATGTCCCAAGTCCCTCAATCTTAAGTATTAAATCCTGGAAAGAATTAGATTTCAAGTATTTTTTTAGCGCGCGTATCCTTATCCGCACCCTCCCACCCTTTAAACCAATCCGCAAACAAGGCGATCTGAACAGCGATCCTCGAGACAAAATTATTATCGCCACGCATTCTTTCCGTCTTGCGAAGAACAAACGGTTCTCTTTTGTAAAGATTCTGCTGGTTAAACAAATCTCGCTGGGACATCGCCAAAGCTTCCCTGCCTCTCGAGCCAAAGACAAATAGGCAATTGTTGGAGGGGCTAGCTGATGGTAAGGGGAGATAACAGAACCACGTGCACGAGAAAGAAGTAGCCAGGGGTGAGGCAACTTGACTTGAGGTGCAAAGAGTTCCTGTTGCTAGAAGAGCCTCTTCTTGTGCGCAAATACTTCTCAGGTGATGGATAGCCGCCTGGGTCGAGGGTGCAGGGAGGTTTGTTGGCGGTTTGCAGTTATAACTCGAGGTTTGATAGAAGGAAGTAGGGAGGAGAATGTGTTCTGTAAGAAACAGAATTCTATCTTTATTAAAATAAAAGAGATGGAATTGCAGTGTCTAAGTAATAAAGATGTAAATTAAATTAGAAAAATTTAATAAGATCTTTTAATGAAATAAATCGTATTTAGAATTCTACTTTTTATTAGAAAACAAAATAAGAGTTTCCAAGACAGAAAGCAATATTACTAAAAATATTGCTAATCTATTTGCTAACTGTTGAACCGTTTTCGACGACATAACGCTTTTATAAATGCATTTATTAATTTACATTTCTTCTTATATTCAGTCGAATCAAAGTAACTTTAAAAAAACTGTTTCCGTGTTAATTTTAAGCGATAATTAAAGGAAACAGTCAAGATTCAAGTCAGTATTATTTAAATACAGCCATAGGCGGCATTACTAGTTTTCTGACATATTTAATTAACATCGGCTGTAGATCTGTCTTTCGGTCGTCACTCTTGTGATTGGAAGGTATCAAAAACAATACTGAATGAACAAAAAAATACCCTTATAACGCATATACAAATTAACTGGTTATAGCTAAGAGTTCTTCTGTTATAATATATTTTTAAAAAGATATATGCTTGATAGTTCACTAATACCTTATTTGAAGATGATTAAGAGCTAACTCACTTTAACTGTGAGGGTATATGGATGTAAATCAAACTTTTACCGCACCTCTCTGTATAGTTCAAATATGACATACACAAAAATAATATAAATTCCAAGTTAACCACTTAGCTCTTTGAACCAAAATTATATAGCATACGATACGTGAAATAACTGTCGCTTTTTTTGCAATTCTGTTAACATCATCAGAAGAACACTATCTTAAAGTGGTTTAATCTTTGTATTCTACTAATCTGATTATTTATAACAATGTTAAAAAAATTCTTTTAGTCATAATTTATATTTTAAAACCATAAGTTTCTCACTTTAATCACCCATGACAATGACCGTATATATGAATACTGAAACTTTTACTGCCATTTAAGCTTAGAATGAGAGAATTTTTCAATAATAATAATCATGTTAACATCTTTCATATTATGAAAATCTTGAACGCAATGCTTTAATCATAAAATAAACATGATAATTATTAATAGTTGTTCGTGATTTTGTGCATGTTTTCTTTTCCTCAAAAGGCGGGGAAAATTTTAGAATTCTGGTTAACAAGCCTCAAGAACATATACTTTAAAGTGTAACGCAAATTAATTTACATATTTCCAAAAGTATGCATATTTCTCAGTTTTAAACACACAATGCATTTAATTTAGTCATTATTGTTTTTAGTCCTACTAATTTATTTTAAAGAACTTTCAATAAATAAAAAAACAATATAAAAATTTTCAATTTAAAGGCTTAGGATAGAAAATTATGTTTCGAATACAATTTTTCCTGCTTTTATTGAGTAAGTAAATGGATATATACTTTAAGAACACACACTAAGATAAGGTAAATCTTATTTCTTGCAGTAGCCCTCTTCCCCCCCTCCCCCTCTTTCTATCTCAACAGCTGCGAGGTTTTCTTTGTGATATTGAAAAAGCTTTGACCTTCTAAGTTAATGCAGTGCTCAGCTTTCTTTCTTTCAAAAGTTCTTATAGACTTGAATAAGAAGAATAAAGAGAGGTTTAGACTCTAATTTCCTTTTTTTCCTCAGTTAAGAAAGTTTTACGTGAAGAATTGGAATTTTTAAAGGAGCTCTTTCATTTTTCTGCAGAGTAATGAAACTGGCACTTATAGATCGCACATTGGAGACTTCGTTTCCGAGTTACAGCCAATGAATATATTGGCAATTTTACTGTACAGAGATGAAAATTTTAATACCATGAATATTATTTAACAAAAAAGTATCGTGATATTCCATCGTAAATAAAATTTAAATTTATTAAAATAATATAACAAAATTTAAATTTAATTTATTAATAGATGTGTATTTCAAAATATGGCAATATAACTGATAGGGTCAGTTAATGGTCAATATAACGATTCAGACTATATTTTGAGCTTTATAAATTACTAGAAGTCCCAAGTCACCAGCTTTGCGGTTTCTCGTGAAAAAAGCTCTGAAAAAAAAAAAGAAAGAAAGAAAACACATAATAAAAACAACAAAATTTACTATATTTTAATGGTATTTACTTAGCTTTTCAAAGTGTTGTCTTATACCACGTTCACCAACCAAGTTTCACACGGCTATGATTATAAAACGAATTATCGTACACACGAACACAATTTATTGATGATGAAAATTAAGAATTACCTTTTAAACTTTTATCATCATTTCCATTTGGAAATAATGAACAATTCAGTTATACATAAATAATGCAATCAACAATTAATTGTTTCATAATTTACACAATATGTTACTCAAGAATTTATAATTAATTCTTGATATAGTGATGTTTATTTATTTTTTTTTAAGCTGGTGAGATCTACTGAGTAATTGATTACCGAAAACAGTGCTTATGCATTTTCTTTTTAAATTTCAATGCATGGTAGGATGATAGAGTGCACAACTTCTAAGTAATTTTCTATGCAATTTCTATGTAAATTTTCTACACAAAGTAGCTTAGGATAAGTGGCGCATGTTTACGAACTTTCCATAAATGCTCTTTTTTTCCAAAAAAGGTTTGACAAAATTAAATTATTTGTCAAAATTAATTTCCCATAGAATCATGTTATGGTTAAAAAACATAAAAAATCTCCCAGCCGAAGATCGCTTGTTAATTAATAGTGGCTACAGAATAAAAAATAGATTGTTGTCGCAATGTCCTCTAAGTGAAATGATACTTGTGATGATGGCAGGCCGAATTTTGGTGTCTTTTTATTTTCTTAATATATAAATGGCAAACACTCGCTTTCATGTTCACTATGTCATATTCACCTTCTTACAAGTATCTATCAAATCGCACTTTTTAGTGGAGAAAAAGTGTAAAAATCTTAAAAAAAACTTATCATGAGCAAGCAACACATTTTGGTAAAAATAAATTAACACATGATCGAATATAAATTTTCATGTGTCTTATAAATCTATATTTCCTTAAACTTTGTTCCTTTGAGAAACAAAATGATTTTTTTTTTTTTTTTTTAAACAATTTGTAAGTGTTATTTGATTTACGAAGTTTGACATTCAATCTAACAATAATAAAACATGTTGATGAACGAGTCTCATTTTTTGAGGAAAAAACTTATCATTAAAAAAATAAATACAAATTTAAGCGAGAGCTCAATCTAATTTCTTAAGCATTTACTTCTGAAAATAAAATTTTTCTCTCCTTACTTCAAAATAAATAATTACTTATTTATTTTGTATTTATTTATTAATTTTGTATTTATTAATCGCATCTAGTATCGTATCAATTATTAAGCATTAATATTAATTCAAATAAGATACACACTATCTTCATTTTTCCAGATATATTTATTCCAAAGAAAATTTAGAAATATTCTTATTAGAAAAACTAAAATTTTAAGAGATGTGATAAAAGATCACGAAAAAATTTTTTTGATAAAACATTGTAAAAGAGATAATCAAATAACTGTTTCTAAAGTCATTTTAACTATCAAAATAAATACCTGTACATCAAGAAAACATTGCGTTAATTGCTAAATGAGGTACTAAATAGTTTTATTATATTTCTACTGTAAGAGGTTTTTATTAAAAGTGAAATTTACTTATATTCTCACACACTATTTATTCATATTCACATGTCCTCGTTTAAAATATAACACTCGAAACATAAGAAAAAGACAATTAGAAGACAAGTTGGCAGACGAGTGGTTAGCTTCATGCCCTTTGTGGGTTCGAATCCTACCTGAAGATTGGATATTCATAGTGGTTCATAGGCCATTTTCAATTATAGATCCAGAACCAATCGCATGCAAAAAAATTATAAATAAATAACAGAGCGACAAAAAGAAAGCAATCCAAAATAATAAACGACAATATATATATATATATATATATATATATATATATATATATATATATATATATATATATATATATATATATATATATATGCATATTTACATACATAGTTATAAAATAAGCAAAACATTTTCAATGAAAAGAGTTATTTTTATTTTACTTCAAGAATGATTTCAGCATAGTTTAGAAATGATTTAGTAGTCAGCCTAAATGATGGTATTAAACCGATAATTTTATATCGTAAATAATGCTTCATATAAATTATTGAAAAATATATCTCTAGACGCTGAAATTTTATGAGTAAAATGTAAACATAATTTTATTCATGTTATGCAACAGCAAACAGACTCTTTTAAAGTAAGTTGTGTACCTATAAAATAAATAAGCAATTAATTCGGTATTTGAAGATGATAATTATGATTTATATTCATTAATATCTCATTGGTGATTAGAAATAGAATATTGTGAGTTATTAGAAATTCATTTATGTTTGTTTTTATTCAATGGCTAGTTTTTTTCCCGAGAGAAAACTAATTAGATTAGGAGCTATAGATTAGAGTGGACAAAATAAACCTTCAAACACAAGATAGGGTTCAAATCATTGAATTGTTGGACTGAAGGTAAGAGCGCTGACCATCCGGCTGCCATCTCGGGATGCAGAATAGTTTTTGTTGTCACTATACTGTCATTTTTGACACATGAGGGCTATTTGGAAAAAAACTTACCATTTTAAATGGATTTCGAGCAACTATAAAGTGACACACGAGATAGGAATTAAATTCATGAACTTTTGAATTGAAGATCAGACCATGAAACTGAAGATCAACTCTACAAAGCCACGGACAATTTCTAATTTCCATGGATTACAAATACGTTGAAATTCTATTTCTTCAGATCATAAAAATGAATCTTTCATGGACGCTAGACCTTTCCCCTCAATTAAGAACATAACATAATGGATGAGAGAGCAAAGCACAAATCATTTAGATTCTAGTTCCCCAACTCTTCTTTAGCTGCATTATAACTGTAACAAAATTAGCTCACGGATATCTAGGTAAGGACATCCTTCTTTTCGACCATTCGGAAGTTGAAAGGTTATATAACTTAATCCAAACTTCTAAGAATAAATTAAAATGTATAGTTTATTAATTAGCTTTAATTTTATATGTTCAGCACAAATATTCCGAAATAAATATTTGGAGACGATATCACACAACACAAAGTGAATCAGCAAGATTAAAATTTAGGTTAAATCTTTGAACTGTGCTAAATATTGGGGGGGGGGGGGAATGCTGATTTTAGTCAGAATGCCCGAAGACGAATAAAAAAGGTTACATGTGACACTTATGAAGTAATTATTGCTAAGAAACAGAGAGATAGATCACTCTAATTGTGTTGCAGATTTTGATTAGCTAATATGAATCCGCAAATGGAATATAATGGAATGCGATGATTTGGCGATAAGAAAAATAATCTCATTTTGTCACGTGGGCCATTATTCGTTTCTCATGAGTGAAAAATGTGTTCATATATGAAATTCACCATTAATAACTCCGCCATGTTGAACTGAGATATTATTTCTCTGTGCCTACAGTGCCAGTCTTCATGTTGCTCTGCAAATTAAATAATCGCTGTGAAATTCCAAATGGGGTTTTTTGTAGTCAATGTCATCACCAATTAGCCAAAGACTATTATTTTTAAACGCGTTGACACAACGCAAGGGACATCTGAACGACTTATCGAAAATTTTAAGACATTTTAATACCACCTACATATAATTTTTCAAAAGAATCTAAGGACGACCAGGTACCATAAAGGAGAGAATCTGAAAGTATTTTAATAGCGCAATATCCATTATTCGTTCGTTAACAAATTCTGGAATAGAACCTTTATGATGTGAAGATATCTGTTTTAACACTAGGCTATAACGAACTTAAATGAAGAAGTATTTATTTGCAACAAAGATCTTTTGAAGTTGTGATGATGATAACTGCTTCAATGTGAAGGGAAGTTGCTTCTACGCAGCACAACAAAACAGTTCAATTTGATATTAAAATAAATTTCAAATTAAGCTTTCTTATTATTTGGATAATCACATATGCCTAAACCTGGAAATACAATCAGAAAATGTATTTCATACTCCGTTTTCTTTATTCTATGTATTATTAGCAAGCGATTTTTAATTATATTTTAGTTTTTTATTTGGATATCCACATAAACGGAATTTAGAAATTTAAATTTCATTTTAAACCCGTGGTAGGCACTGGGAATAAAACCCAGTTCTTTCGGATGGAAAGGCGGGGTTAGGGTATCCGCCTTACCTCCGAAAGGGCTAGGTTCAATTCTCAGTGTTGCCAAAAACTCATCAAGTACATGCGATATACGTGCTCTTCAAAATCTATAGAATCGAAAGTTCTTTGGTCGATTGTTGAGCAGTTACCATGGGTTTAATGGTCTGTAGAAATTTTCCTCCTCCCCGCAGATCAAAATTGCGAGAGTGAATCCTCTGGTGGTGCCATCTGGTGGTGAAGTCTTAGAGCAAGATGTACTTTCCCCTTCGCGGTGCTCTAGTTAATCGAAAGACGCAAGCACCCTTGAGACTTAATTTCGCATAACCGTCGGCTAGTGAGGTTGTCTTGTCTAAATGTCATAAAATAACAACAACAGAAATCATAGCAGAACAAACATCACTTACAGTTTTTGAAAAGTTGATGCAACTAATTATCACTTTTTAAAACTGGAATATCACATATTAATGAGCAAAAGAAATTTTCGAGATGCGATTCGCAATTTCTCAATAAAATTCATTCTACCTAAAATTTAAAAGACTTTTAAAACTTCATGCAAATAAATATGAATCGTATATAATTTTTTAAGAAGACTTTTCATAAATAAATGTATTTTTAAGAATGACTATTTACATTTCTTCCATATATGTTAATAAAATACATGAAATTTTTTTATTTTTTTATTTTCTGGTATTGCTCGCCGCATTATTTAGTTCATCCCAGTGCACATCAGAAACAGTGATTTCAATGTGAATAGATTTACCAGTAGAAACATTCACCACACACTGTAAGGCGACTCACCACGTCACACCCGGCGGTCATCACTAAATACCAACCTGTTAATATTCAGTTCAATAACAATCTCTCCTCCCCCCCCCCGCGATCGCAGTCTTTCCACAGGTGTTTGATAAAAACCATATCGTTTTGCGATCACGTATCGAGCGTCAATTAATTTTACGAATAGAGTGCCCTCAGAACTGGTCATCCATCAAGCTGCAGGAGCGTTAAGATTCGCACCTCGTAAGGGGCGAATCGTTTTTCGGCCTCGTCTGCTCTCTGAAAAATGGTAGCGAAGAGCCCATCACTATAAGCAGCGCTTACGCCCAAGCACAATGCTACAAAACGTCCCGCTTCTGGAAATGGAAAGAACAATTTGCTACGTGTTAAGGCTTTCCTGTGGTACCAAGCGGCAATAACGCCTCAAGTGGTTGCAGAGCTTCTAATGGCCACCGCACCCACGGGAAGCGGAGCAAGTGTGAAGCATGCGTGGTGTAATGACAAACCATTGGGAATAAAATAATAGTTATGACAAAATGGTGATTCTCATTACCATATTCAGTTATTGATGCTGTGTTAGTTCTCTATATAGATGTGCCGACTGCTCGATTAGTTTTCGCGCGTGGTATAACTTAATTTCCTCATCAAAATTTATGAGTTGTGAAACAGGTAGATTATTTTCTGATAATTATAATGTTATTTCTCATGGATAGATATTAAAACAAGGAGAAGGAATATGCAAAAAATGTTTTAAGGTATTCCAATGGAATAGATTATCGTCCTTTATCACAAATGAATAAAGGACGATAATTAAATCGCTTTTTTCATTTATTAAACTTCATATAATTTTAATTTGTTGTGAAGAAGATATGAGTTTATTAATTTTTTTTTTAATTCCATTGTTAGATTTTAAGATTTTTCCCAGTGTTTCCCATTGTATCATATTAATAATATTAATTAAATACACCATATTAATTAAATATTAACAATTATATTTTAAAATATAAAGAGCAAAATATGTAATTGTTACTTTTTATATATTTACTCCCGCTCAATTTTACTTAACACACATTTAAACGTCCATAATCTGTAATATCATTATACCTCTTCAGTATGTTTATTGCTTCTATTTTTGAGTGATTTTTACATTTTAAAATATTTCTGTGTACAAACATTATTAGTTGAAAATACAAATTTTTAAAAGTAAAAAATATATAACATTATTTAAATTTATTAAATTATCAAAACAGGAAAATTTTCTTTTAATGAGTCAAAAATTAATGATAATCATTAGAAGAAATTAATAACAATAAAATTGTATGTAGTTATTGATTTCCATAAATTAAAATAAAAATGATTTCTATAAATGAAAATATAATTAAAATAAAAATAATAACAATATACTGAGGAAAAACTAATAACAATAAAATTATATCAATAATTAATACGCATTGATAAAAAAATATTACTTATTAACATAGTCATGTAAAACTGTAAAATGTTTTCTACAGCTATGTTATTGATTAAAACTAATTTTAATGCTTCTTACAAATTTTTACCGACAGTCTCGGTTAAATAGTTAACGAATTAGCCTCAGGTCGACGGGTCATAGATTCGACTCTCATCAAGAATGTTCTCAGGAATCCAGAACCAACTTTAAATCTGTTTTGAATTATAGTTCGTTAGTAAATCGTGACTGTAGCTAACTAGCAAAGTATTAGAAACAATTTTAACTATTAAAGTTTCTTTAAAATGAAATCTTTAAATTCTTGAATATTTATGACTACTTTTAAGTACGTCGATTTATTCGAATTTATTTGCAAGTTTATTATTTTTCCTCACATTTGATTAGCTGTTTTATTTTCTGTTTGATTGAAAAAAATACGGATTAATCCCTGATATATTCGTCTTTTCAAAGCAGAAGTCAACTTTTCATTTCACTTTTTTAAAAGAAATATATGATACATATATATTTTGTATTAATAATATGAACATTTTTAGAATAACACTTCTTTTTCTAGTTTATTGTCCTTTATTCTTATATTCTTTATAACATAAATTTATAAGAAAAATTTTTCAAGTTTATTAAAGCGCTTTTTAAAGTGTTGTTATATATTCATAAAATAAATAAATAATATAAATGTTTTATAATCATACTATTTTTACTATTAATGAATTTTCCCCTTTATACTTTTATTCTTTATAATATAAAATTTATAGCAAAAATATACCAGATTAATTTTTATTCGAAATTTTTTTTATTTCATTAAACTACTCTTTAAAATACTTTTGCGTTTTATGAAATTCAACAGAAAAAATTATGAGGTGAAGCAACGTGATTCAATATATCAATAAGCAGTTTTGCAAGGGTTTACAGTAAAATGCAAAGAAATTTCCAAAAGAAATTTTTTTTTTTGAGATGAAGGTAAAAAGTTAAATTTGAATCAAGGCTTTTTTTTTTTTTTTTTTTTTTTTTTTTTTTTTTTCCTCTTGCAATTTCAATGTAAGTTTTTATAATAAGTTTTTCACACATATTCTGCTGCAGAGGGATAAAATTTAATAATATAAAATTTTAAAATAAATGTATTGAATTCTAACACAAAAAATAGGAATTAAAAATATACATACATTCAGAAATTCAAAGAATCTCAAATTTGTTTAGTTCGTACAGTCTTGGAAAAATCTTTTTTTATTATTTATAATTGAAGAAAAGATTGCACTTCATAATATTAATTCTTTCACATAAAAAAAAGGAATGAATCTAATGTTAATATTTTAAGCTTGGCAGACATTTAAGGACTAAAAGAATAAAAATTCACTCCGTTTAAGTGGAATTCCGTTTGATATTTTTAAGAGTGTGTCATTTAAATTATTGTTAATTTAATGCAAGTAAAGTACGTAATACTTAATTTAAATGATACATTATTAATTTATTAGAAAAGTATTCATAAATTTAAAGCAATATAAATTTAAAACACGTGAATCTGAAAAAAAAATTTTTTTTGATAACATTATTCTAACATTCCACGATTTACCGACACCAGTTGAATCAACTTCATGAAAACACGAAATAAATATGTTGCTTTCCATGACGCAACTTGGTTCATTAGGAATCGCAACATGTCTTTCCGCAAAATCAACAATCTGCCTTGGGGTTATTGCGAAATCAAAATTAGAAACAATTGAGAATTGTGAGAAATCCACCAGCCTAAGGCTGTACAAATAAACAATTCCATCTAACCATTCATTCAGGAGAGCTACCACTCAACTCTCCTCAGAAAACGGGGCTTCTATCATGGTTTAATCCTGCTCATGATTTACGTACAAATTTCACAGGAGAGTTAAGGTATCAAAAGATACAGATTCAACACAATGGAGACGACAGTAATTCCCAGTAAGTTATTTCCATTAAAGTGAAAATAAATAAACCAGACAAGAGAGAAAAGAACCAAGAATGAAGATGAGAAGAAAAAAAAAAAAAAAACAAGCTCAAAGCAGCATATTTTATTTCCTAGTGATGCCGAATATCAAGCTGAAGTTTTGAGGTTGGAGAGAGACTTAAGCAGATTCTCGTCACGTAACAGAAGGATGAGAATAGAATACAATTATTTACTTTTTTTGGTGCCAGGTGTCGCTGTACGAAGTAATGTTGCGAACAAATCGTTGATGACAGTCGATGTAGACCAAACTATCCTTTTTTTTATTTGTGGAAGCTTGGAGGAGGGAACAAGGTGGGAAGGGAGTATTATTGAGTGAAAAAGCTTGTAAGAAGAGTCGCGTAAACAATGCCAAAGAAATCATAAATTTCCCAGACGGGGTCATGTTGAGGTGTTAAGAAACGGTGTTGAGTTTCGTCATGACAGAGTGTGATGAGAACTTATTTAAATTCAAACTTTCAACGCAAAGTGATGCCTTTATCATTTCTGAGGGTTAAAATGAATCTGGTTTTCTGTTAGTTTACGGCAGAGAAAACAATTAAGCTCCTTCTATTTGCTTGCTCGAATATAGGCTAATTAAGAAACAATATCCTATTGTAAATTTGTTTGAAGAAGACTCGAAATCCTCAAATGTTTTGAATTTTAAAAACAAAATCGGGATTTGAAGTTGATATAAAATATTTAGCTGTATAAACAAATATAAATTAAATATTTTAATTATTTTATTAATTTAAGCCAAATGCTATGATGACAAACAAACGACAAGTAAAATATAAAATACAAAACAAAATAAACAAAAAAGCTTATGAATTTATATGCATAACAACACGATGTATTCGATTGAGTAATAATTGTGGAGAGAAGGCATTTTAAAAAAGTATATTCATCTCTTAAGCTCTTTTGGAACACAAACTATACTTGATTAATCAATACAAATAAATTCATTTTCTTGGATTGCATGGGATGGTAAACAGAAAACACTCAAGAGCCAAATTTTAGAAATATGCACACAATCAATTAAATATAGTTTCACACTTCATAATTTCTCATCAGGTTAAAACTTTAGGTTAATATAGATAACTCAGAGAATTCTGGTATTGGAACCTCCATTTTCTTCCAATATATATATATATATATATATATATATATATATATATATATATATATATATATATATATATATATATATATATATATATATATATATATCAGGGTCTAAATTTTACCGATAAAACTTAGCTTTTGCCAACGAATTCTCTGAAGTATGGTTTTAATACGATTCTATTTCGGGCGTATTCCAATACTATGTAGTAAAGGTTGGGATTTATCATTTCTTCCAGTAAAAGATCAAAACGAGAGATTACTTAAAAAGTTCATATTATATACAATATATTATAAAGAAAAGTAAACATAACTTTAATTTTTGAATTCCTAATAGAAAGTTTAAAAGTGATCAAAGTAAGGTACTATTTAAGAATATTAAAAGGGAGCTATTTTTTTACAATATTTATTTTCAAATAATTATTAGAAATAAGATTATAAGTGTAATATAATAATATAGAAAAAAACCGATAATGAGCTAATGCACAGTAACTATTAAAATGTCAGTAACTCTGAAAAGAAAAGTTCTTAAATTGTTAAGGAAATCAACTGGTAGCTGAGAAAAAATCAAAATTAAAATAATGAAACTTAAAGGTAAGAAAAATAATTATGTTTTTCTTAAATATTATTGCTTCAACATTTGCTATTACTTATTACAAACATTAACTGAAAATTGTCTTAGCATTTTGAATTATACAAATACTAAACAAGATAAACAAGAAAGTTCTCGCCCTTTTTAATGACCCAAAAGAACGTGCGTATAGAAAGTGGTGTCTATTGTTAGTCCTCGAAGTAATCACGATCGGTATCCTGCACCTTCTGCTAACGTGTCTCCAGTTGTGACCCACCTCTATAATGTAAAACTTTAGGATTTTGAGGCAAAGAAATCCGTGATTGCTTGGCGCAAATCTTCTTTCATAGAAGAGGATTGTCCAAAGAATGGAACTCATGGTAATCTCATAATGCGAAGTCAAGTGAGTAAGGAGATAGGCGCAGTCTCCCAGCCAAGTTGATGTATGATATTATTGGCCACCCGCGTGACACGCGACTTTGCGTTATCGGTTATACATTAAGTTTTACATTTGAAAGTACATAAGTTGATTTGCATAAACACATCGTATTGTAAGTTGTACATTATAATACATATATTTGAATAGTTGCATTTGCTTAGTTTCCTCCTCAAATAATGCAGTCAAGGAAATGTTTTCTATATCACGTACACCTATTACTTTTATATCTCAACTACTAATATATCTAAAAAAAAATTCATTGCAAAAGGCGAACTGGTTTCTGGTGTAAAAGGATTTTAATTTACTATATTTACTACCATCATAAAACTTGCCATACATTAATCGTTATTAATAACTGCAATAACGGTTATTATTGATTTTTTGTTCATTTTATTTTCATCATTCAATTTGGCATCGTTATTATAACAGAGAAGTTGCATGTTTTAGTGACAAGAATAACCTGTTATAAAGCAGAATCATTTTAATTTGTGGAACTGTCCAATGGATTTTGATATTTGTCCATACTGGCGCTCCGAGATTGCATACTGTGAGATGTAATTGAATTTTGATAAACATCAAAACAATTAGTTGTACGAAATTAATCATAATCAAAACGATTAAAACAATTAACTTTAATTTTGTCATTGTAAAACAAGCAAGATATGATTGTTTGCTAAACCTTTTTTTCCCCATTTCTGACTAGTATGTTATCTAGACTTCTTAGTTGTTGCCATCTAGATATCAACCAAAATCATAATTTCATTCTCTCGATTCACACAATGCAATGTTTTGCGACATGCATCTATCTAAACGTCATGTTACATTAAATGATGCATGATCGATATACTACATTTCTCACAATTAAATATGATCGATAGCCCTTGTCAATGCAGGTCACATGCTCAAATATGCGTGACCAATTCATCTGTTTCATCTGGAGTTGTGTGTTTGTCAAAATGCTTTCAATTGGTTCTATTTGTAAGGTACGTTTCTCTTGTTTTTCACTGTCGTCCGAAAGAACAGAGATATCCCATCTTTTTATGGGACTAATACAGAGATCTTCCACGAGGACATGCCTGTCATCGCGTGAGCCTTGTACACGCAATATCACCTGACAGCATTCTGGAATGCAGTTGTCGCCATTTATTTGTACTGATGGCGCTGACTTTTTAATAATTAAACTGAGACTTAGTGAAGATTATTTTTCGGTAATCCTATTTTAATCTGCGACTTACAAAAAGTTTTATTAATAAAGAAAACTTAGTAATTAATATCTGATGGCACTTATTTCAATCATTTTTTTTTATTTCTTGTCTTACAGGTTTTGCACTACGAGATAAAAATATTGGCTAATTTTCTTTATTTCCTCATAAAAGGAAAACAGTTCTCTGGTATAAATTAGCTGTAAATGATCCTACAGTTTGTTGCTGATAATATTTGTTATCAGTAAATGTAGACTTCGATTAAAATTTTTATGCTTTCCTTAAGATTACGCAGTTTTTAAAGAGATATATTTTTAAATTTTCTGCACCTTTATATTATTTCTGAAGAAGTGATCTTCTTTGCAAAGTTATTCCATATTTCTTAACTTTTAATTATTTTGTAACAATAAATGAATAAAAAATAAATATAAGACCAATTAAGATGAAGGAAATCTTGCAGATTATTTACACCTCGTTATGATTTATCCATTCATTTTTAAATTTTCTACAGATAATATTAAGTAATCTTAAAATAAATTAAGTAATATTTTTAGACTCATAATATGGTCTTAAGAAACTTTGCTGAAATCATGTATTAAAAGAAAAATGTGTTACATTTATATGTATTTTCAATTGCAATATCTTTTAACCATTTGATTAAGAACACCTAAATCAAATGCTTAGTTGAATGTCTAAATACATTTACTGTGATAAAAATGAGCGCCATTGTTTTATAGAACATTTTGGCCCATATACACTCATTTCTACTTGATATAATATTAGATGATGAAAGTGGAAGAATTCCTACGTTCTTTATTTGTTTATATTGTTTAAATTATTATTGTTGTTTAAATTTAGGTTTTCTCTTATTTTAATAATTAATATTTTCAATAAACTTTTCTTCCATTTTCCAATAACCTTCCATTCTACTATATTAATCCAAATCCCACTTGACAATTAGTATGCCTTACAGTAATAATTAAGCTTAAGTTACATATCTACATGGGTTTTCAAACTTGCAACAAATACTGCATTATGAATGTCTATCTCCAAATATCAGATTAGTACGATTCTTACCCACAAAACGTGGCTTTTGCAAGTAACCAAAAAAACATACTTCTTCAGCTGTTGTGTTATTATAGAGATAAAATTTGTGAATGAAGTAAGCAGCTATACAAAATATTTCATAAACGTAACATCTTCAGATCTGTAATAACAATCAAAAATGTTTTTATATCCATACTTACAATGATATTCAGAAATATAAAACAGTAATTAGAAAATATTTCTTTTCAAAGGCAATCAGTGATATGATTCAATGAAAATACCTTGAATATCCAACATTTAGATTTTTAAGGTGTACTAAGAAGATAATTATTCCAATTAGAAATTGATGATACAATTTGGGGCACGATTGTTTGGAATATCCTATTTATTAATTTTTCAGATCATAATAAAAAATAATTATAATTGGAAAATGATGAGGCAATTTTATGTAGGACTATTTTGAATATGCTAAAGATGGAATTTTTAGACCTTAACCAAAATAACAGTTCTTCCAATTAGAAAACGATGTTGTAATTTCGTAGGACTGTTTTGAATATCCCAAAGATAGAATTTATAGACTATAATAAGGAGACAGTTCTTCCAATTGAAAAACGATGATGCAATTTCGTAGGACTGTTTTGAATATCCCTAAGAGGAAATTAAAGATCATAATGTGGAGGCAGTTCTTCCATTTGGAAAATGATGAAGCAATTTTATAGGATTCTTTTGAATATCCCATACCTAAATTTTTAGATAGAAACAAAAAATTATTTTTCAGTTGGAAATTAGGGACACAATTCGGTAGGGTTATTTTGAACATTCCATGCCTGGATTTTTCAGACTTTAACAAGAAGATAGTTCTTTCAATGAATAACGTATGATTTGTTTGTTTGATCATGTGACGCAAGGTCCAAAAAAAATTTTCAAACTACGTCACGAATATTTGAGTATATAATTCATTTGGGGTTTTCGAATGTACATGAAATATTGAATGTGCTTTATATAGATATTTTAGCTATTAATAAAAGACAGTTCTTTCATTATACAATTGATTGTACAATTCAGTAAGGTTGTGTTAAATATACAAATTGTAGGTCTTTAAAATTTAAAAACAAAGGTAATACTTTAAACAGAAGAACAATGATACCATTCCATTGGAATGCCTTAAACATCAAATAATCCGCATCAATTATGACTAGTTAGAGTTGATCAGGACTTTTTTTCAGAGATGGTTACACACTTTTTGAATGTAAGACTGCTTCATATCTTCCAAATTCATCATTTGGATATTTGCTGTTATACTACAACTGAGGGATAAATTTCTGCATTTTAATTTAATAGCAATGAACAATTTAACAAAAATACTTTTTAATTACCATCTCAAAATTGTATATTATTCATATTTGCATATATTAGAAAGCATACAATTTTTGTGTAATATTATTTGCTTCAAGATCGTGATTGATATCAGTTTCGGCATACTGTACCAAATTAAAATGTGATTAATTTAAAAAAAATATACACATTGCTTTCAATTAATGAATTACCTTAGGAACTGAGAATGCTGTATGGTTGGCTATCTGATCTTCAATTCAGTAGATTGGCCTTTAAACTTTTACCTCGACATTGATGTTTATTGTGGTTCGTAATCTATTTCGAATTATAAATCCTAATCAATTTACTCTTCTACATTTTATTGATTTAATTATATTGTTTTATGATCACTTTTGCTCGATAATTTAACAAATTAGACTAGAAAATATAATTTACAATGACTCTCTAATCTTTACAATCTTCCTCAGTACAAGATTGGAATCGAATAGACGAAAATCGGAATTCAAAGCCAGATTGTTAACCATTCAGTTGGCGTAGCAGCAGTGGGAAAAATATGAAAGCAGAGGCACACTAACTTATTTGGCTTTAAACTATTAAATTAAGATTTCGTTAAACTTATTAAAAATCATATTCAGAGACAGTTATATTTTATTTTAAATTTACTGCCCGATTTCATAAGTTGGTGCTTAAAATTAAAAATATTGGAAATCTACTAACATAAGATGTGCTAAAATAATTCCAATAAAAATATAGATAACCATCTCACAACAATCTTCACCGACAACCATTTGTAAAAAAGAAAAGGTGATGAATGCCAACGAGCAGTCAAGGATCGAAGAACTTTTTAAACAAACACGGTGATTAGAACTCATAATGACGTGTTGCCAAAATGGCAGAAAGAAATCGTTATTTTTTAATCCCTCTGATTACATCGGGAAGGGCTTGATCCTAGCTTGGGGAACGGTTGTCACTCGATTGTGGATGAAAAATGCCGCTGATTGACAAATATGACATTTATCGGAGTGAGTGGGTTGAAGTCTACATAAATATGCAACTCACCCTCTTGATTTAATTAAGAGCAGGTGTTTATATCTCGGTATTTGTCGCGTTTTTCGTGACACGTATCTGATGGTTCTGCTCTGTTATCCTTCCAGGATCTACCAATTACATTCGGTCCCATGATTTGTTCATTGTGAGTGGCATCACGTGCCTTGCTGCTTCTTTGGAGACAGATAAACCAATACAGAATTAATTTGAATGTACACTGTGAAGCCACACTTGGTGATGAATGACCATGCTTTATGGTTATGACATCTAAAGGACAAGTATAGTTACAGCATGTAAAACTTTAATCCCACGTAACGGTAATTATGTAAGCAAGTGAAAAATAATAGCCACTGTAAATGAAGAGTGATTATTTCTAAAATATGAGTGTCTCTGAAGGCCAATAAATTGATCATTGAATTCATGGAATCGATAAGAATCTTTACAAAGTCTTTGCATAAGGAGATGTTTTGTTAAGCTTAGAAACAATCTAAGTGGTAGTTAGGTCTAACTACCGATTTAGTCGACATTAACTAATAGTAACGTTTTCTTTAAATTTTATGATTTTGATCTTAAGAATATGGAGCGGTACTTCACTCAAACGAAATGCAATTCCTTAATCAGAATGGAATCTTTTATCCTGAATTAAATACTAAAAATCATTTATTTAAGATTGTACAAGAATTAGAAAAATCTGACTCTCATCGAATGATGAAAAACGTAATTCTTCTCAAAGGTGTACCTTGGTAAAACACAGTTACTGAAAATAACAAGTAATCCTTATTTGACAGAACCGACTCTATAATTATCCGGTATTTGTTAGAGGTGGACAGATCGGGATATAATTTCATTAATAATTACCATTCCCTATTTTCACAGGAGTT
Organism: Latrodectus elegans; assembly: GCA_030067965.1. Taxonomy (NCBI): domain Eukaryota; kingdom Metazoa; phylum Arthropoda; class Arachnida; order Araneae; family Theridiidae; genus Latrodectus; species Latrodectus elegans. The sequence goes on along the minus strand of CM057815.1, from coordinate 11,289,499 downwards.
TTGAATTCTAATGTTCCATTAAAAAAAGGAAACACAGGAAAAAAAATTATTCAATATTACAATCACAAAATAATTCTTTATTTCCATTTGTATATTTAATTATATATTTGGAAATTTTCCTTTATGAAATAAATTTTTTTATTTTATAACTCTTATGCCAATAATAATAATTAAATTTCATTTTATGAAGCAGGAAAATTAATTCAATGCATTGATTCTAAGAATTAAAATGTCAGTTTTCTCTTCGGAAATGTAAAATGATCGCTTGTTACTTATTCAAAGCAAATATATTCGACACAGTTTTGAGGACTGCGTAACGTTCTAAAGCCAATTGGAATATATTTTAGCACCCACAGCATAATTATCTTAAGGTAGGATTTTTTTTCAGATAAGGCCGTGCACATTCATGCTTCGTATCTGAGGAAACCCAAAAAATTCGTAAGCCCCTACTCCCTCTAAAAATTCCGAATAAATTGCAAATTACCCTGTATTGGTCAAAGAGCAGTTTTTTTTTATTAATTTTTATCATCATTATTTATAATTTGCATAAAGAGTATTGGTAAAAGTCTCAATATACATTTCTGTGACATACAATTCCATGAGATAAATTAGAAAAGTATTTTAATTGATAACTTTTTTTTTATTTGAAACAATATTCTAAAATTTGAAAATATATTATTCTATAGCTCATATTTCATTAATATTTTCACTAATTTTTACATACTTTCAATCAAATTAGTAATTCAGATGGATAAACACATTAGTAAGTGTATTTGTGAAATATGGAATACGTTTTAAATATAAATGTTGTGTTAAATTGTCATATTTTAAACATGCTTCAGTTTACGCTCTTGTTTGGAAGTATATTAGGTTTTGTATTGTACAGTAATAAGTGAAATAGTTTTTAAAAAATAAGGAAACAAAAAGAAAGCTTTGATTTTTTTTAATTCTTAAATTGTTACTAAAGGGATAAAAAAAGTTGAAATTAGAAATATTTGTTTGATTTGATGCGTATGATGCTTATTTCGCAATATTACATTCCAAAATACTGAGTAATATTTCCACGTTTTAGAAACTATTATATACACTGAAAGATACGCATATTACAAAAACAATTAGTATGCCCCATTGTTCAAAATCACGCATGGGATCGAACTCGTGATTTTCTATTCGTAAAAACACTGTTTACAAGCTTAAAAAAATGAAAAATGAAAGAAAATTTGTAGGGGCATAGAGAAAAGTAGTCTGAATTATCTAATCTTAGCCTCTATAAATTTTTAAAAAAATATAGTTCTTATGATAAAAGAAGAACTATATTTTTTAATTAAATAAAAACGAAAGTCTTAAAATTTCTTAAAATCAAATGATTTTAATTTTTATTAATATTCTTTTACGATAAAGAAAGATTTTAAGATAATTTTGTTCTATTAAATGATAATGAGAACCTGAAAAATCTATCAAATTAAGTGATATTAATTTTTATAATGTTTTTCCATTGAAGAAAAATTTGTTTTAATTATAGAAAATATTAACATAATCTAAAATATTCTACCATAAATTCAGTGGAACAATCTATTACTACAAAAAGATGATAATTGTGATCCATAGTTTTCTGGTTTTCAGTAAACACATCATAACTTTCGAAATAAAATAATCATTTATTTGTAACCTTCACTTATCAAGAAAAACATCTCTATTGCCTCGACCATTTTCAGCATCAACCCCAATTGCTACCATTACACCCTTTATATGGGAAAAGTTGAAGATGTGGCCAGGGCAGTGTTTCATGCCTCTGGTCCAATATGACTTATCATTTTTACCTTTTCTTTTTGCACTTCTCACACGACAACAACAACTATTAAGTCTTGGTCAGATACTTGTGATTTGTAATTCAATGAAATGGCAAGTTTTCAACTAGCAATAGTCATGCCTCGGTAGAACCTTATTGGCTCATGACACTGTCTCTGCGCAAATGAAATGGCAAGTATTAGCTTAGAGTCATCTACTCGCCAATCAAAAACGTAATTCTGAACTACGGTCAGGTGAAGAGACAACACTTGAGCTGTCACCCTAAAAGCCAAGCCAGCTGAAGGGCTTTGGAAGGTACAGATTAAGTTGAATACTTCCCTAACCCACGGATAACAGACTATACAAAACTATTAAAATGTATGTCTATCAAAAGAATAGTGTCTCTATGTAGTCTGGTAAATGGCGATTACTATGGTAACAAGAGTAGTCCATTTCAAATTAGGATGAAGGGTGTTTTGAATTTGATATTTAAGATCATACTTAATGTAATTTTTAAGGTATTTAATAAGCTATAGTTACTGCTTTTCTTCTGATTTCAGCTGTGAAAAGTCGAATATGTCTCCATGGTCAAGGAAAAAGTGGGTGGAGCTTATGCTATACGACAAGCTCGAATTGAACCAAGTATAAAACCAGCGACCTTACAGGAGTGAGAATAACAACGTCCTTCACCAAGGCAACGTGGTTTCTTTAAATAACAGCAAAATTCTTTTTCAATGATCTATTTCTAAAAAATTCAAACCATTTTTGTAAAGAAAATTAAAAATATTTTTTTTGCCAGACTCATATCGCTTCATATGAAACAGTATATTGGAGATTTTGGAATATATTCCATTTGACAATTGTTTTGAAACATTCTTTCACCTTAACAATTCTGTAGAGTTACTTTAGGCAGCTTATTTTTATCATTAAATTGACTTTCTTGTCAACTGTTAACTAATCCATCACAGCGATCATAATTTGAAGTAATATAAAATATTATTAATTAACGGTTTAATTTTATAATAACTAATGCTATAACTCGTAAAGCAAAAGAATATTAAAATTATTTTTGCTCTCAATTGAAATATATAATTCAAGAGTAAATTATTTATTTTAACACATCAAAGACATAGTTTCTTTATTTCACTCTTAGGCAATATCCTAATGCAGCTATCAGTTAGAGTACAAGTAAAATATTGAAAGAGTGAAAACTGAAAAGACAATGAAAATATCTGGTGTTACAATTACGTTTGGATATCATGCAAGGGATGTTCTGACAGCTGAATATTATTGCTAAAATTTTAGCTATTACAACCTCATTCAACATATTACTTCCCGAAAGAACTTATCAAAGATAGTTAGACACGTTTACATTTCACAAGAAAGGAAAATTCTCAAGCACACTCCTTGATATTTGTGTGTTCTTAAAATTTTCACTATAAACTAATATTGAATTTCTATTGACGACAGAAGCGTAGCATCTATTTTAGTAGGATCAAGAGCGGTTAGTATTGAACTTCAGACCAATGAATGCGAAGAAAAGCGTCACCTATTACGCTACTTCTACTGGACTCGCGGTGGCCTGGTTAGGTTATGTCGTCGTTTTCATTATCGTGAGGTAGTGTGTTCGAATCTCGGTTTAACAGAAAGTCTTCTGTGCTCGCTAAAGGTGGCTGGGGCTCGTTTAAATTGGGCGTGGTCGCAATGCCCTCTGAGTGAAATGATATCTCAGGGACTGGCGGGTCAAGTATTTGGGGTCTTCTACTTGGTCCCTGCTTCAAAGTCATGAAGACTCTACGCAATAACTTATGTATAACTGGTAGAGTCCAACTCAGAACAAAGTGCAGGGAAGCATGGTGCTGCAACAACAACCACGCCACTGCTACTCGTATATACATTGTTAAAATAACGAGTACATCAAAACATAATTACCAAACAATAAATAACTGGTTAGTATTTGTTATTACCAAATAATAACTAACTACAAAAACTAATAAAAAATTTATTTCCTTATTCGTTAATGGAGTAAATTAAATAATTAATCAAAAAATTTGCAAAATATTTTTACTTCTTATTAAAATTAATTTATTGTTGCATATAATTTTTAGCAACATTCATATATGAATTAAGTCACTGCAGCACAGTTGATATTTGAATAGTTATTTAAAAATAATAAATTTGAAATGATTTGAAAATATTTGAATAGCTCTTATACTGCAACAAATCTTGGATACCAACCATTATTATTTTGGTCATAATGTTAGTTTTTGATCGTATTTAAATACTATTTTGATCATAATGTTTATTTTGCCTCGGACTCCATTACTATTTTAATCATAATTTTTTTTTTTTTTTTTTTGATCCGCGTCTCTATTTTTCTGAAAGTCTTTATCGATTTAACTCTTACGCGCAAACAATGGAACTACAATGACAATTAAAAATTTCAGAGCAATAAATATTGCATTATTTAATAATTATTAATGAATTGTTTACTTTCTACAGTAGCATTACTTTTTCAAAAATATATTGAATACTTATCGAAAAATATATTTGTATGGATATGATTGCAAAATTGATTCTAATTTTCGGATGAAACACAAAACAAGTTCGTCATTTTGAGAAAAATTTATATAAATAAAGGCTTATAATTTTCTTAAATTAAAATAAAGATTAGATATTAAAAGTATTCATGTTCCATAAATCTATTTCTTTATCAAGGAATTCCTTTTACGACAAATTGATTAAGAATCGAAACCATGTTGTTCAAGAGGCTGGCATTGAATGATTGAGTTTTTACATTCAAGAAAATATTTTTATAATTAGTCCGTAGCAAGCAGAAACTAGGAAGATATAAAACATTTCTTTAAAAATAGATCTAAAAATGTATAAATCACAGGGTTCACATTTCTATTTTTATCAGGACTTGAATAAGATCCGTAATTTCAGAAATATACTATTTATGTAATTATGATTCCTAATTCTATATACTTAATATGATACTCCTCGATGATAGAAAGTGTTCAAGAGAATATTATGCATTCAGTTATGAAAATAACATGCTGTTTAACAGAATTAATTATCCTCGTCCAAAACTACACGGAAATGAAAGAATAAGAGATGGCATGGAAAATTAGGCAGTCGGAAACGAAATTGCAATAATAACCAAACTTAATCAAATGTACGTTATTTTTTATCTGGTAGAACTCAATATTAAACTTATAAGCTATTGGTTCATAAAATAATCTATTCACATAATTAACTTGTAGAGATTTTTAATATGGGGTGTCAGCTTATTTCATCACATTGATTCGACATTAAATCAGCATTTATTGTCACCGATTTTTTCTTGCAATGCTTCAAGCATATAAAATATTACACTTGCATCTGTAAATTGAAATTTTATTGCTACACAAGGATTTACGATAACCATTAAAAGATGATTGTTATCAGATAAAAAAAAAATTTATGGCTTGTTAGCTTTATGGCATTATTCTAACTCTAAGCAACTGAGTTCAAAATCTAAAGAAGTTTTAGATCTTGAACTCGAAATTCAATAAAAGTAGTTTGAGGAAAAACTTATTCAGAATAAGGTAAACTGATTCGTTTTACTTGCCATTACAAGAAAAATAAAGGAAAGTTGATTCATACTGGTTTAATGATAATTTAACCCTCCTTATGTTGAACACCAGTGAAATATTTGAAAGCTATTAAGCTACTTAATTAATATCATTATAGAATGAAAAATGATAAAAACATTATCTAATTGATCAAGAGTGAATATGTTCACTATTTTCGTCTTGAGTAGGTATTTTGCAATTGAGTTATATAGCTACATACGTAATTATGCATAATTTTATTTGTTTCTGAGTAATGGGATTGCATAAGAAATTAGCCTTACATTTGCAATTAGAATTGGTTACATAATAATTAAAACGTCTTTAATGATTGGACATATTTATTTCTATCAATCGACATATTGATCATTAGACGAATATATGGTTTTTCTGCGTAATCGGAACTATGTCGTCAAAAATTAAAAATATGACAAATTATAGTATCTTGATTCCAAAACAAATAGTAATCGCTTCAATCATCCTCAATTGTTAGATTATTTATAAATGATTTTTCTTAGAAAATAAATAAACAGCCCAAAAATTTTTTTCCAACATTTCAAATGATTATTGATGTATATCAATCTTGCAATGCTTCAAGCATATAAAATATTACACTTGCATCTGTAAATTGAAATTTTATTGCTACACAAGGATTTACGATAACCATTAAAAGATGATTGTTATCAGATAAAAAAAAAATTTATGGCTTGTTAGCTTTATGGCATTATTCTAACTCTAAGCAACTGAGTTCAAAATCTAAAGAAGTTTTAGATCTTGAACTCGAAATTCAATAAAAGTAGTTTGAGGAAAAACTTATTCAGAATAAGGTAAACTGATTCGTTTTACTTGCCATTACAAGAAAAATAAAGGAAAGTTGATTCATACTGGTTTAATGATAATTTAACCCTCCTTATGTTGAACACCAGTGAAATATTTGAAAGCTATTAAGCTACTTAATTAATATCATTATAGAATGAAAAATGATAAAAACATTATCTAATTGATCAAGAGTGAATATGTTCACTATTTTCGTCTTGAGTAGGTATTTTGCAATTGAGTTATATAGCTACATACGTAATTATGCATAATTTTATTTGTTTCTGAGTAATGGGATTGCATAAGAAATTAGCCTTACATTTGCAATTAGAATTGGTTACATAATAATTAAAACGTCTTTAATGATTGGACATATTTATTTCTATCAATCGACATATTGATCATTAGACGAATATATGGTTTTTCTGCGTAATCGGAACTATGTCGTCAAAAATTAAAAATATGACAAATTATAGTATCTTGATTCCAAAACAAATAGTAATCGCTTCAATCATCCTCAATTGTTAGATTATTTATAAATGATTTTTCTTAGAAAATAAATAAACAGCCCAAAAATTTTTTTCCAACATTTCAAATGATTATTGATGTATATCAATCTTTTCTTCCATAAAAATATCGCCAAATTTTGCCAACACATCTGCACATTAAAGAATGATTGTAAAATATTATTAATAATGAAAGAAAGACATCATAATTTAATAATATTATAACAAAATGTCTGTTTTAATCAGTAAAATACAATATTGTCAATGATCTGGGGCAATAATATGTGAAAAGATTTCAGAAAAACTACTTTGATAATGATGCACTAATTAAAAATTTGGATTAAAAACATTGGATAAAATGAATTTTCTGTACAATTCTTGCTTGGCTTGGCGACAAAGAAAAATATGGTGCTTGAGTAACGTCAAACATGCAATTTAAAAATAAATTCAATTTAATTTAAACAATAATATTAGAAAACATAGTAAAATATTATAACAAAAATAAAATATTTCATTCGGTAAATATAAATAGATTCGTTTTAAGAATGATAAACATTGAAAAAATAAAATCATTTTAGATTCTTATCTGGATTGTCTCTCAAGTAAGTGACGTGGCAATAAATATTATTTCACTGAATTTTTTTGTTATAAAAAAATAGAAGAGTAAAGTGAACTAAATGATGTGGTAAGTTATAGTTTCTAATGGCTAGAAAAATATCACTTAAAATTTACGCACTTTCTTTTTAAGCATAAAGTGACTGTTCTTTCCGTTCCAGTTGAGATGAAGATTACTTCGCTTAGTTACCAATCTCATTGGTTTAAAATATCCATGAGGTCAGATTACGTTTCATCTACGTAATGTGAGTGGCAGCAAATAATGTGAAATTTGTTATCGAATGGCTGAGTATCGTCAGTGATGAGAAAATAGCCATTCAAGAATTTTACCAGTAGTAAATAATCTTTTTTTAATTATAATTTTTTCCATTTGTAAGAGATTTCAAAATAATGACAATTACCTGTTGTTTTAAATATTAGCTTCAAATTTTCATATTTTTAACGATATTGTTTCCAAAACTTCCTGAAATGGTTATTTTTTGTAATTGATGTCCTCGAAAGATTCAAGATTGCTTGCCTGGCTCACAAACATCTCTTGTGTCAACTCACGTTCTCTTGAAATCCGTTAAAGCTTCTTTAATTCTTGTTTTTTTATTTGATGAACATTTTGTGCATAAAGCATTAATTGTTATGAGTATCTAAAACCATGATTCTAGAATTCGTTTCCATTGTTATGAGCCAAATTCCCTTAACAATTGTTGAATTGATTTGAACATGAACACTCATATCGTGTAACGACTTCAACTCGTTGGAGTCAAATTAAAAATATTGATCTTGAATTGAGCATAAGACTGCAGTCTTAGGAATTGGGTCTGTCGATGGCAACCAATCATGTGAATGCCTGAGGACCTGTATGATTGATCCACTTTTCCTCACATTCCAACAAATAAATCAGAAATGGTTCATTTTTGTGGCTGAAAAGAAGAACTACACATGGATAGCCATTGACGTTTATTACGTTCCGTAAGTTTAGGAGGGAGCCATTAGCTTAACTTCCACACCTTTATCAGTTTGTGTAAGCAAACTCGAATGCTTATAACAGATATGTAGAACTGAATGCAAGTTCATGACATGTTTGAGAAATGTCCTCTTCAATAGCACTTGTCAAATCATCGTCATTTAAGATCGTTGGCAAAGCAGATCAAGGAGCATCTTCAATCGACTCATCACCAAAATGTAATTGGCTACCTTTGTGCGGTACGTTTACTGTATCGTCTGTGAATACATTGCACATTTTTCGGATTCCTCAGCAGAGATAGTGCAACAGTGTGCACTCGTATAACAAACATGTTCTGACATCCTCCTTTGCTTAACCAATTATTAAACCTATTGGTAGATTCATAAATTAAACCGAAATCTGTAAAATGTCTTCATGAGCAAGTTTTACACATCACCTATTTGAAAATTCCAAAGGTAACTTTATACTCATTAATGCATGCACATAGTGGTATTTGCAGTTTGTCTTATCTAAGAGCAACAGAACCTTTGGGGTCACTTGATATATCCGAATGCTGTTGTTGTCTTGTGACACGTGCAAAGAAAAAAAAATAACGATTCGTATGGGACCAAAGCCATGGAGCACTGCTTTGGCCACATCTTCAGCTTTTTCGGTTAACAGGTTGTCATGGCAGCAGTTGGGGTCTATGGTGAAGAGGGTCGAGGCAACAGAGATGCAGTGGAACTCCTGTGCAGTGCCTGCATTCTGCGTTTGCTCTAGATCCTTCGGACATAATTTTCATACCCCTTATGTGCCCAGTCTTCATTCTGCTGATAGTAGAGGTGATACCACGGTTAGGATTAAGCTCCGGTAGGCGCCATTTTTCCGTAAACCCCCGCACAGCTGATGCATTGCAACGGTGTTTGCATCGAAGCAAGTGGTAGTCGTTGGAGGGGGATTGATATGTCTAGCGTCCTTGGCGAGGAGATCCGCCTGCTCATTCTCCTCGATGTTAACATGTGCAGGGACCCATTGGATGGTACTGGTTTTCTCCCTTGCAGCTATAGCGGACAGAAGCGCGTTGATGTCTTGGACAAGTCTCGTTTTACCTCCTTTAATGGCCTCCAGAGAAGATTTACAGTCAGAGAATATGTTGATGCCATTCTAGGGGACTGACTATGCGAAGTAAAGGGTAAGAGCTGCTTTTATGGCAATCAGTTCACTGGTAAAGTAGAAAACAATTTTTTCAGGTGCAACCCGATATTTGAGGGATGATTGGTCTGGAAGGATAAAGATCAGAACCTCCCCTATCGCATGATATATCCGAATAAACAAACCAATTTGAAGATTATATTATCTCTTGTTTATCTAAAGGCGGTCACTAGGTGACTAACCCTTAGCCATAACAAGGACAAAAACTATTACTCGTTTATCCTTACCTGTGATCCAAGATAGGAAGGCTAGCATCAGTACCCACGTAATACCACAACAAACCTGTTCATAGGGTGGAGCACATTCATTCATCATTTCAAGAGATATAGAAAGAGAAAGGATCATCCATGCACGAAACAGGATTCGAATCCGGGACCAACAGCTTAAGAGTCAAGAACGCTAACCACTCAGACATCGGTTGGCTTTATCTCTCTAAATAAATAATGATAGTCTGTGGTTGATGAATTTTAATTAAATTTAGAAATAATTCTTAAAGAAGGAAGGGGAAGGCATTGACGTAGATTCAGAAAAAACTATCTTTGTGAGGAGATCTTAAACATCACTGGAACCAAATTTCTTACTTTCATGCTGTGATGGATTAGCAAATAATCTTTCAAATTTGTGACTTAATTTCGGTCAGAAATTAAGGAGCAAGCAACCAGGTGGTTTATATAAATTAAAACAAAGCAAATATACGCAAAGGATTACATGCTATTTTAATAAGCTTCCTGGTTCATCTTACTACTGACTAACACCGTTAAACACAGCCAGGCACCACGCAGTTATGTACAATAGTAGAATGCCGAAGTCGACTTCTGTGCTGGTATTCTATTCTCCAAATGTCACTGTAACAACTATGCGAAACTGGATTCGGCCCAAATTTTAACTTGTCTATGTTCTCTCATCAAGAGATTTCAGCTGGTATCGAGCCCGAGATACAAGAATATCACCTCCCAACCAAACTATTGAGTTTCATCATGAAAAATGTTAATTTGCATATAAAAGAGCTCCGTACCTATGGTTAGATACATTGTGATTGAAAGTGAGACTATCACAAAAGCTTCATCTCAATTATAAATTATTCAGTTTCATACCAAATCACAAACATACAATTTTTAGAAAAATGATTTGAGACTCAAATTTCCAAATCTTCAAAATTCGAAAACTATAGAAAATTAATCATGAGAATGTTTAACTCCTAAGATGTTACATATTATTGAATGTTATCATTAAGTAGAGTTTTGCTCCATCATTTAAATAATGATTGTATTAATTACGAAAATACCTATCACAAATAAATATTTCAACTCGCCAAATTAATAAATAAAAATTTTCTAGTACTATAGTTAACAAGTGAAATAACTTTCGGTTCAAGAGATTGCTTTCAGTAATTAGATTCATTAGCAATCTTTTTTATTGGAAATATACAATATGTTGCGCACAGGTGCCGTATAACCCATGATTCCAAATTCTAATTTTTTTCGGCGATGAAGAAATGTTGCCAAGATGACGTACCATGATGTGTACGGTGACGTAAATATTAGGATTACCAAAATAGAACTTTCTGCATAATTCTTATAGGTCTCCATATGTATGACGTAACAAAAACAAGGTTGCATGATACATAAGAAAATCCGCCGAAAAATCTCCTATCTCAGAATTTGGCGCATGGATTACACGGCACCTGTGCCCTATGTTGGGACCATCCTACAATATCTAGCCAGGGACTTCATAAATTTAAATATCGTAAAAACTTTTGACTGCCTTTTCTAAATTAGTGTTTCTTGAAAGGATATTTGTATTCTTTGAAAGCACAGGAAAACTATTTTAATATGCCAAACAATGACATAAAACATTTAGTAGCAAAAAATCCCATGATTTGACATTAGAGTAATATTTGGTAAAATCGAGGATACTGTAGATACTTATACATATACATTACTATAAATCTTTTACTCATGTAGTCAAAATCATTAACATTTTGTAATCATTTTACTGTGAGTTTAATGTATTGGATATGATCACCAATTATTAAAGTAGGGTATTATTTGGCGGCTTTCTCATTCTGGCAAAATGAGCGACATGATTTCATACCCATTAGAGTGCAAAAGCATGTAGCTCATTTTGGGTTCATTTGATTAGGGGTGTTACATTTTATCAATCATCAAAAATCATGTCGTAAGACCAGCCACCAAGTCGCTTCCTGATTTTTTTATTTCAATATTAAAAAAAAATATTTTTCCGATATAAAAATTCGATATTGATTAATGTAATCAAACTCAGAATCAATTTGAATTTTTTTTTCTTCCAAAGTTAAATAATTCCAACCGCATATCATTTGGCTCAAAAAAAGTAAATAAGAAGAAATATCGCCATTGGTATGACACAAATGTCGGAAGAAGAGCAAATATTTGGCGATAGTAATCTATCGTTCTATGGATAATTTCATCCTCGTAACTCATTCGCAATGATAATATCCGATTATTGATTTATGGCTCCCAAATTTGCTCCATCCTCCCTGCTTTAATGAGCGACCGTCGGTGACAAGGTGAGTTTTTGGTGCTCCGTGCATTCATTAAGGCTCTTGGGTGAGCTGATACCGTTTTAATGACGTATTAATTATTGCATTATTTGGCTGATGGTATGTACAGGTCGCCAGAATATGCGAAATTCACATCCATGAATATTCAGGGTGAATAATTGAAATGCGTCGCCAATGTCCTTCAGCAGATTCCTCGTGCCTCAGTGGAAAGGTATTTTGTGTAATCGTTTACTTTAATGAGAGAGATAGTTTCCTGCATGGCAATATTTAAAATAAATGCAAATTATAATTTGAATTATTTTGTAACTCCAACGTATATAAGATAATAAAGTCAATGATAACTTTATCAATTATTCCACGTGTGTGTTATGCAATGTATTAAATAATTTTTTTGAACTCAAAATTTATATCTCACAATATTTATAACTAAATATATCATGTTTCCTACAAACATTTTTATATATATTCACCGGAAATTTAATTATTTATATTTTAATGATACTTTTAATATCGATGATTAATGCTTGGAAAGAAATATAAAATTTGCTACGTTATTATTAGAATAAAGAGTCACATTTTATAAAATTGCATTATATTGTTGGTTGTCTGTTTAAGCTGACCAAATATACAAAATACAATCTTCTAATTTTGAGCCACAGAGATGTGAACTACCACTTAGCTGGTACATTCTTATTTAAATTGTACCACCTCAAGTGAGAAACTGTAGAACGTGTGAATATTTAGTCTGCATAGAAGAATAGAATTTGTTGCCTACGTTTGTGTAAGGTATTCAACTCGCAACCTTCAAAACATGTGGCTGAAGCTTTTTCTGTACTTTACACGTTCTGTTCTTATGGAACTTTATGTAAAATAAAGAAAAATTAAAATTGCAAAATTTTATTAATCAGTTAATTTATTAACTTAAATTTTTAATGAATGAAATTATTATTAATGTATGAAAATAATCCCTTAGAGCCATTTTTAAGCAATGCAAAGTTCACAAACACCTTATTTGCAATTTGCACAGCTAAAAACAATTTAGTAAATTTACTTTAAAACAAGATTTATATATATATATATATATATATATATATATATATATATATATATATATATATATATATATATATATATATATATATATATATATATATATATATATATATATATATATATATATATATATATATATATATATATATATATATATATATATATATATATATATATATATATATATATATATATATATATATATACGTATTGCTTAAAATTTTGCTGTTTGAAGTTATAGAACACACACACAAATTTAAAATTAAGATGATGTCACTTTTACAATTGAATAAAATTATTTAATCTTTGCATAAAATATTTTGCTTAAAAATTGTGATTTGAAATGAAATTTTTATTTTTCGAAATTTAATTATAAAAACAATGAACTGAAAAGTAACTAAACAGATCTCAAGGCACTAAGTAATGTTTTCTTCATAAGAAATTGAAAAAATCTATGATTTTAAATGAAAATATAATCTTTTTGAAATTCGTTTTAAGTGCTTTTAAATCATTTGTTTTGACAGTCAAATTTTTTCACCCCCAAAAAATTGCTTGTTAAAAAACACATAAAATGATGTGAATAGTTGAGAAAAAAAATGAAATGTAGATCTTTTTTGAGGAACGATAATGCTCTTGTATGGAGGTTTCACGTCGCTTCCCGCTAAGATCAGCAAGTGAAGCATCAATTGCCACGGGCAGTGATTGGGAGGGTGACCACGTTCCCACCCATGCTGGCTTGCTGGAGTTCAGTGGGTTGGGGACGTGTCCACGTTAATAGGGGACTTCCAAGGAACTTCTATTTGTGTGGCGTAGATGAGGATGGAAGGGTGCCGTCTCAGCCGTGATCTCGTCACATGACTGGTGTTCAAAATGACGAGGCGCTTGATGATGTGGCAGTATTCCAAACCCAGTAACCTAAAAGTATATTCAGGGGCTCGTCTGCACCTCTATGCATGTATGTATGTATACGGAGATTAGCATGCTTTAATTGCCCCTTTAACCAAAAAGCAACATGCTGAAGCCTTTCCTTGTTAACATTTCCCCGCAGTCAAATGCTCCGGCGCTGGAAACCTATGCCATAGCGTAGAGAGAGACTGCTCATATTCCTACTTCGTTAATCCATCGTTGTTCAAGATGTAGAAATGGTTGCCAGTGGGTTTTAATTGGCCCCGAAAATATCATAAGTTTTTATACGGATTTCTTAAATTTGAAATTGTGAGACCAATATGTAAAAATCTACTTATGTAGCTCATTGTTTAGATAGAAAAAAAAGCATTTTTCTCAATATATATTTAAATTCTCATAATGAATCGAGTCAAAAGTAATCAGCTTCCTGATCAACTGTTCTGTTCTTGACTAGAACGATTTTTGGCGAATTAATAGTTGTGCAAATAGGCAAATGAGGCTTTGTAGAAAAAAAAAACTGTATTCATTAAAAATACGCAAATGTAACATGTGAATAATAAAATTTAAAACATTTTTACGTACAAGAATCTAACAAATATCAGCGTTAAAATGATACCTAAATAATAAAAATTCATTAAGTAAATTTTTCAATAAATACACAAAAAAGCTTATTTTTTTAAAAAAAAAACTTCAAAAAATAAATTCTTCCATAAATATTGATAGGTATAATGTCAAAATCTTTATCAATATAACTATTATTTGTTAAACTGCTTCGGGAAATAGTAATTATATTTCAGTTTTATCTAGTCCTCTATAAAAATTTCATTTAAAATTAATATATTAAATATATGTTGATCCTCGTACTTCCTGTGATTTAATGCAATGATCAAGACTGCAAATACGATTCCAGCGACAATTGAACAGTAAGAGAAGTAAAATGGGTTTTGGTTATTTAGTTAGATATTTAGTTTTCCTCCATTGCAATATATGAATATTACTCAATGTTCAATAATTCGTACTTTGGATTTTTAAACACCTAAAATGTATTTAACAATTATTAAAATTCGTGATTACGGTAAATCGATATATATATATATATGTATGTATGTGTGTGTGTGTGTGTGTGTGTTTGTGTGTGTGTGTAGATAGATAGATAGATAAAGATTTTATTAAAATTTAACCCCAAAATATTACTTGAAAACATTTGTCTCATTTTTAACTTATTCAGAGGATTAAAACTAGTAAAAGATTTTCCTTCATAAACAAGTAATATATATATATATATATATATATGTGTGTGTGTGTGTATGTATATATATAAATTACATTTGATTATTTAAAATAAATATCAACAACCAATCTGAAGGATTCAATCCATATTATTTAAAAAGAAAATGTCAAAAGAAATCCTCGCCTATTTGAATAAAATTTCCATAAACTCTCAATAACCGAGGAATTTCTCATTTCTCTTCAGTTGAAACGATAAATTTATGTGTTTACAATATACTATAAGCAAATGACTTTGAATATATCTCCATTACTGAGGTAGAATTCAGTAGACAAATTGTTTTCTTTATTTTTTCAAATCAATTTTATTTCTTTGTTTCTGACCTTCCTTGGCGTAGACAAAACAGGTTTCCAATTTTTTTCCCTTAAGTTATTTTTCCTATCTGTCTCAAATCTAACCATGAATTTATATTTTTCAGCTATATTTACATTATATTTTAAGTTTAATATAAATAATTTAATAAAAATGCAGTTTTACCAGAATTTTATTAAATAATAGCTTCTATTCAAATAACATTGTTTACAATTATTTAGTAATGCATGAGGTTTAGTTTATATAAATCGAATTTCATGCTGTACTTATCCAAGGAATTATACACCTAGTGATCTATTAGTCTTCTGTTTCTGAGTTCAAAAACCACTCAAATCTTTTTTTTTTTTTTTTTTTTTGTGCTTGTTATCGTTTGGAATCAACTTTAAGCTATCGGTTTCAATTGATTTGGACCTCTGTGAGACACACTTTATGTGTATTAGAGAAGCTAAACTACTGACTTTTAACAATGTAAAAGTGGCATTATTGTTTGGTCAAGGGCGTCATTATTTCACGAAATAAAAACTAAAGTGATAAATGTTTTTTTTTTTCTAATTTATTTACATGCATATTGCCTTTTTTAAAATAGTATAACTTTCAATCTCAATCATTATTAAAATATATTTCTATTGATTTGAATTCAATAATAATTGTTTTTATATGCTTATGTATTATTAAATTATACTCTTTTCGATTTAGTGTGTTTTACATATTATTTGATGTAATTCGGGTCGATTTTTTTAATTTTTCCAGATAATTGAGAGATAATTTTTAGCTTGAATAAACATTAATTTGATAATATTTCCCAAAAAATAGCATGAAAAATAAATGTATTATGTATCACATAATATATGACTGTAATTTGAATTATTAAGTTTATTGAAACACCACAAAGATTAATTATAAATAAAAAGTTAAAAGGAAACAAATTAAAAAGAACGCAAATTGAATTTTCTATTTTTTGCAATCGATTCTAAAGCAGTTATATATTTTGATTGTTCCAATTTTAGTAAATGTACAGTCAAAGCTAGTATAAACAGTTATACTCTTTTGGCATTGTGCAAAAAACAATTCTTTAAAGTTTCCAAATTTTAATTTTGTAATTCTTATTTTGGTAAGCATATTATTATATTCTTTTCGCTAACATCGAAATAATAATCTTATTTGGTTATCGTTATATATGCGAAATATTAATCACGTCACAAAATGCAATTCATTGTCAAATTCAAAGTTGAAATTAGAACTAAAATCAAACAATTCCTATAAATTAAAAAGAGAACGAAAATTGAAATGTTGATATATTTTGTGATATACTTCAAAAAAGTTTCTTATATGGCTATAAAATAATTCTTCACCAAATTTTAATATAATACGCTTTTAATATAATTCAACAAACTCATAGTTATTTTTGAATAGCCCCATCAGAATAACAGGTGGTCTTGCTTGGACAACGTTATCCATACAAATTATTAAAGATCACATTACAAAATCAAAATCACTATCGAATTTGATGCTGAAACAATCTTACAATGTTTGCGATATCCAAGTGCAAATAATTAAAATATAATTGGCTGCAGATTAGAGTGGGATTAGTATGCAGGCAGAGGCTGCGAGACCCTTTGAGAGGGCCGGTCTTATCAGATGGAGACGCACGAGTCTGAAACGGGCCTCACCTGTTCGTGTCTCTTGAGGTAGTTGAGCCTGGGGAAGGCCTTGTCGCAGAATTGACACCCATACGGTGTACTCTCCGTCACTCCGACGGTGAACGACAGTTCCGTATCGGGATCGCCGGAGGTGGGGGTGGAGCGGTCCTCGGGAGACAGCGACAGGTCGTCCGGAGTGTCAGACGATCGAAGGGAGCTACTCCCTCCTCCGCAATTTGAGCCCCCTGTCAAAAGAAAACATTTAAAATGTCAATGAAAAACTGTGTTAATACACAGAAGACATACAATTCATGCTTTTTTGGATTATTAATTAGTGGTTTTCTTCGGCAACAGACCTCCCTTTACCTGACTCAAATAATGGTGGTTAACGTTTCAATTTTTTTTTTCACTTTGAGAAGGAAACATTACTTTTTATTAGAGTATACTCTCCTTCTTAGTAGCAGGAAACCAAAAAGATTTTTAAAAGGATGATAATCCCTTTTTTTACTGGGTACAAAATTGTTTCGTGCATAATTTGTTGTTAATTATGAATGTATATGAGTGTGTTTAGATCTAATTGTTTTTATGAAAAAATTTGATGAATTTAGTTGTTTTAAATAATTTTTGGAATAGTCAAAAATGAGACTTCATTCGGAATCAATAACTGGTATCCGGTACCACTGTTGAAAGCTTTGAATTTTTTAAAAAAATGGGAATTTTATATTTCATTTTAGTTAAGTTATTTGATAATTAACCTTGAAAATTTTCAATAATATTCTATAGTAATTGTATTGAAGACACTTAAGAGAAATGTTGAAAACAATGAAAACTCTGACTGACCAAATCTTTACTTTTGCTGAAATATGATCGGAGACACACTACAACAGAATATGAGAATGATAAAACAAGATGTGATGCTACAAAGGAAGAAAACAGATTCTTATGAACAGGAATATATTCCCCCACACATTCTGCAGTAATACCCTAGCATATTTTCAACAGGATTTTGGCAAATAATTTCCAGCATATTTTCAACAGGATTTTGGCACATAATTACGGTGGGTCTTTGGCGGTATTGGGAATCAAGTCTGATTCTTCAGGATGGAAGGACAATGTCCTAACCACTAGGCCCTCAAATATAGTTGTTCTATGATGACGTTACTCCAGAAGGCTGCTGTGCTTCACTTACTACACCAGAGAAATAAGTAACTGTTAATAACCTACAGATTCACAGTTTAAAGCACGAGTCCATGATTTATGGAAAGAGATACGTTTCTGACCACTCAGTAAAACTATGGTTGTGAATTTTAAAAAAATAAAGGAAAATTGAAAAGGAAACATTTAATGTGTTTTAACAATTTTAATCAACATTTTCCAAAATAAATTTGAATGGCAGAATTTTTTTTAAAAAAAATAATAATTTAAAAGACAACTGGAAACGAGCATAATAAATGCTGTTTGTTTTATCAACGTGTATTTTTCTTCGAATGAGTATTTTTTAGAGATTTTATTTTAATAGTCTATTATTTTCATTCCTTTTCTGTACATTACTTGGATAAATACATTTTTAATTGGAAATCTTATTTGTTATAAACATATTATTTAAGTACTTATCGACAACAGAAACATAAATTTATTTATAGCTGTTTTTTTGATAAGTATCATTCGATCAAAAAATGACCAAAGGATCAATATCGGATTTATTGTGAATTAAGGGTCATGAATCGTGAAATTTCCTATTGGCTAAATTTTCAAACCCCAAAAAAACTCGAAAATTACTAGTGGATTTGTTATTCCCTTCGCAATTTTGTTAATGTCTACTTGTTAGATTCACTGAATTTACTTTCGAATTCTGTCAAAAAATTACTATCGAATTAAAAAAAAAGATTTCGCTTGTGAGGGTTACACGTAAATGGGTACTATAATCGTAAAGTGTGCCTTCCATTATTGTTAAAGATTTAGAACATTTAAAATAATCAAATGTTCATTTAAAAAAATATATGTATTTAAGGATACCTTACATATTTAAAAATAATCATACTTAATCATCAAGTAAGATAGAGCGTAACAACATCATTTAATACTAGCAATTAAAATTTTGAATCAGTTAATAAATATAATAATTAGCTGATACTGAATTAAATATGGCTAGAATTAAACCTATCGTTTTTATAGTTTGTATTTATAGAGAAAAATTTAATAAATATAGTTGCAATAGAGAAAAATTGCATTTGGCTTACACACGGTCGTTTAATAAATTGACAGTTTCTGAACAAAGAAAATAAACAGGAAATTTTAAAAACTAAATACTCTTAAAATTAAATAACTAAAAAACTACTTTTGTTGCTTTTATTTCATTATATATAAATTAAACATGTTTTTGTTTTGCTTTATCAAATCTAACTGTTAACAATTTAAGTTTATGCAATTGTTTGAGAGTTAGTTTAAATAATCCTAGAATGTAATAATATTCAAATAAATTATAATTAGTTAATCTTTAAAAACAACGTTCATTTTGTTCATTATGTTTAATTGAATTTATGCATTAATTTTAATTAAATTAATTGTTCATTATATTTAATCCAAATAATTGTGAGAAAAATTGTTAAATTAATCTAAATTAAATTTATTAAAAATTAAATACACTGGCATTAAAACAAAGTGGAATGCATTTCTCAAATATAAGATTTTTACATATTAATATCTATCGCAATTAAGTCATTAAACCGTGCAGATAAGTTTGAATGGCATTATTTACTGATTTCATTTTTTGGTTGTTAAAATTAAATTGTAATTGAATCCCTTATTCATTCTAATACAGCAATAATTATTCAACAGTTGGCGGACTTGACCAAATACTTCAAGTACAAGGCGATTGAAAATGAAAAAGAAGGATCCGAAAACAATAGCCAGAAGTCTTCTGTCTGGAAAGATACATTGTTTCTCACGCCAAGTGTCGCCAATCTCTCACAATTAATATCAGATCAAAATTGTCTCTCGTCTTTCTTTATCAGTACTCTCCCCCCAGGCGGAAGCAATTTCGGTGGCCCTAGAAGTTGCCTACAACTAGTCGCCGGCAATAAAGAAGACATTCTAATTAAGGCCAGTTAATTTGGGAGTCGGATTACTGATACAATATGATGACCTCTGCAATTTAAAATCTTTTTTTTTCCCCCTTCCTACTGCTCCCAATCATCTATTATTTGGCGTCCCTTCAGTGAAAAGGGAGGTGGGGAGCATCTGTCATTAGTGAAAGTGGTATCCAAGATACGAAAATCGTATCGGAGATAGCGTCATTACCTCAGACATGATTTGAGCTCAATTTTTTCTTCATTAGTCTTGGCTGTAATTGATACATCTGAAGGTGTTAAAATGCTGAAACGCGCCAGGAAAGTTGATGCAGTTTAAGTAAGTATGCTGAGAATGTTTTGTTGCAACATTTGGTGATTTGATCAATATAAATTTACAATTAAATGAAAAATAGGAAAAAGAACAAGCGAGTTCATTTTTATGACCAGCTATGTCTCTTGAAAGCATGAGTACATATGCTGAAACACGTTAAGAAAGTTGATGCAATTTAAGTAAGTATGCCGAGAATGTTTTGTTGCAACAGTTGGTGATTTGATTAAAAAAAGTTAACTTGCTATAGTTAAATAAAAAACAAGAAATAGAACCCAACATATTTTTACAAACAGCTATGTCTAATAAAAACATCAGTACACAAAATTGGTTGTTGAAAGATGTTAAAATTTTGATATAGCTTAACAAGGTATGCTGAGAATGTTTTGTTGCAACATTTTGAAATTTGATCCAAAAAAGTAATTTACAATTCAATGAAAAACAGTAAAAAGAGCAAGAGACTTCATTTTTATGACCAGCTATGTCTATTCGAAACAGTATCCCATAAAAACATGCTGAATCTCGTTAAGTTGATATGGCTTAAGAAAATATGATGAGAATATTTTGTTGCTACATTTAGTAATTTGATTAAAAGAAAAAACTAATATACAATTAAATGAGAATTAAAAAAAAAGAACTAAAACTTCATTTTTACTATCAGCTATGTCTATTGAAAACATCAATATAAAAAAAACTGCTTGTCAAAATGCATTTAGATAAGTTAATGCAGCTTATGAAAGTATGCTGCGAATGCTTTGTTGCAACATTTAGAGATTTGATCAAAAAACTAATATTTACAATTAAATAAAAAAAAATAGGAAAGAGATCTAAAGATTTCATTTTTACGGGCAGCTGTATGTGGTGAAAACATCAATGCATAAAACTGCATGCTGAAACACATTAACAAAGTTGATATGGCTTAAGAATGTATGCTGAGAATGATTTGTTGCAATATTTGGTGATATAATCAAAAATATTAATTTAGAATGAAATAAAAAACAAGATCCAGAACAAAATCTTTATTTTTACAACCAGCTATATTAATTAAAAACAGCAGCACATAAAATATTTCGATATCATTGTTGTTTCATGGTGAGTAATTGATAGATTTTCTATGGATAATATATAAAGAAGAGAGTTCAATACCTAACCCAATCGGAAACATTGATCTACACCACTATATGAGCGATCCTATGGACCTTTCATAAGCTGGTTCATCTTACATAAGAGAAAGACCATAAATAAATATATTCTGAACTCCTATAAGAAACCCTCAATTTGCTTAAATGTTCTCCCATTGATAGGGCATGGAGCTGGGAGGAAAGTTCCAGATCAGGTGTAGACCTCGTCATTTAACTTTGATACATAATGATACAATCAGGTTACAATCACTATAAGTTCGATAATATTTGCATGCATTTTCAATCAATCTACAACATACGTAAGAATTTTTTTGTTAAATTTTGCCACATTGTTACACATTATTAAGTGATATTTCAAGTACAGAACGAAAGAATGAAAATTCTATATCATTCTTTTCTGCAAATCGTTTATCTACTCAACAAATAAATTAACCATTTTTTTTTAATTTGCAGTTTTAAAGAAGAACTATATGCTTTATTCTTCTTATTAGATTAAATTAGTTTATTATTTAATTATAAATTCTGCATATGCTTAAAATACTGTTTTAATTTACCAAACAGTGAAATTAATGTTTAATATAATGCCAAAGTATAAAAAAAAAATACTGAGATATGGTTAAACTGTTTTTTTAACTTATTTAGTTTTATTTTTAAGTTAAAGTCTAATCATTTAAGAATTTTATTATTTTACTTTCAAATCAAAAATAATACAATTGACCAAAATAATAGATTACAGTTTTCATATCGATAGCCTAAGTTAACCACTACAATCATCATTTCTTTAAATTTAAATGCGTCATATCGCTAGTACGCAATCAAATTTTCCGAGCGATATATAGTTTGAAACACCGATCTCAATTCTAACAAATTTATGATCAGAATTTCGTAAACAATAATTACCGAATCTAATATTCTTATTTTTGAATTCTATATCAATAACCTAGGAGTAACAATATATTAGATATGAACCTAAAACAGGAAAATAATGAATGGAGATCGCTTTTGCATAAACACTGCTCTCTCATTTCCCCGTTTTTTCGGGTACGGTTATGATTACCTATAGTTAAGGTTGAAAAGTTCTTTCATTGATAAAATTTAATAGTTAGCTGATTAGCTGGTAAATAAAACCATTTTCGTGTTTTTTAGGGTTAATTTTTATGTTGAGATTATTTAAAAGGTATTGTACAGATTCAACATTGGAAAATAGATTATATACTGATGACGTTGTTTGTGCTTGCCTCACTACTTTAACAGGAATCTAGAAAATAGTCAAAATAGTCATAACTTCCTTAACTTTAGTATGATATTTGTGACTCTTACCCTTTTTATCATGATAGATTTATGCAGAGAAATTTTATGATTCTCAAACAGGTATTTTAGAATTCAAAATAATTCTTATAGAATTCACATAAAATTCTAAGCGAAATAAAATCCTATTCTACAGAAAATAAGCAGATATTCTTCCAAATATCGTTCCGACCAATATTCTTATTTCTTTGGATATAAATTATTTATAATATTAATTCTATAAAAATCCTTTGTAAATAAAACAATTTTTTTTTACAGATATTGTTAATTTTAAGAAACATTTAAACTTATATAATTCATATAAAATTCTAAACAAAAATACATTCGTATTCTACAGAAAATATGTGATTTTCTTGCAAAATTTGTCTAGACCACAATATTCTTATTGATATTATTTATAAATCATTTATAATAATAAATCTATAAAAAAAGCATTTTTTGTAAATAAAACGATTTTTTATGGCTATTATTAGTTCTAAGAAATATTTAACCCGATCGAATTCATATAAAATTTTAAGCAAAAAAGCTTTGTATCAGACAGAAAATAGGAGATATTCTTGCAAAATATTGTTAAGGCTAATATTCTTATTTCTAATGATATTATAATTTATAATACTGATTCTGTAAATAAATTGTTTTCTGTAAAGAATTTTTTTTCACAAGTAATATTAATTTTAAGAAATATATAACTCCATCGAATTAATATAAAATTCAAAACAGTTTTTTTAAACAAATAATAGGAGATATTCTTTCAAAATATCGTGTAAATAAGAACTTATTCTCTTAAGCATGTTTTAATTAATTGATCGCCTGTTTAATATTTGTGTGCAGTGACAAAAAATAAGAAACGGAAATATTATTTTTATCTGGATCGAGGAATGAAAACAAACTCATTAATTAGGCTCTTTGCTACATTAGTATTTTGTATTATCATCATAGGATGAATTTTAATAACAATAAAATTCCAGTGACACCTTATCATTTCTCACACGGCACCAAAACACATAGCACTCGACCACCCAGTATAAATAACACAGCTATTTATTATATGAAATAAAAAAGAAATTCGACTATTTAATAAGCATTTTAAATTAGACTCGATTCATAAGTAAATGTAAATAGTTTCGGTGATAAGTTAAGAGTCCTCACTGATTAATTATTCGGCCTATCAAAAATAATTAAGGTGTTCTTTAAGTCTTCTGGTTATGGATGATTTTCGTAGCTTATTTGAAATCGGTGATTCATCACTGAAATATTGACGTAAATTACTAAATGCATAAAGGGCTTTATATAAAACAGCAAGATAGTTATTATAATTTTTAAAACATGTTTCCAAAGTGGGAAAACGAAACTTTTCTGGAAAAATAAAATTTCGGATTTCTGGGGAAAAAAAAAACAATATAATTAATGATTCAAAAGAGAAATTATGAATCCGAATATTGTTTATAATTTTCAATATTCTATTATTTTTTGTCTTATTGTTAAAAAGTAAATAATAAGACAAAAAAAAATAATAAAACTGCGTTTGAAACTAACTTAATTTGAACTATTGAAAATTTGAAAATAAATATGAAGTCATTTTTTTTCCTTTCTATTAAATCAAAACTGTTTGAAATTCTGTCCGTTTCACTGATTTAAATTATTATTACTTAAAAACTTGAAAAAAAAATCGGCAATCTGTAATAACATTAACAACTAAGCGAAAAATAACTTTGCAAAAAAATTGTAGTTATACATAATAGAGGGCGCTACAATGAAATTCTGCGATAAAAAATCATAAAATATATGGTTTTCAAATTTTGTATCATTATTTTTTTTTTTTAATAGAAATTTTTTAGAAGGTGTTAACAGAGTACAAATAAATGTCATAAGTCCCTTTTACCCGATTTCATTTCTGTGTTTAATTTTTCTAAGACTTCATTCTACTGGCAACTTATACTTTAAATTGTCAGAGTAATGTGCATCGTAGAAAAAAATTTTAGTACGTTCTACGCGTTTTGCATCTCTAGCACTTTTTAGTTTTTGCAACCCAGTATATGAATTTTAAAGTGCTTTATTCTAGATAACACTTCTGTTTTAATCTCTTTAAAAAGTAACTTCTTATAAACTGGAGAAAAGGAATATTGCTCTAAACCACATTGTGTTTTCTAATTACTTTTGTTTCTTTTTTTTTCATGCAGTTTGCTATGCATTTTACATATCTTGTAAGTGTGATAAGAATGCAGAAAATTTAAGGTAATAAAGAAAATATATAAACTATATATTTACTTATATCGCATAAATATGATAAAAATGTAGGAAATTTATGAAAAATGAAGAGAAAATAATATCAACAGTTTTCACTTCACCTGAATTAATTATTTTATTAAAAATTATTTTTATAACTCAGATTAAAAATGCTGTGCATAATCTGTTATATTACAAGTTTATTTTCATACCATGCGAGATACTATAATTAAATAAATTATTATGGTATCTCACAGAATATATCAAATATTAAATGATTTAGATATTTCTCAACACATAATGTAAAATTTTGCAGCATTTAATGAAAAAATAAAATTTTTACTTTCACTTTTTGTTCATAAGATATCTTATGCAGTTTAAATTTTGATTTTAATGTAAGTTTTTAATTAAAAATTTAATAACGTAAAATTATTAAGAAAAATATCTGGTGTATAGAAAGATTAAAGATTAACCTCAGTTTCTCTATTTAAAAATAGTTTCTATTGTGCACATGGTGCAGACTAGGAGCAGGAGAAAAACACACTGAAAACTTGTGGAAAATAAAAATATGCTTGTCCTATCAGCAGCAGGGCTGCTTTGATGATGTGTCGCGCCAACTGGCATTACATTTTGTCATTTTAGTTCATTTATTGCCACACTGGCGAAGAGTTCACTGCATTTAAGATATATAAGTCAAGTTATAAGCAGTATTGTAAAAAGCAGTCCAGTTTTTTTTTTTTTTTTTTTTTTTTTTAACTTATCGTAAAATATTCTGGAAAAATTTTCTGTGAGTTTATTAAATAAAGAATAAATTATATATAAAAGGAGTCAATCATCAAGTAAGTTTATTACATTCCATTCCATAATTAGAATATTCGAAATAAAAAACTCGTAAAATTATGACCTTAAAAGAATTCTAAATTTGAACAATTATTTAATATCTTGATTGATTATAAATGATTTAATTAATTGGTCCACGAATTATCAAGACAAATATGGTTTTTGTAATATTTGTTCCAGACAAAAGATATAAATTTTGTTGTTCTATTTTTAAATGAATTTCCATTTAATGCTGCTATTTGAAATAAACTGCTTAATATAATTTTCAAATTTAAAAATAATGCTAATTTGCATAGGCAATTATTTATAGCAGATCTTTTAAATTACTTTAAAATTAAATTATAAAAATAATTTCATAGATTAATGTTAATATACACTACAACTAAAGTGTTGTTTAATTATATCTTATCGTAATATCTAAAACATGACCTAATAATTTCTGAAAATAAAATGCAATTAGCAAACAATGTTAATATATCAATTTTAAAATGTACAAAATATGAATAATTTATCATGCAATTTACTTTTTCACAAATAATTATTTTTTTCACTTTTCTAAAAACGGTAATTTAATCTACTTTCTAATAGCATGATATTATATTGATCGTTTTCTAACCAGAAAAGGAATTCAAATAAAAAAATTATTAAATATATATATATATATATATATATATATATATATATATATATATATATATATATATATATATATAGCAAAATATTTTATTTTCAATAGTTTTTTTTAACAGCACACACACTAGGAAAATAAATTAACTTCAACTTCAATTAAATAACGAAATTAGTTCTGTGTTAGAGCGGTGAAAAATCACTCCAAGAATGACAAGTTAGAAAAATGAGAGGCTTACTTTTGATAACGTAAATGCTTTTCTTTTGAATCAAAACGAAATCTAAATTTAAAAATATCAAAAATTTAGAACAAGAAAATTAAAAAGCTAAGACATCTATTCATTTTATTAAAGTTATTTGATAATGTAGTGTTATTATTAATAGGTTTGGAGTCAGGAAAAAAGATGCCGAAAAATACACTACTTAACAGACGATTTTTAATATTGATATTCACGCCAACCACAGTTGGTTAATCAATTTAGATCTAACAAATGAATTTGTTTACAACTTTTTGAGTGATTTCGAAATAGCCTAGCTAGTTTTTTTCGAAGTATTGAATTCTTAAATTTAATTCTGAACTTCCTAACTATTTCTATTAAGTAAGTTACAATCTGAATACTTAATTATTAAAACATATTACTTTTCAATAAAAATTGCTGAAATTAAATTTTTATATCTTCCCTTGTAATTTAAAACACAGACCTAAATCTAAAACATTAATCATTATAACATTAACAGCATTCCTTTATGTTATTAAATAAATGCTATACATGTATACCAAAATCTTTAATAATTTTCTTTCTATCAAATCATTTATATTTAATCTGACATATATGTAATCTAATACTTTCACTTATGTGTAATCTAATTCACGTTGCTTTTTTCTTTTTATTACGAAATAATGCGCTCTCGTCACGTAGAATTATAGTTTATATCATTATATCTTATTACATTTGACGAAAATTATTAGTTTATTCACGTAGCTATAATTAAACTATTTCGTTATTTCCCTCTCTCTGCTTATATATATATATATATATATATATATATATATATATATATATATATATATATATATATATATATATATATATATATATATATATATATAAGATTTCAGAAAATGAATAAAACATATAAAATATTTTATAAACATTTGATAACGACTAATTTAACCCTTAACCCTAAATACAACGAAAAAAGGGTAATGCTGAATAATATCAGTACTGTATAGTACTGTATGAATATTTTAAAACTATAAATACTTCATATTTAATTGCTTGATTACGTAAAAGTTCTCATTAAATATATCTCAACAATTAATATGCCTTCTCTTTTTCCGTGTTTGAAATTAGAGTTGAAATTTATGATGATGAACATAGGTATAAATTATGGTGACAAACATAGGCTGGGAAATATATTTTTAACCCATTGATCACATATTATATTCATTTAGAAATATATAACAATATTAATTCATTTCTGCAGTACTTGAATAAATAAAAATGCTATTTTTTTAATTGTCTTGATTGCTGAAAGTAAAAATATGCGAAACATTGATGTTAGAAAACCGTAATAAACAAAACTCTAAGAAAGTACAAAAGAGAATTTGAATGAGAAAATTATAAAGAAGTTAGTTCCAATTCTTTTTTGCAGTTATAAGAAAATTTATGTAAATTTCAGATGATAAATAATCAAATCAATAAATAAATTGTGATAATTTTTAAAAAGTTATGTAATTTATTAAAAATTTATAATCAAGGATTAACTAACAGTAATTTATATCAAAGAGGATATTTTATTAATGATATGTCGTATACATAAGTCTTAGGAGGGGTAAGCTGGAACATTCACAAACACCCACCACAACAGATGCAACTGAAACATGTGGATCTTGTGACTGAAAGTAGTTAGAATCAAATCGAAAACTATCTATTTCCATAAGCACGGTTTTGTGCGTGTATAAATTCCAAAAATTATATATTTTTTAAAAATATTCAGTAATATTTAAACATAATAAAATGCTTTCGAATATTCAGTCGAAAGATTAAATATAGAAAACTAATATGAAGCATTTAAAATATATTTCACATGTTGCTTATGGTAAATTTTAAGAAACAATCGGCGTACTTAAAGTATATGATATTTTTATGTTAAATGCATAATTAGCATTTTGGATATCAGCAATAATTAGCTGTTTTATGTCAAAAAGTTTTGATTTACTACAAGTTGGTAAACTGTGCTGTCAAAGTAAATGCCACAGTATCTAATAATGGATATAAGCAGAAAACTTAAATTAACTTTTAATAAATTTTTCAAATAAATTTGATCTCCCCCCCCCGACACACACAATTATATGTAAAAAATCAGTATTATTTCTTTGCGTAAATATTTAAGCGTTTAAGTTGTTAGATATTATAAAATTTTATTCAACTCTTTTATTGCTTGTTCTTAACAAGAATTGTTGCAAAATATTGCTCAGTCAAAACGGTTGAGGCGCATAATTACATCTAATTGTTTTAAAGCAGCCACTCCCCGTCTGAAGAAAGAGGTTGATATTCATTTAAACTGATAATGGCGGACAAAACGACTCAAAGCGAAGCACAAAGTTCTTTAATCTAAGTATAACACTTGAATAAAAAATATTTTACTCATAAGAAAAGGAAATATTTTGCTCAAGTGTATCTCGTCTATCAAAAACAAAAAGGGGGAAAATGTGCCAAACAACGCTATGTTTCACCAACAATGGAAAATTATATATCAAATACATGGTTGTTATTTTGGCAAAAATTCTTTATAATTGTGTACAAATACGGAAAATAAAGACTTCCTCGCGTTAACAAATAATAAAAAAAGAAAAATCAACGAACTTTTTTGACCCCGGGTTTTACAAATATGTTTTATATTATTTCAGAAATATTGATTGAAAAAAAATTTAATGTTGGTGGAAACAAAGCAATAGACTTAAGATTCAAAAGAGATTGTTTAGAAATATTGCAATTATTAATTTAGAATTCTATTAATTAATGAAATTTTTAAAAATTTAAATTGCCCTTGTCGATTTAAACTAACCATAAAATGGATATTTTGTCTTGTCTTTTTTATTTTGCTTTTTCTGCTATTCTGTTGTCCATGTGTTAATGGCTTGAATCAGCGGAAAAATGGCTTCTCAAACCAAAGCTTTGGTCCTTATATATAAGAAATTGATTTATTAACAGAATTAACAATGTTCTCAGACATTTGCTGGTGAACTTCGCCCTGTTTGCGGCCGCTCGAAGAATGTGATTTGAGGATAGTCAGCGAATTTGTCGACAAGTTGGATTTACAATACAATCTCACTACAATATGACGTGGATGAAACGACATCTGACGTCATGGATATTTTAAATCAATGAGAATCTTAGATAGAATGGCATAATTAGGATCTCAACTGTAACGAAAGGAACAACTACTTTATGGTTATAAAATAAAATAGTTGCCGTTTAACTCAACCATGTACAAATAATGCTGAGTATTATTACACATATATTTAATACAATCATTAACAATATTGATCTGTTAGGCATATTATGAAGTTAAAGCTTTCACAGAAATCAAGCCAAATTTGGCTTTTATCGTTTGCTGATATAATTAAACGCATTATTTTAAAAAATCAGTCAAATATTTTATGCTATATGAGAAAATATTTGTAATAAAATATGGATGTTAGATTCACAGTTACTGACAATTAATTATATTTTATTAGATAAAGTTAACAGATTTAAAATTTCTGTAACGAAACGAATTAACGAATTTCTGTAACTTTATATGGTGCAAGTACTATATTCAGTTTCATTGCCATCAATATCTTTATCCGTAATATTATTATCGATTAATATTGTTGGGGATGACTTAGAAATGAAATCGCCAAAATATTGTTCTTAAGACCGTTATTTTATGCTTCCTGAAATTACGTAACTAACTGACAGGAAAATATATATATATATAAGAAATAAAATTTCTCATTATATGAAAACGGAAGTATAAAATTAAAAGTTACAAAACACTTTTTACACAGATATGCATAACAAACTTAGAATGAGTGTTTCGTTGTTTAGCAAATGCGAATAACAATTTGCATCAAATAAAATATTTTCTTCCATCTCTCTGGAATGCTGGTTCACAATTTTTTTATGGTAGAGGAGAGAAGGAACATGATGGTGTAATAAATGGATATTCTGACTAGGAGATACTGATTCCAAAAGCGTCGAGAATTTCTGATTCTGATAATGGATAGGAACATGATTTATGAGCAAAATAGTGATTAATTTTCTGTTCTGAATTATAAAACTGAAGATTTTCCTTTTATTCAATAAAAAAATAGCAAATTGCCGCCTCAATTAACTCGTAAAATCACTTTTTGTAAATTATTAAAAAGTTTGTGAAAGATAAATATTTTTCGAATTTGTTATCTTGTTTTATATTGGCCTCTATCGCTAATTTTAAAATTTATAACTTCATTAAGGTATCTCAAAATATTATCATATTTTTATAAAATGAAATTAAAAAGAAATTACCAGTTACATGAAATTCACAAGCTTTTCAATTTTTTAGTCTATTTGCTTTAATAAATTTTTAATTAAACTCTTAAAATATATTTAACACAAAACTTATTTAAAGTGTTGCGTATTTCACACTGAATGAAAAATTTTGTGAAAAACAAGCCTGTAATATTAGGTTTACTTTTAATAATATATTGAACTATGCTCGCAAAAGATGGATAAATACATATTTAAATAATTAAATAAATATGTATATTTAAATATATGTATATATTTATAAGCATCTTTTAAAATGGATGTTTAAAATTTAAAGGAAAATATTATAAAAATTTATAAATTTTTAATAATACATAAATAATAAAAGACATGCTTTTCATTAAGAAATTTATATCAGAAAATTTAAGTTAACACGATATTATTTATAAATATTTATAGAGAAAGAATCATAAAATCATTAAAACTGATAAAAATTTTCTTAATTCATTATTTTGCTACTTTTTTACATTTCATATATTTAGACTTTTTAGTTACTTTAATAAATAAGCTTGCTTAATCGTCTGAAATGTATTTTGCATCGGCTATCATTCTGACATGACAATTACGTATATAAACCAATTACATATGTAAACTAATTACATATCTTGGACCTACAATCCACAGTGAATGCCAAACTATAAGACACGTCGGAACAAAAAAAGGGAATCGATCCTGCAACCTGTTAATCAGAAGGCTAGAACATCAGACGTTTCACTACGTACTTCTCTGCTGTTTTGAGTTCAAATAACACTTATCAATGTGTTAACACACTGGGAAATCGTTTACTTTTTCCAGTCTTTGATTATTGGTATTTAAGTACAGCTTGTAAATTAGAAAATAAGAGAATTCTGAATTGAAAAAATATTATATTTGATAAATTAAAGAAATTAATTTTTTATATAAATTATTAATTTTGGGTCTACACAAAAAAAGGATATTTTTATAAATATTATCGAAAAACAGTTAATTTATATATTTTTCATTTCTTGAATAAAGAATTTTACACTTAAAGTATAATCTCTTAATTACTTTTATAAAGAAAATCCACTCTGAAATCATAGAAAGAAATGCTTTAGTTTAATCAGTTGTTGAGCAATATGATTTGATAGGAAAGTAAAATTTTGTTAGGATATTTTCGAGAGTAAATTAAAAAATTTAAAAAAGGGAAAAAAATTAGTTTAATTAAAATGAAAATTTGAATTTACGTCCGAAATTTACCATGAGTTAAAATGTGTGTTCAAAGATTTTCAACAAAAATAGAACCTCATTTTTGATTAGTTTATAAGGGTTGATATTAAAATTAAGCATGCTTGATTTAAATAGTATATTTTGAGTAAAAGATTCAGTCAGATTGCAGACTTCTTTTAAAAATGAAATAGTTTAATTTTGACAGTAAATCAGAAAAAAACCTACTTTCAATTAAAATGGATTAGCTTGATTCTGAAGTTTGCAAACAAGCAGATAATTATGTTAGTATAAATGGATAGAAATTCTGCACTTTTTTAATAGGGTTAAAAATTAATAATTAATTATACATATTATGAAAAATAATTTAAATGTTTAATTTTAAATTGTTTAAGTACTTATTTTATTAATATAATTTTATAATACTTAGTTCATTAATTTTGAAGATTATTTATATTATAAAAGTAACGAAAATTGTGCTGTGCATTTTTTGCTTTTATAAACATTTTTAAATTGATCACTTGAAACAAGAAAAATGCTCCTTTTTTTTAGTTTCACTAATTTTTATATCCACACTAAAATTTTCTGTAATTTGTAAAAATAATAACGACAAAATTCTTTCTACACCAGTTAAATATATACCAGTAACCATTGAAAAACTGAATGCACACAATTATAAAAAGTACGTTTATAAAGTAAACTATTTTAAGTAAACATGAAAGAGAAAGAGAGAGAAAACATATATTAGTGAAAGTTTGAAACAAATAAAGGAAAACAGATCATGAAAAATAATTTTACTTAGTTTCAGAATGAAATATTTTAAAGGTAAAAATCTAATCATAGTTTAAATTACAGTAAATCTTCTATTTAAATTTATTTCTTTAATTATACTGTGTTTAAAGGAAAAAAATATTACAAACTATTTAAAGTTAATTTTATTTTAAAAATGAATGAGTAATTGAGAGAGATTTTCTAAATACACTTAATGAATTCTGCCCAAATATAGAAGCTCATTATTTTCTTAAGTGAAATTATTAATAGAGATTTCATACGAAAATCAAAACGATTCTATCAACAAAATTTAAAACTTTATTGGATGGCACATTAAAATCTATACTTAAAATTATTGTATTATAAGAATATTTAAGAAAAAATATGAGCCAGTTGTTTCTTTCATTTTTATAAATTAATGAATAATTGCGTCAGATTTCCTAGCTAAACAACAAGTGCCTTCTGCTTAAAATAGTAAAGAGCATTATATATGCGAACTGAAATTTATATTTAGTAGTGATTCACTATTAAGAATGTGAAAATTCTATCATTAAAAGACACTTTAGCTAAAACATATTAATAATTTTGCTTGTAAATATTTGCTTTATAATGTGGAATATGTTTGAGAAAAAACAAAAATTTATTTAAGATTTTTGTCATCACATGAATAGTATTTTGTAGTTTTTCTCTCAACATATGAATGTTATTTAGGAGTTTCTGTCATCATGAGTAACGATGAGGCATTTCCTAGATATATTTAGTACTATCAAAACACAAGTTATGAAATACTAGTAACACTAGTTACTAAGTGCATTTCATACAATCTAAACACTAGTTACTAAGAGCTAGTAAAATAATTCGCTAACTACATTTAGTATAAATTTAAGAACAATGATTCACTAAAGAGATTCATTTGAAAATTTAATTATACTTTGCAATGCAAAATATCAAATTTCAAAAAAAATTGAAGCAGAATATAATATTTTTTTCGTGTTTTCGCTTCTAAAAGGGTTTTTTTATTAATCTTATATACATATTTTTATTTAAGAGTTATTTAATGTCAGTAGCCAATACGTCAAGCAGCATTTATTAGTTAATTTTCTGGATAACAATTGAAATATTTAGTATTATTACTATCAATATGACAAAATGATATTTTCCACTTATTTATAATAATTTAATTTTTTCAACTAAGAAATATATACACTTCTATAACATACAATATTTTCAATTACTTTAAATTTCCAAACAATACTGTATGCAAGGAATATCACACTTATAAATTTAGTTTACATTTCAAAAAATAAAAAATATTAAGACTTCTGAAATATTAAAATTTATTGGCTACTTTTTGCTGGTAAACTAATTTGAATATCATTCTTTAAAGAAACAAAACCTTCCTCATTAAAATAGTAAATAGAATCACTGAAAAGAGTCAATGTAAAAGTATATCTAATCTTCGAATTCAAACGAATAAACGTCAAATCTTACCAATTTTTGAAAAAGATTCGAAAATTCAAATAAGGAAATTTTTCTTACATATAACTCAATTACGAAATTTTTTATGATTAATATTTGTTATATCCTATCATTGCATTTGTATTTGCATTAAAACTCAACCAAAAGCCATGATACCTTATACATTCGTTAATGACATCATTTAAATTTTTATATGAACATTGCACTCATCAAATGTTTAATATAGCCCTGTATACTGAATTTATAGTCCCTGAATCAATGTATTATTGTATAATTTCTCAATTGAAATAACATATACAGCTAGATATTAATTTTGCTCTTTCAAAAATATGTAAAAATATGCTCCACATGAAAATGTGTGAAGTCAAATTCTTAAATTAAAATTTATTTAAATAAAACCCATATTCTCTATATCCACACAGCTTTGACCAGATTGAAAATAAAAATGAAATGAAACTTATATGAGTACATTAATTTTTGACAAACAAAAAATATATATGTTATGTATCGAAATTTTTTACGGCATTTTTAATTAACATAAATCGTAATTAAAGCTGATATAAACTTTCTATAAAAAAAGTTCATCCCATGATTCATACTCTTCCAGAACTCTTTGCACCTTAAAAACAAAGCTTGTGGTTTTTTCCTATCTTTTAAAATTGTCATTTATACAAAAAGACTAAGGACAGATAAAGAAATATATATATGTGACATCAGATTCACTTTCTTTCTTTGTTCCCCAAAGTAATTATTTTGGAATAAGAGTATTTATAGTTTTTTTTTGATTTTTGAAGGGTAATTATTTTTACCCGCTGCAGTGAACGTGTTTTCGGTTTTTCCAAAATGCCGCCGTCAGGAATGAATTGGAACATGTATGAAAAGTGCTCCGAATTCAATGTTCGATAACTTCGTAAATAAAATTATTTTTTAAATGTTTCTCGCCTCATTCGATTTGTTAGCTGATCACTAATTAAATATAAGGCTTTAAGCATTTCTAAGTATTAAGTAAGGACTAAATATCGTTACAAACCAGAAAACATTGTTAACGCCACCAATTGCCTCAGACAATTAGGTAAGCACTTTCCATTGGACTCAGATGCTGACGAGTTTTCCCTATTAAAAATCAAGTTATCCACGTAAATTAAATCGATTAGAATACAGCTGAACACCTAACTTATAAATTTACTACAAAGTAAGATACTTAAGTATGAAGTATTTAAAATTAAAGTGCGATCAAACAGTTTTATTTTAGATATTAAATTAATATTTTAAAAATTGGTTATGCATGATAGTGGCCTACCTAAGCATTTTACTGTATCTAACAGAAAGTTGAACAAGATATTATTTATTTAAGATTACATATATTTTTAACATGAAAAGTTAGTCTTTTTGCTGAAAATGAGAGGATTGTTTAAAAAGGGAAACAATGACAAATTTACAATAAAATTTTATTAAAAAAAAGATTAAAATTCGTCGAACATTGAATCAAAATGCATTGGCTAAAGATTAAGCAACTGTTAATTTATTAAATTGTGTGTTTGTGCAACGGTAAAGTAAAGAAATCATAAAATTAACTTGGGTATATATAAAAAAGATTTTACAATGCATTCAACTTTAAAAATCTAATATTTCTTTTAAATTATATTTTTTTTATAATAAGTAAGAATGAAAGCAATTATATAATAATTTTTTAAATTTTAAAAAATGAAATAGGTAAATTTTTTAACTATATTTATTAGCAATCATAAATATAGTTAAATATTTTACATTAAGATTTATAATTAAATTAAACTGAGGTTTAATAAAAGAAAGTGACATTTTGAAAATTAATTTTTCCTGTTTTTGTGGTTATTATTACAGGTACCTTTTCATTAATATTTTCTGCAAATAACCATGAACATATTGCTAAATAGATTAAGGAATACTATATTGCAATTCTAATTCAGAGCCAAAAATTTTGAAATTACAGCTTTTTTTTTTTTTTTACGAAGAAAAATTATTTAAAAATGAGTTGACTGGTTTAAAAAATATTTTTGAAAAAACAGATTCAAAAAATGTTTGGAATACATAATTTTTCATTCATAGCAGTAATTTCGATTTAGAGTTACTTTTTTAAAAAATGATTAAGTAAAATTTTATCTCATTATAAATCCTTTTAAATTGCAGTTATTTTATTATTAATAACTTATCATTCTTAAATATTAAGTAATATGCTTATTTCGAATCAAAAATTCCTTAATATCATTTTAAGTTGGAAAAGAAACTGTTTTTGTGACTCGTTAACAAATAATAACTAAATTATAAAGGTATTAATTCATTTCAAAAACAATAGCTTGAAAACACGAAAGAGAGATATAATTTCTACGTTAAAATACAAGCAAGTTTAAGTATTATGTTTCATTAAATATGTGAAAACAAATAAGAGCTATCCTATCTTATTCTAGCAAAAGATTTGTTTTATTTACAATAATTATGTACAATTAATTCATTTACAATCAATAGTTTTGACTATTGTGAATTTTGAAGAAAAAAATTTTTGGTACATGAATAATTTTAAGAAGTGAAGTTTTAGGCAACAAAAAATAGAAGAAAGTTGGTTAACTTTATTTGCATAATTCAACAGTTTTCAAAAATATATCAGATTTGATTACGCAAAGCTCATTTAACATAACCACCTGTGAGACATTTGAAAACATACTATGTCTGAATGCAAAATTTACTAAATATCAAAAGCATTATTTTAACATAATTTTAAATATTATTATAATTTCAATGATTTGTTGAAATAAAACGCATTAAAAATAATAAATCAATTAAATAAAAGTGATAGTGCACCAATATTGAACGCGCAGGTGAGAAAAGAAATAGGGTTTACCTGTATTTATTAAATTTGCAGGTTTTATGTTATTATACACTTTTTACTAACTATATTTATATTATAAATAAAACATATATATTATACATTTATGCAAATTTTAATATTTAAATTTAATATTTTTTAAGTACTGGTCACGAATATTCCTTGATATATACTTGAAATTAAAAAAAAATTCATACTGAATATTTCAGATTGTATATTTACAATGATTAATTATTAGTTATATTTTTAACATAATATTCATTAATAATTTTGAATATTTCAACAAAGACAATAACAAATTTAGTTCCATTTAATTTAACATTATCCTTTTATAACCGCTCCAATATATTACCTTTCAATTTTGATGCAGAATTAGTTCATTGAATTAAACATAAAAATCATGTTTATTATATTCAGCGTCATTTAATCTTATAAGGAGAATGCCAAAAATTTCACTTCATTAAAACCAATTTTTAAATATATCATGACTATTTTTTAAAATTTAAAAAAATATACTTACTTTTTGAAAAGGAGTCAAAGTATTTCATTTCGAAATGCGTAGTCAAAGTCAAATGAGAACGGCATTTTTACGCTATTGACCAATTAAGTACCGGCCATCACGAAAATTAAACTTGGCCTGTCCCAATGCGATGACTTAATCCAGATTGTTTTTTTAACTTTTCTGATTTCACTTCACTTGAGCAAAAAATAAATCAGAAAAAGAGAACAATTTTCAAAATAATGGCAGCACAGAGTATAATAAATACTATACTTCTTTTTGTTAATAAATAATTATAATTTTTTTATACTTTGGTTAGGTACAAGAATATAACAGGTAATCCATTCTTTCAGAAAAATATTTTCATTTTTATGGTATACATATATTATTTCTTCACAATATAATTGCAATTCTCTTTGTGTACAGAATACTCGTCAAAATAGAAAAAAAAATTTTTTTTCCAGAAAATCCAATTACATCAAAAAATATTTCATCAAAAAGAAATCTTCATTAAAAACATTGAACTTTTATTTTCATGTCAATGTCCATTTCCCGAGAAAATGGGAAAATATTTTTTAAAATTAAATGTCTTGATGACTGGACAAGAAAATCCAATAATATAATTATGATCTCAAAGCTTTAAATTATTCCGTTATACTGTTTTTCAGAAAATGAGACCGTAAATTGATGATTCAATCATTCAGGATTTGAAATAATTTTTAAAATGATTAATATTTGATTAAATGTTATTGTTAAACCATAAGGATTACATTTAGAAAAATCACTATAAAAAATAAGAATAACATTCAATGCTGCCAAAAAGTAAAAGAAAATCTTTTCGTAAAATATTCCACTTGGTGATATTTTCTTAAATGATATTCTGGCAACAACTTCTTCAAGATAACACGTGGAGTGAATATCACACACTGCGAAGAAGAAAGTTCTGTCTGCCTAAAAGCAAGACTGTCCAAGTCCAACTCCAGGT
Source organism: Latrodectus elegans (assembly GCA_030067965.1). Taxonomy (NCBI): domain Eukaryota; kingdom Metazoa; phylum Arthropoda; class Arachnida; order Araneae; family Theridiidae; genus Latrodectus; species Latrodectus elegans. The sequence goes on along the minus strand of CM057815.1, from coordinate 11,250,372 downwards.
GACGCAACTGTCAATGGTTCGCGGCTTAACCCCATGAGAGAGACAAGAACTTTAGGTTGCGTGGTTCGCTGCTTGAAGGATTAGCCCATACTGAATGCTGTGTCCACGGACCGACAATACAGGTGGCTCGCGAAACCGAAAGAAGCAGAAAGAAAGAAAAAATAATAATATCCACCTTCTAAGAGAGAGAGAAGGGGGGATGGCAGTTTCGAGTTCAGAACGCCTGCAGTCAACCTGCACTGATTGGTCATCTGGCAGGGGAGGGGGCAGGGATGGTCGCGAGAGTAGAGTTAACTTGCGGCTTGTTTCGGTTTCGGATAGAGCGGTTTTTACGATTCGAAATTGTTTAGCGCGACAATTAATTTCTGCAATTACGTTGCAAATATGAACTGGAAAGATTTTGGTCTCTGTATTCAGAAATAAGTTCATATAAGCACGAAATATAATATAATTTAAAAAAGAATAATGACTAATATGTCTTAATATTTTTTATGTTAGAAAAACATTTAATTTTATCAAAGTAAGACGAAAATTGAACTGATGTATAGTGAATTTTAATTAAGATAACATTACTGTATCTAAAAAAGTAAAATATAAAATTTATTTATTAATCAAGAAAAATAATATTTTATTAAATTAAATAATTTTGTTTTATTTTGCCCACAAAAATCATAACACCATCACGAACTTTCTGTTACTTCAAATTACGAAATATATAATTTGGATAATTTAATTAAGCCTTCGCAAATAATGGAATGAAGATAAATATGACCAAACAAAAGATAATTTTTAAAGTTTAAAACCTCTCTGAAAAAAGTCACAATTTAATTTCTTATCACTTTAAGAAAAATAATAAAATTTTCACTGAATTTAACAATTAGATCGTACTCTTTTCCGACAAATATCAATTAATTTTATGAAACAAATTTTCTGTTACTCTTGCGATACGAAGCTCAAATTAGAAAATAATAATAATTTAGATAATTTAGTCATCTCTTTATAAATAATTTAAGTTATTTATCATCTAACAAAACGATAATTTTTAAATTTTAATATCTTGAAAACATCAGTAATATGAGTTAAAAAAAGTTTATTTATTAAAACTGCAAAAAAATAATAAATATTTTATTGAATTTAATAATTTCATCATATTGCATCCACAAATATCAATAGCATATCATAAAGTTTTCATTTCATTAAGTTTCCGAAAATAAAATGAAGATAAATTAATTATATTTCTAGAAATAATTAGATAGCATTTTTAGGTATCGGCAGACAACGCGGCATTTATTGAAATTAAAGTGTTTAGGATTAGTAAAAGAAAAAGTAATTCACCATATAAGAAATTAAATAAGATGTCATATTATTAAAATTTGCTAGAGATAAAAAAAATTTTGTTTTGAAGCATTTTGTTTTCGTTTTTAAGTTTCTTAAGTTTTTTTCTTTATTTAATGAAAATTATCAGTTATTTGTCAATTATCATGATTCTAAAATAAATTTCGTATAGAAGCGTCATTTATCAAAGAATTAATGCCTGTTACTAGATTAAATTGTAATAAACTTCCAATTCTCTACAAATCACCGCTTTTAAAATTAAAAAAAAAAATATTTTAACAATAACATTCACGATTAGCTGATTTGTAAAAATATATCTAATTAAGAAAGGGAAGAGTTATCGCAATGTAATAGAATTTTTAGCAGTAGCTTAATAATGAAAAATCAGAAAACATAAATAATCAATCATGGTTTTTGTTACTTTATAAATAATTTTTTATTGTTTGAAAAACGACTTTGCGTTTTTATTAAATATTTTTTGCTCAATTCTTACGATAAAATTTAAGGAAATATAAAGTTTTTGTACAAGGAGGACTGGATAAAAATAAATCTTCAACTTTTACTACTGTAATTATTTATTATTATTACTAGCACTCACACATTTAATAACTTTTGTTTCCAGCAGTTAAGGGGAATCTAATGAGATATCTTATAAAAAGTTACAGACCTTTAGTTGACCATCTATCGTGCTATTAATGAAGCAATTCTTTGAAGAGGGATTTTTTATAGGGATTACTCCCACAGAGTAGGGATAAGAAGATCTTCATTTGAAAATGAAGATATTGTACGCGCACCCCTACGGAGAGCTTATCTTTTTGCCAGCAGGACGAACTGACAACAGGAGCAAGAAAAATGGGTGCGCCCTGCTGGCACAAGCCGTTTTTTTAACGTGATTCCAAGCTTAAGTTAGTTATCCGGCGAAGTTATGGCCAGTGTTTCCAGCGGGAGTCTAATCTTCACACAAGATTGCTGGCACCGAATCTCTCCAGTGTCAATGGTCAGAAGGAGAAGGTCTGACTTTCTGGGACCAAGTTTTTCCTCTTCCATATTCCCGGAAGTTTGGAATTTATTTGAAAAAAAAAATTTTAAATGACACTTTGTGTTCTTCGAATAAGTAGTAAATTTATACGTAAATATGTGTGGAAGAAATAAACGACATGTTTATTTTCCATTTCCCTTAGAATTAATTTTTAGATCTTGAATAATTAAAAACAGAATAAAGTACAATTAAATTTTTGAAATCAATAGAATCCTTACTATTGACTCTCCTACAGTGAGTTTAAACTTTTCGTAACATCGGGAAGTAACTGTTCCAATCTAATTTCTATTATTCCAGAAAGCATTGTTATTGTCATCATATAAATTCAACCAAAGCTTTTATCCAAAGTTTGAAACGCAATAATAAAAGTTACGTTGAACATGGTGAGAAAATTTTTAAAATATGTATAGTAAATTTTAACGTTTATTTTCCGTTCTTTCAATACTAAAATTTGACATGCCAATAGAGTAGATTACGATTCTGTATAATTAGAAAATTTTCTTAACGATAACAATGTTGATTATGAATAATTTTCATATATATATATGTATAAATATAAGTGTAAAATATTATTATATCACATGTATTCAATTATTATTAAATGTCCATATAGGATTATTATAAACAAAAAGTTAGTAATGAATAATTTATACAAATTTTAGATACAGTAATGAAGAAACTTTTTTAATGCTAGACAGGGAATTGAATCAAATTATGTGGAAGGGCACTAAAGTTCTTTGAATGAATGGATGTTTCATAGTAACTCGAGCTAAAAATTAGAGGAATATCCCGAGTTAAAAAAAAAAAAAAAATGCGACCCTGCGCATGAACTGAACAAGCCTTTTGAGAGATATCACGTAATCAGAAGCTTAAAAACTGAGACAAAATAATCTGCTATAAGCTAACGAATGATGTATATTTGACAACTAGTGTTACGTTAAAATAGAGAAACGGATAAAATTCACGCAATCAAAATATGCTTCATTTGCTTTAATATCATAATTGGAAAATATTCTTAAGTTTCGCTTAAAATTTCGAAAAACCGCCATAGAAATCAATGTAATGTTGGTCCACTAGTACAGACGCAGTCAAGAAAAATGTGCTTGTTCGGCATATTTAAACGTATTCTGGAAGAAAAGAAAAACTTGAACTAGTTTACTAGAGTTGAACTAAGTAATCTTAAATAGAAGTATTAGGCTTTATAATAAATTCAATAATAGGAGAACAAAAATAATTAGTTGCAAAACAATAAAGTCAATGAAAAAATAAATACAACAATTTACAATAATTTAATTGGCGAACTTAAATACATTTAAATTAACATGTTCTCATGAAAATACCCGATAAATAAAGGGAATAAAAAAAATTGAAATTTTCAGCAAATTTGATGTAAATAGTGTTAACGACCAGTGTAATAAACAGCGTAAATCTGTGGAATCGACAGTCCTGTGTTGGGTCATCGAACAGTGACCATGGCTGTAATGGTATGGAGAAAATTTCTTCCCTTTCCAGATCTAAGTCAGAATTGAGGAAATTTATCTTCTGATGGTGGAGTCTTAGAGTAAGGTAATACTTTCACCTTCTTGGTCTCTGGTTACACGAAAGATGCACTCTACTGATTTAAATTAACAATTAGACAACGGCTTAGTGAACGTAGCTTGTCCAAGTGTAATAGGTAACAACAACAGAAATGAATTAATTCATTTTACATCTTTTTTTTCCAGTTTTCGTAAATTAAATAAATTTAACAATACCTTTATTAAATTTAAATTTTTATACAACCCCCTTAAAACATTTATCAGCACTCATCTAAAATTTTAGAAATAAAACTGCTAACATGAATTATCTGATAGGCAGCGAGTCATCTCACGGTAGCGCTCACGCTCACAAATTTCCTAGTTTCTACGGAAGCTTCGTCACGACGGTCACGTGGAAGGCTGTGATTTCCACTTTGCTCCTGATGATACAGATCACCGCTACTATTTCATAATCCAGTTCGCATTTCTATGAAAGACACAGTGAGGAAAATAACTGCAGAATAATAGGAAACAGAAACCAAAATATATCTAATTCATTTTTATTTGTTTTGGTTTTTTATTTCAACAAATAATTTTTTAAAGAAAATAAGTAAATTAAACAAAAACAAATTTAAATTTATTTTTGTTTTCATTGTATTCATTTTTGTTTTACTTTTCCATTGATATTTTTGGAGATATTTATGTTTTAATAAAAAAATTCGAGCATATTTTTTTTTTTTTTTTTTTTTTTTTTTGTTTCATGTACATAGGTAAATATTTACGCCAAAACATTCATCTCAAAATATATTAATTTTATCACAAGAATATAAAATTTGTTTCAGTTCTTATATTTAAGTTTCGTTTTATATTTGATTATAGATAAGTTTTATTTTATATTTTTAAATTTTACTTCATATTTTTTAAGATTTTATACATGACAATGCCGCGGTGATCAAAGAAAGTAGTGAGTTCGAATCTCAACACAACAATAAATATGTCATGTTCTCTAATGTTGGCTAAAATACGTTAAATGTATCATAGTCACAATGTCCTCCATGAGAAATGATACCCCTGGGAGTTGCAGGCCAAATTCAATACCCACATTTGGCGCAACGTGTTACAACCACTGGGTGCTCCACTATGTAAAATACCATCATTTCCGTTCCTTGCAGTGTTAAAAGGATTAATCCTGGTATCATCCATGCATTAGAACATTTTATATTTGACAAAAATGATAATTTAATTTTAAAAAATAACATTCTTCATTGATAACTAACAGTACATAATGTAAATTTCATTAAATTATTCTCTCTATTTTGATTAAACAATTTATAATTTCTTATCGTTTTAAAAAATAATGCAATGAGCCAAATCTGTATTACTTAAGTCAGTTATTTAGATATTAATATTTTATTTTATGCAAAATAAGCTACACACATCTGCGAAAGAACGTTAAATTAGCGTTGTTAAAAAAGTTAAGAATATAATTAAACTTTTATTCGGAAGATATTTACAAATTTTTTAATTAGTAAATAATTAAAAACTTGTCTTGTCTAGATGGGTCTTAACATGCAGCACAGAACCCATTCAAACAGCTCCACATTCACATCAACTTACATTCAATTACTAATTTCCAAAGTAATTTAAAGCATCGCCCATTCATCTTTTTCTTCAATTTTCTTTTTGTCTTTTAGAGTGACTTCCATAACAATTTCTTCCAGACTTTGTTGTTAAGGTCTAATCTCTCAATGTGGTCCAGTCACGAAAATAGCTGTCACATAATAAATCAAACCATGCACTGTTTTGCAATAAATAACAAACAGGTGCAGGTACAAAACTGCTTCGTTTTATTCCAATGAATATTTAACTGTTTTGAATTAAGGGCATTGTTCTGCAGATATGTGTAAGATGAGAAAAATCAGTACTTACAAAAATTTGACAATAACATTCTAAATGTCAACTATATATTCTTCATTTGGAAACGTTATTTTCTGCAGATTGCGGTTGTAACTAATATAAATACAAATTTGGCAACGGTGATTTTTTTCGTACCGTAAGCAACTGTGCTGATATTTGGGTGGTTAGCAATCTGAGCTTCAATTCAAGAGTTCATAAGTTTGATTTTCACCATTCGTCCTGTTGCTTGTAATTTGGATTCCAACTTTAAAGTACGTCGTATCAAATTAAGATTCAGTAGTAAAACGTGAACATCTACCAAAAATATTAATAAAATCATTCCCAAAACACCTTGAAAAATGCCAATGGAACTCTGCAAAGGCTGCTCTTATTTTCTAAGAAAGTTTTCTGTTACCTTACTTAAGTTTTAGCAACTAAACTTAGATAAAAAAGAGGTGTTTCCGGTATATTCTACTTCCGTTTTTATCAAATTTGAGTGAGGTGATTTCATTGACTAATTTTTATAGGACATTGTTTTACTCTACAAGATTTAAAGATACGATTTATGTTCTCCAAAAGAATATCATTCATGCTAAAGAATCAGATCATTTGATTTCAAGAATTTCCTTACAGTAATTTAGTAAGGCTGAAAACTGCTAGAAAAAATAGGAAAAATGTTTGTTCGATAAATAGTAAATTTTGTATTTCAATAAATCTATATACTCAAAAAACTGAATGAGTTTCTGAGGTTCACTATGTGTTTGTTTGTTGAGAAAAGCTAATCACACAGTGCATTGTGATTGATAATGAAAAGTACCTTTTCCTTTTATAGAAAATTCTGGGAAATCTACTCTAAGTCTTTCTTCGTGACTATGTAAATTGAATAAAATTTACTGGACATCTAGCATGAAGACGAATATTTAATTAAAAGCTTGAAAGGAAATCATTCTATCTTATTCTTGAAAGGAAATCATTCTATTGATATCTAAAAGCGTATTTTTTTAAACCCATGAAACCTAGCTTAAAGAGATAAATAATGACTTATTATTCAAAATTTATAGTAGTATTCTTCTTTCTATTTATGCCCAAAAGCATGCAGTTGGAGAGTTGAAAGAGTTTCGCTTGTTTAAGTGATAATCATTGCTTATAGTGATTTCATTTTTCTTATTAATATTGATAAACTTCCAATCAGAGTGTTAAAACCATTGGCAACACAAAGGTTGTAGATATATACAATGACTTTATTTCCATAACTTGATTATATCTTCTAAATGGTGCAAAATACTCACAGTCACAGAGTTAAAATTGCTAGTTTTATATTTCTTGTAGATTTATATATTGACTTTATTTTCAGACATTGCAGTGATTCACTTTTCTTATTGATCTCGAATAGTTTGCAATCACAGAGCTAAAACCGCTGAAGGTGACTACCTTAATGTGACTCCATTAGTGGATGGGAAATAATGTTTGGGATTAAATATTTATGTAAAACTCTTCACACATTTCACAATAATAATGATACTAGGTAAATATACACTTTACTACATAAAATAGAATTAGTTACTTGATAAGTTAGAAGGATACACTTTTTGGAAAGCATTCATCATAAATTGGAATCTATTTTTTCTCAAGCATTCGACTAAACTGTCAAGTAAATTGCTCAGGTTCTGTCTTTCATTTTTAGAACTCGACTATCAATTAGAATATTTTTCATTATTTTATTATTTTTTAACAACGGTGGGTGACAAACCCTTCGAAATAACAAGGCCAAAAACTGCTATTCATTTGTCACTACTCAGTGGGCACCTGTGAACCAAGTTTTGGAGGCGAGTAGCATTACCCACGCCATACCACCACAAACTTGTTTATGGGGTGGGCCACCTTCAACCATCCTTTCAGGAGAAAGGACAGAGAAACACGGAAGAAAGGAACATCCATGCCCAACCTGGGATTCGAATCTGAGACCCACAGCTCAGGAGTCAGGAACTCTAACCATTCAGCCATTGGTCGGCAGAATGTTTCTTATGGTTTAGTATTCACTTTAAATCAAATGTTTCATTTGGATTACCTGAAATTTTACAAGTTAGCTGAAAGTTCCAAGTCGAAATTTTTGTGAAGTAGGATTATATAGAGCTGACAAATTAGAACTTAATTTATTTGGTCTTAATATTTATTTTAAATAGCATGTAGGATTCTTTGGTTTGCTTTGATAATTTCGTATTCAAGAATTCGAGTTGAGAATTCAGCATAATATTCTATAAACACGTCGCCAAAGAAATAATCTTTATTTAACCAAAAGCTAATCCAAATTCATGAAATATGATTTAAATTTTTATCCGTAAGGGAAAATACAAATAGAGCAATATATGAGGAAAAATAAAAGCGTACGTTTTAGTTATAGATTTGTGGATACTTTTTATTAAAAAAAATTATAAGAATATTATAATAAAAAATATATACATTATCCTCACAGGCTTGTAGAAAATCCTTTTTCACGGAGACCCAAAATTAGAAGTAATGATAATACATCACAGAGTCTAAGCCTTACGACTCTCTTTCTACCATTTCGCCCTTACGCGAGCCATTTCATTTATTAAACAGTCATGAACGAAAATCTATAAATTATTTTCTTAAGTACTTTATTCCTCGTAATTTAGAGCTCGAAATCGATATGCAATTGAAGAACTCCAAAAGGAAGATTAATAATGATGGGACTTGGCTATGAAACTAGATTTATATTCGCCGATTGTCGGATTTCCTTCAAGACATTCGGCGGGACATTTTATGGAGCATTTCACTTTCGATAATCTATTCATAACGTCTTTGATATCATCGTAATTAAAATTCTCAGATCAATCAAAAATTCAAACTAGATTATTTTTAAAAATTAATGTCGATATTTTTTAACCTTAGTTACATGTGGCTTAAATTACTTTTACGATTTTTTTATTCTGTAAGGAAATGTTCGGTGTTATTTTAAAGTTTTATAAATGAGGTAATTCATTTCTATTCGACGTATTCAACCTAACAAACGTTCTATTCTACATTAAATAAAAACAAAATCAATTAATTCATGTTATTTGATAAAAATGTAATTAATCATTAATTATAATTTTTAATAAATGCTTAGTTATAAGTTTGATTAAGCGAAAAAATTATAATTTTTAGTTAATGCTTAGTAATTTTTCGTTTATTGATGTTTAAGCTATATATTTATAAATAAATTAGTAAATAATTTTTAATTAAATTATTTCCCTATGTAGAAAATATTCTATAGAATGTTCGAAATTTTCCGCTTCCATTGTGTGATGGGATATATCATAACAGTTAAGATTTTATTTTAAAGTCATGTATACTATTTTCCATATGACTTCAACACAAATTTTGTTATTAGATATTCTATGTATTATCTAATAACAAAATTTGTGTTGATTTTATGATCAGTTTTTTTATAAATGAAAAAATAAAAAAGAAGTAAAAAATCTGAGATAACAATTATGAAAATGTGTGCTATAATCAAAATACTTAAAATGTTGCCTTTTCAAATGTGATGATATCATACGCATATTTTCCGCCAATTATTATGCTACAACGATATAACATAATTTCTCAAAATTACTAAAACAAAATATTTATATCACCAATTAATAACGCCAATTGAAGTATTCAAGAAAGTAGTTTCATTTTTATAATATTTTTATAAAAACATTATCGTTTTACTTTATTTAAATGTTCGATTATGATGTACAAAATTATTTTAAAATTTATTTGAATTATTTTGTTAAATATAATATATTTTAAAATGATTTTTCAATTTTAGGGAATTCATAATTTCTAACATCTATGATTTTCCTATTTTTAGTTTTGAAATCAACTATTGAATAACTTGGTTGGATAAGTAATTCGGATTTAGTTTATAGCTATATGCTGTTAACATGTTATTTTTTGATTGTTAACATGTTAATATGTTATTTTTAATACAATTCGGATTGTCTTTTTGACGCTTAACAGTTATTTTTTGCACACTAATTAAACAGGCATCTAAAGTTGTAAGTGTTTTCTGAACTATTAAGAACATCCAAACCCATGGCTGGATTCAAATCTATTACGATTCGGAATTACTTCATACCTAAACATAAATATATCATTTAGATTCAATGTCTTTAATATTTTGAATTCAATGAGTAACATCATTATATAAAGTGAATAATTTAATAGTTAAATAAATATTCTCTGTATATCATAAGTTTGTTTTTTATTCAGTGGCACAGTAGCCTATATGAGAGGAAAGGCTTTTCGTTCCTGTATTTTTGTTTTCATTACTGAGAATATTCGGGTGCGAAACATATGTCCCAGTTGTGGGCAGCCTACAGCGAACCTCCCAGTGTTGAGTTCCCAAGCATATTTGGTACTCAGTTACCGAATCGCTGAAGGGATTAAAGACTGAGTCTATCGTGCCCAGCCCGATTATTGGACCTCAAACTTTATTAACGATGAGAACGTTTCTCGCTTCCATTACACCACCGTGTTTCTGATTTCGTTATTTTTATTTTTTTTAATTGATGGAATTAAATTAAGTTACTAGCAACATTGTGATTTGTATTCATCTATGGGATCTTGATACTCTAAATAAAAGTGAGCCAAGCAGCTAAATTAACAATTTTCTTTAAATTTCTGATACTTAATATGTACTTTGTACCTATAATCACCTTTTTAGATTTTTTTTTTTTTTGAAAGTATTAAATTTGTCCTTAATTTGTTTTCAAGCAGTCTACATGATTCCATACTTATTAATTCTAACATGATATAAAATTGCTCAATACATAGTGACATTAGTGAGATATAAATAGTAAAGATTTCTTATATCATGAGAGGGAAAAATTTTTTGATATGTTTATATAATACTGAATTCGAACAAAATTAGAATAATCAAGTAAGTTATTTGTTAAACGAAACTTATTTAACTCAATACTAAATTTATACGAATATTGCTTTATTTTATTCATACACTGAAGTCAATTGCTGACCTACAAACTCAATTGTCAGTGAATTCTTAAGTCCTTTAGTATACTTTGAACCACCCCGTAGCATCCTCTGTATAAAGCCCATGCAGTATGAAGAAGAGTAAAAGACTTCTATCAGCGATAAAGCTTATATCTATTCTATTTATAGATGGTTTCAACTAATTAAAAAACATATATAAATATGTTTATTTGTTAAATAATCATATTTAGAGCATATAATAATTTAAATTAGAGCCACCCGACTTGTCTAGTTGGCAGCATGCCTGACTGCGGATAGGAAGGTCCTGGGTTCGGATCCCGGTTCGGGCATGGATGTACTGTTTTTCTCTTTCTATCCTATCATTGTCTTTTTCTTGTATGAATGGTTGCCTACTCTATAAACAGGTACCGATGGCATCTGTGTTCTGAAGAAGTCGGACTCCACACCTAAATATGTTTCAGTTGGAAAAAGTGGAGCAGCGCACCTCATAATGCTAACCTAGCTGGCACACAGCAACAACATTTAAATTATGTATGCAATTATTTAATTGAAACTTAAAAAATAATTACTTAGTTATTTGTTAAATAATTAGATACATTTTCTAATATTAATTGATGATTTTATAAGAAATTTATATAAATTCATCCAACCAATCATTTCCTTGATTTATTGAAAGCCTGGGTAATCTTTCACAGGTAATTTCTCATCTTTATATATTTGTTTATCATAAATCCTTGGCATTACATCCTGACGGTAACAGTGGTTTAAGGTCACTGCCTACGTTCAAGGTCACGTTATAAAGAAAAATGCTTATTGACAATTTTTTCAAAAGTTACTGATAAAAATAAAATAAAAAATTATTTCAACTTGTCATATAATCTCAGATATATTTTTTATAAATTTGATAACTGGAAAAAAATTTAAAAATACTTAGTCTTATATCTACAATATTAATTTGTAATTATTATTTTTTTTGCGTTAGATTTAGAAATTTACAGGTAAACTATATTCAAAGATATGTATTCTTGTATTGTAAAAAAATATTTTATAATACAGTAATACACATTACAAAAATTTTATGCAATATATGGACTTGTTATAAAAGGATTTATATACACTTGATATTTTCTCCAATTTTTACAATTCTCAATCCTATAATTAATACAATTTTTAATAATTAAAAAAAACTTCGAATTTCAATGCATCCTATGAAAAACATGTATAAACATGTTATCAAAGTATCAAAGTTTTAGTTCATTCCATAAGTAAAAGTTGTAAAATATTGCTTACTAATTTTATCATTTTTTATAAATTATTATTGTTTTATTGTATTATATCGGTAGTTTATTTTTAAAAATGTATTGTGTATGTAAAATATTTAAAAATATTACATTAGTTATAATTCTGAACATAATAAAACGTATTCAAATGCATATTTTTTTACATAAAATTTAAATATTTGCTATTTTTCATAAAAAGAATAATAAATTTAGTATATTTTTCAAAAAGTAGAAAAGAAATATGATTTTGAAAAGTGTCATTTCTCATGACAACAAACATCTTAAAAATAGCATCAGCTGCTGAACTTCAGGAATCTCGGTGACAGAGGACTTCTTGGCTTAAAAGGAAAAACGACACGAAATTCACCCCCCTACATTTTTTACAGACTTGTAGCATTCCGCAGAGCCTTTTGTTCTTTTTGCAAACGATCCGGACCCGGCTGCCAACAGAAGAAAAGAAAAGGTGAGACCAGAAAATGCCCAACATGCCTGATTTTTCATCTAAACGACGGACATTAAGAGTTGTCTGATTACCCGCTGTTTTCTCATTATTTCTGCTGGCGTTTCTTATTTATGGCTTTCTGCAGCCGTAGGTTGCACTTATTTCAGCGTTGGGGGTTTTTTTGAGATATGGAACCGAAGGTATAAATTTACTCACCAGCGCACAGTAGGTAAAAAAAAGGTTATTCAACCGCATAACCCTTCCTCACAAATGTATAGTTTTACAAGGTAATGGCTGGGGGAGGTCAACCCAAAGCGAAGTGACCTTTATTTCGCCTACTCCTATTTCACACGTTCAATCGCTTTATTTATTCATCGTAAATAGCCTGATCAGATTTGAAGGTGTTAAAGAGGCATATTTTCGAAAAATATTTCTTAGATAATTTGTGTCAATAGCTCTATTTTAAGATTTATTTTTGTCTGTGATTCACATTATACTTCTATTTTATTCGAATAATTATTTTAAGGAAAGGAATAAAAATATTCCGAAAAATCAGGAGAATTTTTTTTTTAACCATACAAGATCCACACACAATAACTGGAAGATGTTTAGGAATGTTGCAAAATAAAATATAAGCGGAAATATTTTTCAATTACATAGAAATTTAATTGTAAATAGGAAGATACACTAAACATGTTTCCCGCATTTTCCCTTAAATGGGGCAGTAATACTTCTTTAGTGAACGAAATGCACTTTGAACTAAAGTATGATCCGGTTATTTAATACTGTGTTTCTTTGATGGCTAACTTTTTCTTAGTAGATAAAGCACAATTATGTTAAATATGACTGTACTTATATAAATTGAATTTTGTTTAAAATTAAAATTGATTAAGCTGAATACTTCTTTTAAGTGAGATGTTGGTAAAAAAATCAAGACTATTGATTAAAGGAAAAATAATGTAATAACTAAAAAAGATAAAGAAACTTTACCTTGAGCAGACAGATTGTTAGATAAATTAAGTCAAGCAAAATTATTTTCAACAATTGATTTTGCTTCAGGATATTGGCATATTCTCAAGTATGAAGACAACACTGAAAAACTTGCTTTTGTGACCAATTTTGTTCATTATAAATGGCTTAAACTACCCTTTGGATTGAAAAATGGTTTTATAAGTTTAATAGAATAACTATAGAATATTAGCTAAACAAAAAAGTTGATTCAGCACATAATTACTTCAATCATATAATAGTTTTCTCTTCATCAAAAGAACACTTAAGGCATTTAAACCAATTCCTTGGAACTTGTGAATTAAAAAAAAATTCAACTTAAATAGCCTAAATGCGTCTTTTGTCAAAATAAAATCAATTATCTCGGCTATGAATATGAGTCGATGGTAAAATCACCCCTGTTAATGCTAATTTTGAGAGAATTAAGAAACCATCACCCAACACAAATGTAAAAGAGCTCCATAGATTTTTAGGTCACAATTAATGCTGTCAATAAATTTATTAGTAAATATGTTCAATTTAAATATTTCTTAAATAGGATTTTAAAAGAATTGGTCACCTTTAAAAACGGTCAGCAGCATTGGCTTTTAAAAAATCAATAAAACCCTTAATACTAAAGCTTATACTTACTTACTTATATGAGCTATATATATATATATATATATATATATATATATATATATATATATATATATATATATATATATATATATATAATAGGTAAAAAATTTGTTATTCATAGTGATTTTGTAGTTCTTGTTTGGCTTGAAATTTTAAAGGATAAGATATTGCTCTAAAATTTCTTTAAAAAAGAGCCTGCGTGACTGTGAAGTCAAAAATTATAAGAGGTTAACTAATGAGGAAGCTGATATGTTTTTTATGAATCGTTTTATCCTACATATTCTTAAGTGCGCTTTCTTGACATTGAAAAAATGAAAACAGAGGAAAAAATTACAGTGTGAAATTTTTAAAGAAGTTAATGGCATAAAACCATGTCGCCCAACTTGTCTTGTGGATACGGATAGAGACTACGAATAGAGAGGTTCTGGGTCCGAATCCCGGTTTGGGCGTGCATGTACTTTCTCTCTTTGTCCTTTCCTTGTATGAATGGGTTGTGAATGGTTGCCTACCCTATAAACGGGTACCTATGTGTGTACTGAGGATATCGGACTCCACACCAAAAAATATGGTTAAATTGGAAAAGTGGAGCAGCTCACCTCATGTTGCCAGCCTACCTGGCACACGACAACAACATAAATCCATTGATAAGAAATATATATATATATATAAGCATTAATAGAAAATATATGTAGTTCCCATATATCATTATGATTGAAAGTTTTAAACAATGCTTCATGAAAAATTCAACCATCCAGGAACACAAAAATGATGAATGTTAAATCACCCCAAATTATTGTTGGGATAATATATCTTAGCATAAAGCGAATTTTGTGAAACATTGCAATGTATGTCTTCTTAGTATAGAATCTAGGAAAAAACGATTTGGTCTACTGCGGTATCTCCAACATACAAGACTTTTGAATGCATTTCTACTGATACTATAGGAAGATTTATTCATCAAAACTCTACAAAGAATATTGATCATGCAACATTGGGGTTTTGCGTCAAAAAGTAACCACAGTAATTTACACAAGTTATTTAAGATAAGTTTTTAAAATGAAAACTCTTGAAAAATACTAAATATAAAATAGAAAAAATGAATATATATTATGTATACAGTATGAGGTACGCAAAACAGGCCTGAATAGTCAACGCATAAATTAAAATATAATGTAATGAATATGATCACTCCCATTCATTGTTCATGCTGAATGTACCCACTTCACTACCTGCTAGCATGCTTGAGATGTATACATATTCTTGTCTTTTACGGTGTTAAGATGCTATTGAAGACATATTGACATTTTAAACTCTGTGTGACTATTTGTTTCGCATACTTTTTACTTTTAACAATCTCCACAAGTAAAAGTAACAATTGGACTGGTCAAGTGGGGCCGAAGGGATACAACATGCCTTGGCTAATCAACTTCTCTGATGTAAGCATTTCATACACGCTGGAAAATCATGATCTGATCTGTAGCATGCTGCACTGTCCTGTTGCACTGTCCTGTTGATATGTTATTACATATCTTCTGGATAGTTTGAATAAATCTCCTTTAGAATTCCCAAATCCAATTCACTGCCATAATATGGACACAGATATAGTTGCCAAAAATACACACACAGATATAGTTGCCAAAAATTTAATATGCAAATATAAACAAATAAATGTATTCAACGAATATTTTGAACCCATGTTTTATAAATGTGCTTTTATTATTTCAGCAATATTAATTAAAAGAAAATTATTAATGTTGATGTAAGCAAGGCAATAGCCTTAAGATTTAAAAGATATTGTTTACAAATATTATAATTATTAATTTAATGAATGAAATTTTTAAATATTTAAATCGTCCTTGCCAATTTTAAACTAACAATAAAGTGAATGCTTTGTCTTGTATTTTTCATTTTGCTTTTTCTTTTATTCTATTGTCAACTTGTTAATGTCTTGAATCAGTGAAAAGTGGCTTCTCAAACCAATGCTTTGATCCTTATATGTGAAATCGTTTTATTAAAAAAACGAAATTCAACATTATTCTTAAATATTCGATGGTGAATTTCGCCTTGTTTGCTGACACTCGAAGAATGTGTTTTGAAATCAGGCAACAAATTCGTCGACAAGTTGGATGTACAACGCCCCATCTCAATTTATACGTTATCTAACAACAGACCTATTTTAATCTAATGAGAATCGTAATAAAATGGCGTAGTCTGGCTCTCAGCTGTAACGAAATAAACAACCATTATGGTTAAGAAAAGAAAACAGCAATATTCTAGTCACATGTAACCCAGGATGTAAATTTATGAATTTTTTGGCAAGGAAGAAATTTTGCCAAGATGACGTTATATGACATGCGAGATGGTGTAAATATTAGGTTTGCCAAAATGGAATTTTTGGCATAATTCTTATAGGTCTTCATGACGCAATCAAAACCAGGTTCCCAGATACATAAGAAAATCCACCAAACTCAGAATTTACTCAGAAAATCCACCAAACTCAGACATTAGACATCTCTGCCATATTCTATAATATCTCAATAGGATGATTTTATACTCAGGTCTATCTATAAAAACTTTATACCAGTATTGAAGTATAAGTATAAATGTATAATAATTCGGTTTTTATATGTGTTAACATATTTCCTTTCTCAAAATATTTCAAAGGCGTTTTGAGAAAGAATATAAACAGGATACCTTGTTTCCTTTAATCGATAAACGTTATTAATCTGTAGTTTTTTATTTTAAGATTTCATCAACCCACTTGATACGAGTTTATTATTTCGCGCGAGTGCCCTTCAACAGACTGGGTGCCGGAAGGGAGTGCTGATATTAATTACTTTCCACTGTCATTTTGATTAGTGAACTTCAGGGTGGAGTTTAATAGATAGCTTCCAAAGAGAGCCATCTTGAGCAGAAAAAAAAAATTAAATCATTTCCCACCCGAACTTTTTGAGATGTGAGTTGGTTTGATTCGAAGGTAGCCGGAGATGTAGCACAAGAAGCATCGTTGTAACCTTCACCGTTGTTAGATAATAAATTGAAAATATAATAGAATTAGAGCGTAAGTTATATGCTTCAAAGTAACTTGATGTTTTGCATTTACATCTACCAAATATATCAAAAAGAGGTAGTAGTATTGGTATATTTATGGTCAAATAGATATTCTAAGACATGGTATTTGTTATCACCATTTATTTTTTCGTTATTAATAATTTACTTATATAAAACTTTTATTTATGAAAAAGGAAAACTTTATTTGCTGATCTACTAAATTTATATTTGTCCCTGGAGAAGAAAAAGTAACGCGTAATAAAGTGGAGCTTGTAAAAGGATACATACGTTTTTGGATAAATTGAAACAAAAGTTATATTTCATTTCGAAATTTTGATTATAACGCTTGTAATTAATTTAAACCATACAGAACTCTAATTTGATCCACCTGTACACATGCTTAATCGTGTATGTAATTTATTTGAGTGGTATAAATATAAGCACTTTCTCAATTCAAAAAAAAAAATCATGTAATTCTTTTACCACACATATTTTAAAAATATCAACCTATGCGCAATCGTTGAGAAGAGAAAAAATTCGCAGAATCGGCTACTCGCTTTCAGCATTTTGTAACTGTTTTTAATAAAGAAAAACAGTGTTTGCAATTTTTTTTCCCATTTTTCATAAAATATTGTCTTTGCTCATTGCTATGTATGTGTTTAAGTTTGTTCAAGTGCGCCGGAGATAGGAAAATGAATTTGAACTGTGGTGATAAGAAAATCGATTACAATATTTTATAAGTTCAGAGCTAAGTGGAGTTTTTAAGCATACAGCCAAAACATATGCTTAATCCTTGTTTTACTTGAGATTTCCTTTTGTGGTGATAAACAACGATTAGAAAAAGCTGAATAATTAGTTAATAGAGATATTTTTCCAAATCATATTTATTTCTCAAAAGCTCTGTACGTTTTTTCGCTTATATGTATGCCCCACGTAGCATCTTTGCCATTTATTTGTGATGCTAATTTTGTATATTGCCATTATTTTAGTAAACCATTGTTGTCAAAAATCTGTGAGAAATTACAGTTTAAATATATATATATATATCATTAGAATTTTATTCAATTTTGTAACATTATACTCAAAGAAATGATTAGTTAAGAAAACGGTTTGGTGATTTTTTTTTAAAGCAAATAAACAATATTTTGAAAATAAATTTGGAGATTTTTAAATAAATTAATTTTTTATTCAATTAATGAAATATATTCAAAATATGAAGTTCCTTTTTTAAATTATAGAAGCAGAGGAATAGTTTAATCTTTAAGCATTTTGTTTTAAACATTTTTCTCATTTAAATATTTTCTGATGACGAAATCGGACAATTCTTTGGAATGCAGTTTATTCAATTTTCAATATGACTCTATGATCGTACTGCCGAGCTGGCAGCCGAATGGTTAGCGCTCTTGCCTTCGGTTCAACAGTTCGTGGGTTCGAATCCCACCTTGGGTATGGATGTTTGTAGTGGTTCGGAATCCACTTTAAACCGTAGGTCCCGGTCTAATTAGCCCTCGTGAGCAAAAAATGACCGTTGAGCGACAAACAAACCAACCAACTATGATCGTACGTATTTTGGTATAATCATCCGCATACGTAGGCCAAACTCAGCAGAAGTTATATATATATATATATATAAATTATGTGAAAGTAAAATTAAGCTGTTTAATTGAAATCCAGTGATATAATCAATTGAAGTGTAGTAAACCTTATGAAAAAAAGCATTTAAAGGCCACAGTAGCCTGATTGGTTAGGGCGTTTGTTATCTGAAATTAATGAATGGGAATCCCGACCCAATGGCTAGACACATAAAATATGTTGTGATTGCAATGTTTTTCATGAGAAATGATTTCTCTGAGGGTGTGAAGCCAAATTTGGGTTTTTTTTAATAGTCCTTGCTTCTAAAGACCCACTTTCGAGGCCGTGATGGCACACCTCTTGGGTTACCCATTATATAAGCTGCCATCACAGCCGTTTCATGTAGTGCTGAAGAGTGGAAATCCTAGTAGCCAGACCTTATACAACAACATTACATTTCACAAATTATTTTTTTTTCTAATGAGTACTTATGCAAAAATGACGACAAGTTTAGTCATCATTTATTTGATAAGAGCTGCGTTTAAAATATAAATGTTGCAAAGTTAATTCCTATACTACGAATCGTTTTATATTCTTCTAAATAAAACGTTCGATAAATACGAATGTATTTATAACTAAGCAAGCATTTTATTTACATTAAAAATAAAAAGCTTTTGAAGTTATTCCTTATGTTTTTAATAGATGCTAATGTGAAAAAAATAATCAATTTAAATGAGTCACGAAAAATAGGATATAACTGCAACCATATACTTGTTAATTATTTTCAATGAATAATAAACAAGAAAAGATTATAAATTTAAATATATTTTAGGAAAATAACTGATGCATTCATAATAAATTAACTGTAAAAATATCGTTAAATTTTTTTTTTAAATATTGTTCTAGTCATAATTTATTGAATAATTTCCTCATACGCATGACAAAAATCACTTTCATGAAAGACGTAATGCAATAAATTTTAAATTTTAGTTAAAAATTGAATAGTGTTTCTCCTATAAAAAAATGTTCAGCCGTGAAAGCATATTTAATTTATAGTTTCGATTTTGCATTGTGCTCAAAATCAATTATCTCAAACACTACAAAGAAGTATGTTTAACACACGAAAAAAACGAAAACAATAAATTTTGAAACCATAATGAAGCTTGACGGAAGTTTTTTAGAAGTTTCAGAACTGTTTGGCGTTTAGCTTTGTTGTTGAAAAGCAACAATAATTAGTGATTAGCTTTGTTAAAAGTACTTAACTAAACAAGAAGACTCATTATTATGGATAACCTCAAACCCAGAAGTTGCAACGTCACGTGACACTTATCACGACTTCTGGAACCGGATGGTACATAAAAGTTTTGAACATAAACAAAAGGCGGGAAGACATCAAAGGTTTCCTGAACTTTATTTGAATTGACAGTGTTACGGAACATTATATTTTTTAATCCAATCAATTAATAAAATAGGAAGAGGTAATTAACATTAGTGTTTCATGAATAATAATTTTTTCCACACACATAAAAATATATAAAATTATAAATTAACTTCCAATTTTGATGAAAAATAATTCATGTAAATTATATTAAAATTAAATTAATAAAATTAAAACTAATTTATAATTTAGTAAAGTTGAGTGAGAATGAAGTTATAATTTATCGCCATACTGACAAACTAGACCAAAGCTACTGTAAATTTTTTCCTTCATTTCATTTTACGAGAACTCGCCAAAATGGAGATAAAATAGTTTTCGACTGTCTCAAAAATTAGTTCAGCTTGCTTTTAACTTATGAAACCAGTTTCACGTAAAAAGGTAAATTCGATTTTTTTCGTTTTTTTTTTTTTTTTTTTTTTTTTGTTTCAGTAAATTGTAAGCTTACTCCGTAAAATGCAAGTTTATAGACTTAAAAGCAACCAAGATCTAGTAGGGAATCAAACCCACGAATTTTTGCAAGAAAAGCCAGTGTTAACGGGTCTGTTAGCAGTTTAGTCGTAAAGGGAAAAACCTGGAAAACCCTTGAAATCTGTATGCTATTAAATACAAAAACAATATGGTGAGAATGGAGGATTGCTCTTTTAGAATTGAAAGTCCTATTGATTCAATTCCTGTCACTGTTATGATAATGTTATGGTATTCATTGAGCAGCACCAAGTACAAGCTGTTCGTTTGTTTTCTTAAAAACGCATAAAACTAAAACTGAAACCGTATTTTTCCATACAAATGCATTAGCATAAATTTGATAGATATAAGTTTACTAAATACAAGACATGCAGATAATATAGACCATTTGTAGAGCATTTAATAAGATAATATATGGAAAATAAACTTCAAAATTTAATGGATTAGATGAAAATGGTATTCTATGGAACAGTTTGATTTAGTTATTTACCTATATAGAGATATTATTAGGTCAGTAAAAAGAATAGAGGGGCCTAACAAGCCTTTGAAATTTCTACCACAAATATGGGCGTTTCTATCAGTGATGATAAAATTGAATTTAGTAAACACTCACTCCCAGCTGCAAATGAGGTACATTCAAATGTATTCAGGGTTACACCTTTATAAAAATTAATGAACTTAAATACATTGTCACGAAAAGTAAAGCGAAAAACACACTTAAAGCTAAAGTTGTCGATATAATAAAGATAACCAAGAAATGTCTCTTTAGACAGAGAAATCAAATTTAACCAATCAAAATACTTAAAAATGAATTTTAAAAACTCTTAATTTGCATATTATGCTTCACACAGCTGAAACGTGTATTCTTAATACCAATTCTTAACATATTTTGAATATGTTTGAAAGAAACTGCTCAGAGCTGTCTTTGTACAAGAGAAGAATAAGGTACAACTTTGAATCATACAGACTCAAGGACAGCCACAGATAGCACAGGTCATCCAAAATAATAGATTAGGATGGCTTGACTATCGCTTTAGAAGCTCAAAAAATAATGCGGTTTTAAAGCCATAACTGTTAAAAAATCACACAAAACCACTGGCCAGAGGAAGATTCTTCAACGGATAGTTGGACGGTAATGCAGAAGATTTAAAAGTCTTAAAAATTAAGAATTAGAGAAAAATTGGCTTATATAGATAGAAAACGCACGCTGTTGATGTCTCCAAGGCTCTTAAGAAGTCATCTGGTAAAGAAGAAATCTCAAAATTCAAAAATGCACCCAAATAGTAATTTTCAGTTAAACTTAGATTTTTAGCATTCCTTCTTACGATTATATTGATTGTTAATCATAAAAAGCATGAACATATGACATTAATAACTAGTAATATATATATACGCAAAAACATTACGATAACTTATTATTAATAAATCATTTATTTTTCTATGGAGTATAATTTTGCGCTTGGTATTTATAGTAATAATTCAAAATTATTAAAATAAAAAAAATAATTAGTTTAATAAATTAATATGGATTTCTGAACAAAATAATCACTGTTTTTCAAAATCATTCCCCCTCCAGATAAAAGTCAAAATGGAGGGAGTGGATCCTTTGGTGTTGCCATCTATCGGAGGGGTTTAGAGCAACGTCTGACTTTCACCTTCGTGGTGCTGTGTTTAAACGAAAGACTGAGTTAAATTAGCACAGGCAACGGCATAACGAGATTGTCTTGTCCAAGTGTCATTAGTAACAACAACAACAACAAACAAAATCATTGCAAATGTGCTTTTGAGTCAAAAGTATTTCCTACTTAATAATGCGATTGGATTCTTAAATAAATGCAGAGGAATATAAGCTATTCTGGTTTAGATAATGTTCATAATACTAAAAATTTCGAAACATCAAAATACAGTACAAATGAATAGTTTTAAAAGGCACGTGATTCGTCAAAATTGTAAGCACTAACATCAAATATTCGCAAGGCATTGTTTACTTGGAACTTCTGGAAAGACTAGACAAGAAATTCGCTTTGACACTAAAGCAAAATACTCTAGTGTTAGTAAAATGACGATATTAGTTAACTCTATAGGTTGTTCTTTACTGTAATTTGACGAAATATATGCAGAAATATGATGCTTCTAAATTAGTTAACTAAGCATATTGATTTCATTTGCCTTCTACTAATTAGGTTGTAAAAAGTGCTTTATTATATTTCTTTGTCTGAAAATAGTTAGGAAATTCAAAACTTTG
This sequence comes from Latrodectus elegans, assembly GCA_030067965.1. Classification (NCBI taxonomy): domain Eukaryota; kingdom Metazoa; phylum Arthropoda; class Arachnida; order Araneae; family Theridiidae; genus Latrodectus; species Latrodectus elegans. The sequence goes on along the minus strand of CM057815.1, from coordinate 11,227,459 downwards.
ATTAGAATAGTCATTGATTTATTTTGTTGATAATTAATAGCTGTTAACTCTGTATTTTACATTCAAATAATAACTAAAACTTGAAAGTTTCAAATAAGAAATTTGCTGGGATATCTTTTCATTGGAATAATCTGATCCAAATTTATGAAATTTCCAGTGTATCAAATTATTTAACATTTAGATATTTATTTTATATAAAATTATTTAATAACATTAAAAAACTAATGCTTATAAGATATATAAAAAAGTTGAAGTTTACTAATAAGCATATTTTAAACAGATTTTCCCTTTTTTCAAAGTTTCTTCTTCCGATGTTGATGCTTTTAGGCTACTTAGATAAAAAAGTAAATAAAGGAATATGGGTTTCTTTTTGAATGGATGACGATAAATTAGGAAGGAACGATATGTATTGCTAATGTAAAAAAAAAAAAAAAAATTAACAGGTTAGTTGAATCAGTCTGGAATAAGCACCATCACACTATGGAAACCTATGCAAATTAGTAATTCTGTAACTGTACCACCACTTATACAACAGTCATGTCTTAAGACTTCTGTATTTGCACCACTTTGATGGATAACTTAAAGTTCCTAAAATATCAAAATTTCTTCATGCAAACCTTACTTCACATATTATTAGGCTGATGCGACGAGAGAAGAAGGATGCATAGTTGAATGTCGACTTCATCAATCAAACATAATTTAAAATTATGCGTTAAGTGATTCAGGTCGACAAGAACATGTTATTCTGCTGATGTGATTGAGAAGAAGGATGCATAGTCGATTATGGACCTCATCAATTGAACATAATTCAAAAATATGCGTTTAGTGACTACGTTCAACAAAATTATAAAATGGAGACGTACATTACCTAATCTAAGATTCATTGCATATCAAAATTTTTTATCCAAAATTTTTAAAAATAAGTGAAAAACTTTTGAAATTTATTTCAAGAATTAGTCTTACTTAGTTTCAAATTAGTGGTTGCCGTAGAAATTCTGAATTTGTACCATTTCGATGAAAAAACTAATAACTCCTAAAATACCAATCTTTACAAATAATGAATCATCACTCCTGAGTCTGAATTAGATCTCATCAAAATTCGTATTTTTATAAATCTCACTTGCAAGAGGTGAGACGCACTCGTACGAATAACAATCAAGTTTTTCTCATTGGAGAAGGAGAGGTAACGAATATACGTCATGTTCCTTATCTCTACCCGGAGAAGGTGCTTTAAGTCTACAGAAGCAACTATTTAAGATACATTTTTCAAAATAAAAAATAAAACGAAATATGATACCTTTTCAAATCTACAACTAAAATCTCAATGCATGCATTTTTTTCCTTCAAGCTAGGTGCGTGAACTCGTCCACTTCCACATGCGGAAATTATGCTCTGATTTTGATTTCTGCTAGGACTTAAGAGCATGGACTTTTTTTCTCATGCAATTTTAAAAAAAATAATAAAAAAGTATATTCACATGCGGCTCGCCGTGTGGGTTATGAGTTAAAGATCGCTTGATCAACGGGGTGTCTACGGGTTTTCCGTACGTAGGCGTCTCATCTTATTATTCTTCGTGTTGTTTGCAATGGAAATTTTGATGTTTTCTTTATTGAGTTATGGACTTTTCAGGTGGTTGTGTTTTGGTATTTACATTTTGTAAATATTGTGGAATTGAACTTGTGTTTACAATTTTTTGGATGATTACGATTTATATTACATATTTTGTAATAAGTTTATACTGTTGTATGTGGTTTCCAATGGTTTATAAGATGTTTGTACATGATTTTCCTTGTAACGAAAATCATTTTTTTAATGAATCAACAAATCATTTCGACAAAAATTTTCGGTTTAATTTTCAAATATCAAACAGCAGATTCTGATCATAATGATGTAATACATGCAAAATAATAATGGTATCATAGTAAACAAAAATCTGGTTATCAAACAGTCTTTAAGAATTTTTGCTGATAATTTTTAAATTACTAGCTAATTTAGGTATTTTAGATTAATATTTAGGTATTTTAGAGCGAGAAAGAGAAATGATATATTTAATGCAAATATAAAATGGATAGTAAAATTACTTACTTGAAGTATATTAAATATTTTTCCCGAGTAATCGATATATAATACTTTTAATTAAACATCTACTCTTAAAAAAATCGCATATATCTTTTTGTTGGTAATTTTATATTTATTATTTGAAACTAATAAAAATATCAAAAAATTGGTACATTTAATATCTATGCAGTTGGTTAAATTCACTCTCCGAAGATAGTTGAATAAATGCTTCAAATTCAGGAAAAACTTAATTATAGCAATTAAAATTTATATAATAAGAGTTCCTTATATGTTTTTTGTGTTATCATATAATACAAGATAATACTAAAAGTAAGGCTTTTAATACCTTGGTAAACTTCTATTATTTTTGGTGATTATAATAAAGATTTACTATTAATTATTATTTTATTTTTCATAAAATAAATAATAGTAATTTCATAAAATGATTTATATCATAAAATATTTTCCGAATTTCTAGCTTCGGATGATTTATTAAGTTCTTAAAATGCCATTAAATGATGGTAAAAACGCATGATATAAATAAATAAATTGTTTACTTAAATCAACTATAAAATATTCTGAAATAAATCAAAAATAATTTATAGCTAACGAGATAATTAATTGCAAAAATCTTCCGATTTTTCTTTTCATATTGTTAAACGATTTTGATTTTCAATGAAATAACTTAATTTTTTATTTTTATATCTGAAAAAAGAAGCACTAAAAGTCATATAAAATAAATAGTGTTTAGTAATAATAAATAGTCCAAAAGACGAATTTCGGGTTTTATTTAATTTAAAAAGATACGTTCATTTGCTTCAATGAATAAAAAAATAATTTTTCACATCAAATTTACTAGTCAAAATGCCAGAATACTTCTCATTAAAAAATCTACAATCCTTAACACTACAAATGAAATTTCTATGTAAATAATATTACACGCGAACAAAAATCAAGCATACATTGGATTATAATCTATTAGTAAATTCCTAATGATTTAGGAAATATTTATCACGATTTTGAAACACAAACTATTTATTATTGCATAACGAGGTTTCCTCTGAAACATTGGAAATTATTTAATATATTATTTCAAACATGATTTATTTTCTCGATTTGTTTGGAATCAAAAGATACAATAACTTTTTTGACTTTGCTGATTTGAACTGAGATTTATCTAAAGCAGCCGAACTACCGAGTCGAGAGAGAGAAGAAATAAAATACTGATGGTGCGCAAACTATACAAATGATTACAATCGCAGAGAAAGAGTGACTTCCTTTTTCTTTCCAACCCGATATCACCATCAGAAAATAATAATTTGAAGCGACCACGGTAACAACTTTCGTGTTTTTCTTTTTGAAGTATGGCCCCTACTCCACGCTTTCTTGTTAAAAGCCCTCGATTCTATAAAAGAACTCTCCGGCGATGGGTCCGTAGCTCTAGAAGAGACCACAAAGGATAAATTACCCGCATTTGCCAAGAGATGCCGTACTCTAAATCTGATTTAGACCAAAGGACTCGAGTATATCCTTCAAAGAGTAAAAGCCTACTTACGGGTGTGTCCTTGCTACTGGGGGCCGTCTACAAAGTTTATTTTTGAAATTTATTTTACATTATTTTTGACGACTCAGCAGGTAGTAATATTTTCCTTACTGATAAAATAAATATATTATTTTATGCATAAAAATATATTATGGAAATGATTTTTCCTTATTATCCATTTATTAACTAGTCCAATAATATATAATGCTAAGTCTGTTATAAATTTTTATGTATAAGTGAAGTACCAATGATATGCTTTTAATATTTATATTACATTAGGAGATTTATGGGATATTTATGAATAATCAAGTAAAATACGGATAATATGACAAAAGACTATATCACGAATATTCTAGTTTTGGCACATGATTTAACAGAGATATATTTATTAAAAGTAAAAATGGGGTTAAAAATATATTAATGCTTTTAATAATTATGTGAACTCAAAAAGTGGCACTATTTATATTATCCATTAAAGAATCATGCACTCCATCTTAAGAACTTAGAAAGAATGTAAAATATAGTTTTAAAAAAATATAAAAATACATTTTTTGTAGAATTACTTATTTTGAAGAGCTGGCGTTATAATAAAAAAAATAAATATTTTCTTAAATATATTGGAAAATGTCGAAATTACATTTTACGCAATTATTATTTACTCCAATTTAATTGCTATTCCTTTTCTTAGTAAGAATTTTAAACATATCGTTTTAATAAAAATGATCCTGCTAATAGTAAATTTCTTATAAAGATTCAAAAAAGACAAGAGAAAAGACTAAAAAATGTAAGGAATCCTATTTAATTATATAAGTGAAAAAGTTTAAGTTCAAAGCTTTTTCATATGCTATTAAATGAATGTGACATTCAAAATATGCCATACAATTATTTGAATATTGAGTTATTTCCAAAAATTAAAATTTTAAATTTTATTAAAGTTACTATATGTTTTATTTTTATATAAAAAAATAAATTATATATATAAATTTTTTATATAAAAAATAAAACATTACTATATTTTTGGAAAAAAAAATAATAAATAAAAATAAATGTTTTATTTATTTTTATTTTTTTTTTTCCAAAAAGAGATTTTGGAGTATATTTTGTCAGACGTAAGTTCTTATTGTTCCTGAGAATCATTTGTTTTTTGTTACTAAGTTGATCTTTATTTTTCATTAAGATTTATTTCTTTAGAATGGAATATATTAACTAAAATAAAATGATTTTTCAGGTGGTCATTATAATTTTTGAGGGAAAAAAATATAAAGAAATATCTGTGTATCTTAAAAACATTGAATTACTTTATTTATTTTATTGTAACCATTCCAAAATTCCAAATGGAGATTTCCTTTTTTCTAGTAATCTGTCACATCTTAATAAGCAGTTTGTTCCAACCTATTAATTATTAATTTTTTCTAATATAAAAATGTTCATAAACTTTTATAGCTATATTTTTATTAATTTTTATAACTATATACTAAGAATATAGATAATAGTAACAATCACATATCTTAACTTAGTAATACAAATAAATTAATATTAGTAATACAAATAAATTAATGTAATTTTAGATGGCAAGTGAGAAATAATTTTTACTAAACTGTATTTAAAATGACATTTTGAGAAAACTAAAGAAAAGAGTCACTACAAATAAAAGAAAACAATAGAGTAAGAAACTTAAATTCTGAAAAAAGATGAGGCCTCTAATGAAATATAACAAACACCATATAATTTTGTAGAATATTAACAATTTTTTAACAAAAAATTATAATTGGTCCTTAAATTTGAGATACAATAATATTGATTATTATGGATTATTATTACGAGCTGAAGCTTTAACAAATTTATCGTAAACAGTCTAATGGCTTAAGGCTGTTATAATGCATTTAAACTATTATCACGTGATTGTCTAAGAGAACATTTTATAAATGAGACATATTCATAAATCAAAGGAGAAAACCTGGAAAACTCACAAACATCCACCAAAACACCAATGCTGAAGACAGAAATACAAAAATATCAGAAGCTTGATTTATTTGTCTTTCAAGATGTATGAGCATGAGACGAACTAACAGATATGAACTGCGACAGAAATTGGAACTACGATTTGAAATAGATTACGAACCACTACAAACGTTCACAACTAAGTTGAGAATCGAACCGACGGATTGTAGAATTTAAGAGTATTTATCTTCCATAATGAAATCTGAAAATTGAGGAAATTTTAAACATGATCATATTAACAATTTTATGCTTTATGGACTTTTTTAAATTATAATTTTTTAAAACTAACTAAAATAATTTCTTCATTAAAATAATAAGTGTTATGGTTATCTTTTCTGCGGGATAAAAAAGAAAACCATTACACATTTAACGATTAAAGTTCTAATGAGTTCTTTCTTTTTTATAAATAATAAAGAAAGAAGGCATTTACACATTTAAAACTTTTTTATATTATAAAAAAAGAAACTAATAATCTCTTCAACTAAAATGAGACAAAAAAAGAAAGGAGAAAACTAGTCGATCAAAACAAAGCTTTTATTAGGAAATTATTTTGTACATGCTTAAAAAATCCAAGCAGTGCCCATATGTCATCGACAAACGCTTTCCCCGTAACGAAATAATCGTTGCCACCAGTCAGGTTCACTTTTTTTCACTTTGGAATTCGAATTGTTTTACACGGAGGGATGGACAGACTAATTCTGATTGATGACCGTTAACTAAGCTCACGAAAACCTCACATCGCCGACATCAACAAAGCTAGTCTCGAGTGCAAGACATGACAAAATCGGTCCTTGTTTAGAATTACTAATCAATGCTTATTCTAGAACAACTTTGATGTTTGTTGGTATTTGAATCTTAAGTAACATGTGATTTCTATCTTAGTGGTATACATATTGTTATTCATGTTGTATTACGATGTTGCCAAACTACATAAAGTATTTAATGAAAAGTGGTTAAAGCGTATAATATAACAGAACTAGTTTAAACGTCTAGGGAATAATTTTATTTTTGACTACTCAATTCGTGTTTATTTTTTTAATTTTTGTTTTGATAGACTTTAAAGCCATCAGAGATGCTGAGAAACACATTTGAGTAAATTGCTTCAAAATCATTGCATTCTACAGTCATTGAAAAAAAAGTTACAAACAACATTGTGACGATCCCATCTTTTTAAAATAGAAGAGCGGATATGTTTGACTTCACTAATAGTCATCATTATTTAAGAATAGATTTTCAAGTTATAAACTTTATCACTAAGTAATCTTTATCACCTCTTTTTAAGTGGCCGTTGTAGTTGATAACTACCGGCAAATTCCTTATTCATGTTTAAGTGAGTAGCTATGTTCTGCGCCTGAATCACGACATGTTTCAATAAAATAATCCATCACTGTATATTTCCCAAGCGATCATGATTTACATAGGATGCTGGATTATGGCTCAGGCCAGTATATTATCCAGACCTGTTGTAGAATGAAATTTAATTCTTAATGTAGTTGCTACAATTGATGAACTCTTGTGTACTGATGAGGGTTAATGGCAGATATATATCTGCCAATAACCTTCAGTTTATTTATATACCTAAACGAAGTGTTTTGTAATATGTAGAAACTTTACTTCACCACATACCCGAAACAATCAGTGAAAAATAATTAAAGTCATTCCTCTATTAATCTGTGGATTATACATAAAAATCTGTTTTTTTCCCCTCCCTATTTAAGCAATTTTAATCTAGATCAGTGAACAAATACTGTTCGCTAAACTTGTTTATAAACTCTTAACATACAGAATTTTACTTTAACAATGCACGATTTTAAATCAAAGATTTGATTTCCAGATTAGGTGTTTGTAATAGTTCGTTGTCTACTTTACAGCACCAATCGAAGTCGAATTTTCACTGGTGTTTAGAAGATGTGTGACTCTCTAGATTGATATAAAAAATAATCAAGTTATTTTTAAAAAATATTCTTTTAAGATTTATTCTCTGCTTATAAAGTAAAACTATTTTAATGCCGTCATAAAATGCCTCATATACCATAACATTTGGAGTGCTTTATTTCATATATAAACTAGAGAAAGCAGAATTTTGAATTGTTTGTTGGAAGCAGACTTCTTTCCTTATTATCTTTATTAAATTATATGGCTGTACAATCAAAAGATATTGAAAGAATAGAATAAAGTGTGTAAAATGCATGGATAAATATTTTGATACATTTTTTCTCTGACATATATTATTCGAAAATGTTACTTTGCATAGCATAAATTGATTAATGAGATAATGATGTGCCATGGCTACTTTGAATTTCACTCTAGTTGCTTATTGACAACATGACAATTCTTTTAGAAACTGAGAACTCAGTTGAAAAAAATTATCAGTTACTTTGATAGTGGTTCATCTTTCCCACCACTAGAAGGCAATCTAATGGCCCAAGTTTGCTATACGGCATTTTGATACTCACAGCATAAAGTGACTACATTGACGACTTTTTACAGACTGTGAGCTGTATTCACGTGTCACAATTGAGATACTCAGGAAACTCCCAAGCACCCACCCTTGGAGAAAGTGCAAATAAGAATTCAAAAGTGCAACAGCTCCCTTCTGTTGTTCAACAATGGCAGGGACTGAACCCATGACCTTACCCTTCAAACAGCACTTTCCTAATAAAAGGCCGCAGTAATCTCATAAATATTTTGAAATGATTGGAGATAAGAAATCTAATAAATAATTATAAAAATGGAAAACTGTGCACTGTTAATTAAAATTTATTTTTCTCAAACGCTCATGCTTGATTAAAATTTCATTTTAAATTTTAAGTCTCGAAATTCCAGAATAATGGTGTCAAGTACGATTGAAGTACATGTAAATTCATTTTAAGCATAAAAGAAATATGCAAACTGAGATTTTAATTACAAAATGAGTATAAAATACTACTTAATTAATTCGCCCCAAAATTATAGATGCAATATATATTTAAGTATGTACATATGTACGTATTATCAAAATAAAAAATATAAACATATTTATTTTCTTTTCACCGACTATGGTGATTTATATGAACATTGTTCTGATAATGGATTTATTATTGGGAGTATGAATCTCAACTTAACGGAAGATTTATCATGTTCACTAATAGAGACAGGGTTATCTTAAATACGTGGTGGTTGCAATGTCTTCCATGTGAAATAATACCATTGGGGATGACATTAATGTCTGGGTCCCATTTGCTTGTTGTCTGCATCTAAATTATGAAGACCAACCCTCTTTAGAAGCCACGAGTGCACATTCACTGGAAGCATCACTGTATAAAGTTTCAACACTTCCATTCCTTGAAAGGTAAAAATCCTAGTATATATAGCCAAGTATTGAAAAAACAACTATATTCTTATAGTTAGGAAAGTTACAAAGAAATTTCTTTCGTAGATATAATCTAAAAAAATTCCTTTTTATGTGAACTTTTTTAAACATATAGATTATTTCGAATAAGTTAAAATATATTGAGTAAATTTTTAAAAGTAATAAAATACTGGAAATGCATAACCCTGAATATATATTTTGTAAGAAAATAACATTAAAATGTCATGATTCATTAGAAGAATATGGCCCTATTTAGTTTTAAAGAAATTCATTATTATACTTGTGATGTATTGTGTAGTTATGCTATTTATAATAATTACTACTAAAAAAGGTAAATAAGACTCTTCAGTGATTTGTAAGGCGAAAAATTTAGTTTCGTGTTACAGTTTATTAAGAATTCATTTTCTGCCTTCCTTTGTCCTTCTTTCTGTTGGCTGGCAGCAAAATAGTTTGCTCGCTCTTCAGTTCAACAGCTTCTTAGTTCGAGTCTTGTTTCAAGGATGTGTAATTTTAGAGCATAGAAAACGTTTCTGAATTATAGATTATTTACAAATTAACATTTGTTTACATAAATGGTAGTATATCTCAAACAAATAACTATCCAGTTTACTTTTCGTATAAGTAGCATACCTTTAAAAGATTTTTTATACCTTGCTTAAGAATGATAAACTTGATATTTAGAGTGACATTTATAAGACCTCCAAAGTCTTTTTTTTATATTCTTGATGTATGATGTAATATGAAATGCAATTTCTTTCATATAAATATTATTAAAAGTATTTTCATTAATACGAAATTATATATCAACAAACAATCGCACAATTTCCGCACATATACACATCAATATATTTAATAATAGCTCAAAATAAATTTACCCAAACTACATTACTTTGAATTCTATTATGACCACATCATCTATTCCTCCCCTTTCATTAACCAGTGAGCTCACGTACTTGTTATCAAGTGTTTCAGAGAAATACTTGTCTTCCATCAACAGATTTCTTTCTTTCTATAATAATTATCTAACAAAAATCTGAAAATTTTCTCAACATCTTTAAAACAAAATAAGGTATAGACTTTATTTTCGTTTAAAACAAAAAAAAATTCTAAAACTTCTTTATCTTTCTGGAAGTTATGAAAGTAGTTTCCATAAATATATATATATATATATATATATATATATATAAATGTTTGTTTAAAACTACCATATAAAATTACCTTACGTCAAAACAACACATTTCATTATCAACTAATTTAAAAAGTAATATTTTCTGATGATAAATGGGATATTAATAATCAAAAATACTGTTTAATAATAAGCAAATAACAATTATAATTTATTTAGTTTGAAAAAATTCGAAATAAATTTGAACATACTTTTATAGGAAAATAAGAAATGTGTTTTTAAATGTTTGCGAAAAAATCAACTATGGTATTATAATTTATTTGAAACAATAATAGAATAATAGAGTGATAAGCATTGTGTGAAATTAATTTATTATGATTAACACAAAGTAAATAATGTAATATTTTTTATTTAATTTATATATTTTTGTTTTAAATATATAAATTTAAAAGAGCTGAAATATTTACCAAAATACACATGAAAGCTTCATTTGTTTTATAGATTATAACTATTTATAATATATGATGCTATTTAAAGAACTTCATTCACTTCAACGTACATACTTTCTGAATGAATCTTTTTCAGATATTTATATAACGTGATGTGCCAGGAAGCTACAAATATCACATACCACAAAAATCATCAATAGGAATTACGATCTCACTGACGGAACATATTAGGGGGCTCTGAAGTCTACGTTGGTATCCATGAGTAATTCAAATAAAGTCTTCCACAGTTAGTGTGTTATTAATACGTACTGTGTCATCAGTGCTGTATTGGCGTGTATTTACTGCGTATACGGTCAAAATAATTAATATATATCAGTGGAGATTTCAGAAGATGAGAATTTCAGAGATGGTAAGATTTCAGTAAACAACATGTATGACAGTGACACAAAAAAAAAATCACAGTATTTATCAGCAAAATTCTTTATTATGCATACATTTGTGACCATAACTGTGGCATTTCAAAAGAAGAAAGATGCATGCCGTAATTTGCGAATTGAAATTCTAGTCCTAGCACATTTAATGATTGACGTCAGTAACATACGAATATGGGATGCGGAATTACTCCACTTTCATACGTTGCTGTTGCATAATGTCCGGATGATAGGATTTTAACCTTCCAGTACTATGGGACGCTAAGTAGATGGCGTTTTATATAGTGGTGCACGCAAAGCGAATACCCCCATAAACCCGAAAGTAGGACTTCGTAATTTAAAAGCAAGAACCACAAAGAAGAACCCCAGACTTGACCTACATCAGAAACATCATTTCACATAGAAAAAAATGCTACTATAGCATATTTATATGTCCCAGTCGCCATTAATAAACACAAGAGATCTTCGGCTGATTTTGGATTCGAATTCCTCACCTTCCGACAGCGGGAAGAAACTTTAATAAACCAGACCACTTCGACAGCACTCCATTTTCATATTCAAAGATATTAATTGTTGTAGTCAGATTAATGTGGCCAAGCTATAGGACTACGCAGTTCAAAGGAAGAGGGCTCGATTCCTATTACTGTTGAGCAACTCGAAACGAATGATGCTTGTTCTGTTGTTCTATAGGTAATGGTCTGAAATTTTACAAGTTTTCTCCCAACGCTTGATCTTTTTCTTGTATTTAGAACAAGGCCATTATAATGAGAAGAACGGCTAGTAATCTGAGAAATATTCAACTGCAAGGCAAAGTATAATGGAAATTCAATTACTTTAAGACAAACTACGGCTATTTGTACAGTGCTATCAAATGTATGAAATTTAATTACTACATTCTGAATCTCAAAAGGAATTACAAAGAAATCTTGCCAGAAATACAGACCTAATCAGGATAACTTAAAAATGTATTTTTTGTAAAATTCTAATGATTTTCAAGTGGTTTTAAATATTTGTATAAAGAAAGAGAAAGAAGTTGTTGTTTCTTATGACTCTTGGACAAGCCAAGCTCTCTATGCCGCTAGATATGCGAATTTAAGTCCGTAAAGTTCGTCTTTTATTTTAACTAGAGCACCATGAAGTTGAAAGTACAACTTTGCTATAAACTTCTACGATAAATGACACCACCAGAGGATCAACTTCAATTTTGACATTGATCTGGAAGGGGAGGAAATTTTCTCCAGACCATTACACCCATAGTAACTGCTCAACGGTCGACCACAGGACTTTGGATTTAACAGACTTAACGGTCATGTATATCGCATGGACTCGGTGGGTCTTTAGCGACAATGGCAATCGAATGCCGGGATTCCGGATGGAATGCGGATATCAAACCCACAGCGCTAACATGACCCCGAAAACAAGAAGTGATTATCAAAATGAAGGCAAAACTTTGATATATAAAGTATCATTTAATGGTGTGTATGGAAATACTCTTTAGCATGCATTGCAGCTTAAGTCCACCTAGAAATAGATTCAAGCTGCTTAGAGTGCTGAATATGATTAAGTGCAATATCGTTCAATTCTTAATGGAAATGTTGTAAACTTTCTAAGAGTGTTACCTGAAACATATCGATTTCGTTTTGAATGTTCTAAAATAGACCACAGTGATTCAATTATACTGAGATCAGGTGACTACGCAGGCCAAAATAGATGTATAATTTCATCCTCGTGTTTATGAAACTATGTTTGAAGAAGTCGTATAGCAATTCTCCTCATAAATTCCATCTCTCGCAGGAAACAAAATTTGCATCATGGGATGGAGCTGACCAACTAAAATTTCTATATACTTTCCCCGATTATCTTTTCTTTCAGGGTTACGATTGGCTCAATAGAAAATCATGACACAATCGCCCATATCGTGGCAAGTCCATTCTTATTCTTTCCAGTTGCAAAGAGACAATCACGATCCTTCATTTGTGTAGGTGTCCGCTAAACATACACGGAAAAGTATAAAAAGTGATTCATAAAAATAGCAGAATACATAAGTTTATGTTAAAAAAAATTGATAGATGTTAATAAATTTTATTGCTAACTAAGTGCACAAAAATATCCCTTTTTAGTTTAAATAGGCATTTAATAAACACCTGTATAAATAATATGAAATATAATAAGAAAGAGTTTTCTGAAGCTAATAATTCATAAAAAATATTACATGCATTACTAAATAAAACCGGTAGTGTGTTTATTTGTATTTCATTCTAAAAATAACAACGAAAAATATTCTTCAAATGAAGAGCATTTTTAAATAAATAACTCAAAAATATAGGATGTTTGAAATAAAAAACTGAGATAGAAATAAAACTTCAAACATGGACAAAATTATCCCGCCTAATTGGTTCTTAAACCGAGTAGACACATTATAAGATGCTAGATAACATCATGTATTATTCAAATAAGCTCAATAAGCTTGATGGATTGGTTTAGTGTCTGTGCGCGATCTTTACTTTTATTGTGTTAAGTAATACAGTAGCTAGTAGAAATGTCCTTATTGTTTGGCGATGGGACACTTTAATAGCTGGGCACGTCGTTCTCAACAACGCTTATTATTAAAGAACGAAATGAAGAACGTACAAACCAAAAGGAGAACCCATTCTAATGCAAATTGGATGATATACAGAATGTTTTACTATAACCAAAATATTATGAATTTTATTAATCTTCGGCTATATAAATAAAGAATAAACAGGAGCGCAGTGTTGCCACTGACCAACATTATAATTCCATAGACGTATCTAGGTGGCAAAGACCAGGCGTGGTTGCAGAAAAAGCAGCTTTAAATGAAAATTGAAGGAGAGTTTAGTTGTCCTCTGCCTGTCAACAAACATCATTTATAAAAAGGCTCACCCTTATAAAATATAAACAATAAAGTTGAAAAAACAATTAAAAATTCGAACTTTATTTCAAAGAGAAGCTTAACTGTTTCTAGTTGCAGTGTAAAATAACTAGATCGTATAATGGTTTTATAATCAATTTAGTATGCTGGTAAATACAATTCTTGTATTGCATTTTGGCTTTATTTACAATCATTTATAAAGGTGTTTTCTTTTTTGTGGGCACTACTGGCATTTTTATTTAACAGTTTTTGAGTTTATGGAACTGAATTCTTATCACAACCTCAATTTTTAATTCTTTTGTGTTGATGGTGATTTATCAACTGTATTCTTGTCAATTTTAAAAGTTAGTTAACTTTTAAGATCAATTAATCTGGCTTTCTTTTTGATTCTATAATTGGTGATTAATTTCTAGCACTTCTTATTTAGTAAATTTTCTTCCATCAAGTAGAATTATGAAAGCTGATCTCATTTTAAAAATTGATATTTTTTCATCTTAAGTGTAAGTATTTTCATTTTATGAAATGAATGAGAAAAAAAATACAAAAGTTTATAGAGTATGGGTTAAAATGTATTTTACTAATATTTTTACCCATTGAAATACATTTTAATGACATTTTTTGTATGTTATAAAACATTTTAAATTACTACATTTTAACTCATAACAATTACTAAAATTTCGCAAATTTGATTGATAAGTAGTTTTAATTTTAGCCAATAAATGCTTTTATATATTGATCAATTGATACCTATTATTATAAATTAATGCATAATTAACCAAAATGATACATTTGATGATTCAATACATTTTTAAGAACTTATAAGAAATTATTTATTTGAATATATATTTTTGTATATGTGCATTACACACAAAATATGTACATTAAATAAAACATCTCAATCTAAGCAGTATATTTTCTCAAATAAATGGTTATAAGATTTGATTAAAATTAAATTGATAAAATTTACTGAAAATTTTATTCTCATTTATATAATTTTGATAAGAGAAGAAATGTTTATTATTAATGCATTATTAAAATATGAAATATATATTACGTATTTATGTATAAATATGCCATAATATGCAGTTATATGACTTTAAATATTTTAGACGTAAAACAATCCTAATTCTTTATATATTAAAATTTTTATTAAATTACAGAAACAGGTTGAGAATAACTTATATGTATAAATTTTTGTATTTTTGTATTATATGTATAAATTTTTGTATGTATAAATTATTATAATTTGAAAAGGAAGTAAATAAATTTTTAAAGCAATAAATATATTTTATTATACTTGTTATGTGAGAAATATGTAAGAACATAATAAATTAAGAATTTAAAATAGACAATTTTTGGTAGCCGTAATTTATAAGAAAAGTTAATTTAAAAAGAAAATTATTATTTTACATAATATTTATTATGATATATGGATGTAATTTTAAAACAAAGCACATTACATGCATATTATATAATAAAATTTTGCCACAGTAAATTTTCTCAATTTAGTTAACATAAAACTTATTTAGGAAAAATACTGAATCCTGGATACTTAAAAAAGTGCTATATTTAATTACAGGAAAATTCCAATGTAAATCTATGCATAAAAATATTACTAATAAATGTGTGAGTATAGTTAGATTATTTAAATGAAACTAAATTGGCTATATTGGAATCAATATTTGTGAATGCTTATTATAAAATAAAGATTGATAATTTTAATTCTTGCTCTATATAATATTTATATGATTTTGAAAACCAATATTTTCTACATAAAAATTCAGAAAGTCTGACTATTCGAAACTGTGGTTGCAAATTTGAGAAATGTGTTTAACCCTTGGGCAGTGGGTTCAATTTTTTATACAGCTGAATACCGATAAGCTAAGTGTGATGCTTATCCAAATCCAATGTTTTCTTGCTAGTTAAGGGAAGCTCCAGTGGCTCAGTAGCTTCACGCTGCTTCCCGTTAAGATCGCCAAAGTGAAGCATCATTTGCCAAGGGCAGTGATTGGAAGGGTGACCACTTTCTCCTTCACTGGGTTGCTGGAGCTCCATGGGTTGGAGACGTGTGCATGTTAATACGGGCAGTCCAAAGAACTTCCGCTGGGGTGGCGTGGATGTGGAGAGGAGGGTGCCAGCTCAGGTGTGACCACATCACCTGACTGTGGCTCAAAATTACTAGGCGCTTGATGACGAGTGAGTATTCTCAACCCGTTAACCTAAAGGTACAGTAAGGGTATAGCCTGTACAGCAATGAATGTATGCTGATTAAAAGGAAGGGAAGCATAGCTCAGTTATCGAGTTCGATACACGATTCTGTTTTAAAATTACAATTATGTGAAACCATGTCTTGAGGTTACAATCAGCAGAAATAGGTCACCGAGAAATTATTTCACAACGATATCCGAATCAAGATAAGCGAAAAATACGCAACGAATCCATAGCTTATTTTCTTATTCCAAGGATATATTGCTTAAGATTCAAAATGAGGTTGATTCAAGTATCAAGGAATTAAACACCTCATATTTAATTTAAATAAGTTTTTCTCATCATAAAACGTAAGAATTTTAATGTTTTTAATAGTTTTAATTTATCATATACAAAAAAATACTTCAATTTTGAATTTAAAGACTCAAAGAAAAGATACAGGAAATTATTTAAGATATAAAATTTCACAATATTTCTCTTAAGCACATTAATTTAAATGTCAATTAAATATAAAATTATAATGCGTTATTGATTATCTTATTTTTTATGCTTATGATATTTCATATAGGAGCATTTTTAACATTAAACGCTCACAAAATTTTTGATTCTCAAAGATTTTATAAGATTAAAAAATTTTTGTATTATTATTTATTAATCATTTTTAAGCGCAGAGCTTTTCAATATAATTTTTTTGATATGAGATTTATTTGAAAACTCCTTTACCGAAAATTTTCCTAAGAGTTCATTGCCTTGAAATCCATTTATTTCTTAAGATTAAGTAAATATATGATAAAGGTTATCTATGATCAAAAAATTTGAACACTATATTTTTTAAATAATTAGTTATCATTATCTTTATGTTTATTTAATATTATTATGATAAAGAATAATTTACTAAGATTTCAATTTTGGAATCCTCAACTATTTTTCAAGATTTATGAAAGTTTGAGATCTCGAATGAATTTAAAATTTCCAAGATTTTTCTCATCATTTAGAGTTTAGCCTTCAGTTGCATGATAAGCATTTTAGCCAAATTGTGAATTTAACAATTTTGGACCAGTTTGGATTTGTCAATTTGTTTCTCAATAATTTGTGAATTCAATTAGGTTCTTGGGTGTAGATGTTTGTTCTGGTTGTGGAAATCTCTTTTAAACACGCTTGTCCAATCTTATTGATCCCCACATGTAAAAAAATGGATGGTAAAGCGACAACAAACCAAACCTCCTACCAAACCTCCTTTTAAACAGAAACTAATTAAAAGGTTTTTATTTTGCATAATATATTTTACAGCTCATATCTTTTCACAAAAACATTAATTAACATAAACTTGAATTCTCTCTCTTACATTTATTAATTGAAATGATTTCCTTGTGAATATTTTAAATGCATTTGATATCTCCATCAAATACGACGTAATGGCGAACCAATTAAGAGAGCTATCTAAACTAAACTAAAGCAAAAATATTAAGGCTTTCACTTAGAGAAGTACATTAGAAAAATATTAAGGCATTCATATTTTTGGTTTTAGTACACATGGAAGCTGACAAGATAAAAAAAAAGTGTATTGCAGAAAAAAAAACAGAGCGGTGTTGCTGTCCCTTGATTCTGCACGTAATCTCAGAAGAACTTGGCGCTGAATTACAATTATGGAAGGATTATATTTCACGATGACAAGGGTGACAGTTATTACCGTCGGAAACATCGCTACCTGTCAATAGGAATTCAGCCGTCGTATTCATGCTCTTATTTTTAATTGGCCAATGCTGTTTTCAATGTCCTCATGGCTGCTGTAATAAAAATCTAACAACTGCTTGTCTGCAGTTCTCGTCATCTAGTTTTAAATTTGCTCCGCCAGTCTAGCCATCTGGTTCAAGAACTGTTTTTTATAACTATATATATACTATGATATAGTAATTAGCGCAGCTTGTAAATTGCCAAAGCACGTTTCTTAATATTTGATACTTTGTATCGCAATTTATTTAGCAGGCACCTTTTTTTTTTGTTAAAGTCATCTATTATAGCATAGATATTCTTCAAATAAAATGTTGTAACTGATCTTAATTTGATGTATTCAAAAATAATAACGCATTCCTATTTAAATAACTGAATTGTTTTATACATTTATGATGACTTTCATTTGAGCAGTTCGTGAGTTCGAATCCCACCTCGGTCTCGAATGTTTGTAGTTGTAATTAGATATGCGATTAAGAATCGATTCAAAACTGTACTTTTTTGTTCGAAGCCCGAATGTGCTAAAAATAATCGTTGAGCTTGAAACAAACACAAAACAAACTTATGCAATCATCAACTTCGCATAAATTATTTTAAGAGAGTTCATTTCCATTGTTAATTAATTTCCATTGTTAATTTAATTTTAAGAGAGTTCAATTCCACAAAACAAACTTATGCAATCATCAACTTCGCATTAATTATTTTAAGAGAGTTCATTTCCATTGATATCTTAAGAAAATCAAGAGTAGATATTCTGTGTGCACATACATTAATATGAAAATTAATTAAAATTAATTATTGTTAAACTATTATGTGTTAAAATAAAAAAAGTCTGAATATTGGGAGAAAAACTTATCATGAATTTTTTTATGTGATTAAAATTTTTAGAACAATTTCGAATCCATGCATTTTATATAGAACAAGCTATACACGATAGCCAATAAAAACATTTTTTTTACATTCATATGTGTCAGGGTGTGTACTTGGGAGTTTTCCGGTTTCTCTCTCTTGCGACATATGAATAAAGCTGACTATATTTTAAAAGTATACACACACCACATTCTACAATAGATACTAAAATATTTTATAACCGAATAAATTTCTATTTAGTAAATAACCAAACAGTTTTCAGATCAAAGTTTATAGACAATACGGTGTGAAACAAGGTAAGAGTTTCAATTTTTCTTTCAAGTTCGGTTTCATGAAAAATTTATGTGAATTTTAATATTTAATTCTTGATGATGTTTACGAAGTATTTAAACCACTCACTTTAAATAAAGAAAAAAAAAAGTTAACTTGAATTAATGCTCAACAAATGCGTTGTATTCCACATTATTATCTTGTCAAATGGATGAAATATGACCTTGAAAAATCTATTTAAAAGAAACTAGTGTATAAAACCGTGAAGTGTATAATTGGCAATAATAGTGGATAGCAACATTGCAACATCCTAATCATAAGGAATTAAACCTGTTGCCGAATAGTTAGCTCTCTGACCTTCGGTTCGAAAGCTCATGGGTTCGATTCCTATCTCGGACACGGGTATTTGCAGTGGTTTGGAATCCACGTTAAACTGTAAATCCATATCTAATTGTATCCCGCGAATGTGAAAAAACCGTTGAACGGCAAGCAAACCAATACAAACTTGCTTATAATTCCCTGTTGGTGGGATTTCACAAACAGCTGCTCTTATTTAATTCAGTACCTGGTTAAATAGATATCCAAGTAAAAGCTTTAAGTAAGAACTATAATTTCTTATTATTCATCCTTGGTTAATTTCAGCTCAATCAAATCGTTAAATGGCAGTAAAACCAAGGAAGATATATTTTATTTGATATAGCAAAACCATAAATGGAATAGCATAGTAATTTATCTTTAATTGGCTGTTCAGTTCGGTTGAAATAGGTTCAGAAATACTAAGCAAGCTCATAACATTAGAAATTATTCCAAAAATGATACAAAATTGAAGCAGTTTTTTTTTCTGCATACATAAACATCCTCGACAAAATGATTCAGGAATTCAAAAATGAATTAAAATTAAACTTAGAAAATAAGATAAAAAATAATAAATCTTTTTTATTTTTATTAAAAAAAAAATCTCAACACCATGACCCACGTACTTAGCATTTGTGATAATGGCAACCAGGGAACCGCTACCAAGAGGAATATCCTGGTGCAATTACACATGTATAGAGGCGTTTTAAATTTGCTATTAAGAATTTAGTATACAGCCAAACAAAATAAAACTATTCATAAATTATAATGAATGACCTAAGAGCTGATTTTAAGTAATTTTGTTGGCGGGATTCTTCTCCCTTTTATGTCTTTTACGAGCTTTTTCAGGAAATATTCGGAAGAAAAGAAGTTGTAAAGATGACGGAGTGTATTTTCCAGTGTTTTGAATAAGATGTTGTAAAGAAACCTTTCATTTTTTCGCTCATTCAAGTACGTCCTTTATTATAATCTTATTTTTTGCTTATTTTAAGAAAAAGGGTGACTTCATTTCCTAACTCATTCTGTTGGTATAAAGAGGATTACACACGCTGATGTTTTTCTTAAGTATTCTATAAATACATAATGCCGAAAGTATGAAGAAGATTATCCATATATATTAACGTTTAAACATGATTATGGACAACTTTTAAAAGCTTTTATGCAAATAATGCGGCTATTTTAGAAATATTAAATAGGAGGTTTCACTATGATAAATAAATGCAAATTTTATTAAACATCTTATAAATTGCTAGTAAAATTGTAACGAGCTATTAAAATGTTCTTAGTCAACGACATTATTAAGGAGAAGTTACTGAAATTAAATAATTGTTAACCTCGAATCATAACCCTTATTCGTATAATAAGTTGTCAGAATAAACTTTATATGAAAAAATTCTATATATTTGTAAATTCTTATGTCTAAATTTCATTCTTTATACATTAACTTTAGCATGAATTTAATGAATAGCAGTAAGCAATTTGGCATTGTCACGCTGAAAGAGGACACTATTTTTGAAGGATTTTTAAACAAAAGGAAATGTGAAAAAAATTTAGCATAGAAATAACATGTAATCTGATTTATACTGAGAAGAAATGAAGACCATTTCTGAATAATAAATCCTTAGCATAAATTTCTAAAAATAAATAAAAAATATTGAAATAACTTTTAAAAAGCAAAATAATAATAATAATAATTATTATTATGATGTTGCTAATAAATAAAATATTTAAGACGTTGCTAGAGGGTTAGTTGCTATAGTAACCACCAAATAAATGGAATAATGATAAATGGAATAAAATATAAAAAAAAAACTTTCTTGAGATCAAACTAATGTATTTTCACACTTATATTCTCTCTATGAGTGAGTGTGCTTTTTAAGGTCTGCAATAATTTCCCATTAGATAACAATGCACCAAACTGCATTTGAAACAATATGCCTAATTTTTCATTAAATGCATTTTTCAGATGCTTTATACAATTTTTTCTGCATTAAATGTGTTAAAAAATGTTAATAAGCACTCTCCCTGGCATACAAAATTTAAATACGATGACGTAGTAATTTCAATCATAAATAAGGGTCACTTGAAAACTTATTTGAAAGAAAAATGTTATTTTTTGTCTACTGAGGAAAATCTGTAACAACGTCTGTCTATACGAAATTATATAATTGGCTATCGATGAAATTTATGGACTTCCAAACAGGTTTTATAATTAAAATAAAATTACTCAATTACTACATTAATCTCTCAATTGTTTTTTATGAAATAAATTTCTCAAAGTTAAACATACAAACCTTAAATTTAGTTCAGATAATTTCCTTTTTTGGTTTATAATGATATAGTGGGGGATCAGGACTGTTGCGTGAAAAGCTCTGCGTTCGATTCCAGTGAATTTTGAAAATCGTTCTCATTCAGCATTCATGATTCTCGGAGAAAGTGCTTGAGAGATTTTCGATTTTTTTTTTTTTTTTTTTTTTTTTTGCTTTTTGATCTGCTATTTATGAAAACTCCTATAATTCAATAATATACGGGAGATATTAAAATGCTCTATTACAGACCATTAAGTTGTATAATACTCGTTCTCATTTTTCTCCTTTTTATTATTACTCTAACTTGGAATATGATGTTGGAAAGAAGAAAACAAAAATTGTTTCACAAAATCAAATAAACTATCAATTAAATAAATTGATTATTTTGCTAGTATCAAACCTAGAATATGAAGATGTAAAATTAAAACTTATATCTTAAATATGTCAACGGTTATTGTCAATTTATTTATTTTTCATCTAATTCGACAATTAGAGCAAGCATATTTTAGCAAATTTATTTAAACTTTCTATATTATATAGATACTTTTGTGTGTTATAATTACTCAAAAACAATAGTTTACAATAATATATATATATATATTAACTTATATTAAAAGAACATATAGTTATAAATTTTTAGTTTGTTTGTCATTCAATGATCATTCACTGCACACAAGGACTAACAATATCGGAACCTATGATTTAAAGGCGATTTTAAACTGATACAAACATTTACACTAAAGGTGGGATTTGAACCCACGAACTATTGAACCGAAGGCAAGCGCGAAAACTATTAGGTTAGCATGTAAGCTTTTATACACACACACACACACATATATATATATATAAATGTATATGTATATATATATGTGTGTGTACATTGTATATATATATATATATATATATATATATATATATATATATATATATATATATATATATATATATATATATGAACTTTTCACAGAAACGAAAACATAGTTACATACTTTTCCAAATTTCGAAATATTGATTTAAAAAATGGATTCTATACATTAAAACAAAATTGTAAACTCTTTGAAATGTTAGATAATGTGAACCATAAATCTTCAAGAAGGTAATCGAATAACAGCTCTGTGAAGATATTTCATAAAACGCTAGAAGTTTTCTCTAGATAATTAAAAGACAGCGCAAAATTTTCATCTCCTTCAAACACGTACGCTATTTCCTCATGAAACTCAATTACAAATTTAATACAATTTCAAATATTTACTAAAGAACTTAAAAAGAATAAATTTTTTTAATTCTAAAAAAGTGGTAGGTAGCCAGCCACCGGAGAATCCAAAGTGTAAAAAATCATTTATAATTAGAAACATTGACAAAGTATTTAGAGATAAGATATATATTTTTGTACTTACAAATTAAAGTTGATTTTCAAGTTTTTTTCAAAATCAATTTGCATAAAAATAAAATAGCAAATGTTCTTATAATTCTCTTGTTTCATCAACAATAATGTAAAATAATCCAATTGCTTTTTAAAAGAAAAGAAATAAAGTTATGCAAGGGAAAAAAAATGTCTTAATGAAAGATCAAAGTTTCAACACGTCCTTCTCAATTTGATATTGTTTTATCCTAGACATTTCTTTATATTTAGGGATTAATATATATATATATATATATATATATATATATATATATAAATATATATATATATATATATATATATTATTATACATATATATGTATATATATATATGTATTTATATGTGTGTATATATATATATATTAGTAGTAGTAGTACCAATAGAATTTTCTTTAATTTGTATACATAAGAAGTTATATGTATCAAAATATAAAATAGAATAAGATTCTCTCCATCAAGGAAGATTTTAATAACCCTCTGACTTAAGATTTTAATTCATTAAAACCAGAGTAATCTTAAGAAATTAGAAATAATCTTAAGAGTAATCTTAAGAATCATATTAAAACCTGAGTAATTTGTTTGAAATCTGTAATTAGTAAAAATAAGTAAATATTTGTATCATTTTCAAGTACTAAACAATCCTATCAACACTCTCTTAAACTGAATTATGAAAATGATGTCGCTATTTTGATTTCTATACAAATTTTATCCAAATTAATTTCGTTACAACAGGGAATTTTAGCTCTCAAATGATTATTTCTTTTAAATTATTGGAGAATCTTAAGAAATCAGAATTTTTTAAAAGTATTTTTCTTAAATTTTATTAAATTAATTTTGCTATTTTTTTTTTTAAAAAAAATTTAAAAAAAGTTTTATTTTGGAAACCTCAGTTAGATCTGCATTTGAAAGTTGATTTCAAAACAATTAAAATTTTCTGATTTATATAGTTAGCAAATTTATATATTTGTGAGCAAAGTAATGTATTTAAAATAAGTTTGTTAGATTACAAAAATTATATTTTTGTGGGATGATTTATTTAAATAATAACATAAACACTTACAATATTTACAAAAGTGAATATTTTATTTTGTTATGTATTTACATTTGTTTATTATTCTTTCTTAAGTAAACTGGTTTAAAATTTAGCATATTTGTTTCATCATAAATTCTCTATTAATAGTTATACGAAAAGATAGAATTCGACTATTTCAATATTCTTATTTCTGAATTCTAAGTGAGTGAGCTGGCAGACAAAAGATTATCATATTGGCCTTCGATTCATACTTCTTGAGTTCGTTTCACGTATTTAAAGTGGATGTTTGTAAAAGTTTTTTGGTGATTCCTGTATCCTAGAATACGTATCGCATTTGGCGAAGTTTACAAATATGTCTCTAGAAGCGAAACCCATGGGATTCATAACCATCAGCATACGTAAAGGTTTCATACTCAAAAAAGTTGTAAATGCAATACATAAACATACAATCCGAATATTAATGGCAATACATAAACATACAATCCGAATATTAAAGTCGCCAAATACATCACGTTAAGGATACAAGGATTAAGCCACAATTCTTGCTTTTATAGAATTTTTTGGCTACTCTTCTTGGCTTCATATCAACAGTCCATTGATTCGAATCCTACTTAAAACATGGTTACTGGTACTGTTGTCCGGAATCAATTTCAAACCAAATAATTTTTGTTAGTTAGTCCATTTGTAAATAATTTGAAGTAGAACAGCAAACTAACCAAACGAATGATAATTGCTATTACACTAAATCTAGATAAATTTAACATTAATCACTGGTTAACATATATGTCCCGGTTGTTGACTCGAGGCGTGAGAATCTTAAATAAAACAACCAATCAGAAATAGTCAGCGTATTCAATTGTTGTGCCTCTTTTGGCGATTAAATTTTAATTACCTCAGACATGTTAGCAAAGAATGACATTATTTCTCCTTCACGATCTCTTCTTTCATTGATGTTGAGACTAAAATTAAAAAGAAGTGTACTCATTTCCCAAATTAATGAATAGAGATAACCACACATGGATTCAGAAGTAATGAAGCTGTTATAACCTCAGGGTTATTTTGGAGTTCCAGAAACCAAGCATGTTCACTGTTAACCGAAGGAATATTCATTACTCAACATTTACCATTTTTTTTTTCTCGCTATTGTGTTCGGGACGTTTGACAGCGACGGGTAGTGAAATATGCACAGCGTATTGACGATGAGCACACGTTGGTATGTGTTCCTCTAATTTACCCCTCGGGATGAGTTAGGGAAGTGCATTTAGTTGTTTAGTCTTAAAAAGAGTGTGGAGTAAGGAGAGGAGGGGGAGGGGAATAAGAAGACCCGCAATGCCTATTGTTCTGACCGGATCTTCTTAACATAAAGCGGGTCATAATCTGACGGCCCATCTGATAGCAAAACGGAAGAAATTCTTAACGCAACCTAGGTTTAAGAATTCTTTTTTATTTTTATTTATTTATTTTTTTTGTATCATCATTTTTTTAGAAAAGGAGGGGTTGGATAAGGAAAAGCTTATGAAAAATTCAGGAAGCTGGAAAGTGGAAGACAAAACAACTGGCTTTGTTTGTCGCTCACATCGCTAAAACAAAACAAAAATAAACAAAAAAATGTAAGAGTGAGATATAGGATAATTGTTACTAACTTATTTTTAATTTAAGTCAAAATACCCGACAAGTTCTTGACATTTTATGTTATGTTTTAAACAGACTATTTTCACTGAGTTCTTATAAGAAATGGATTCACGTAAGACTCATAAACATAAATCAGACATAAAGTTCGATTTTTTAAATTAAAATCAAAACCATTTTTTTAGTTTTAACCTAATTAATTTATTTATATAGTCAATTTATATAAAAATAATAAATTATTATAATAAGTGTCAACTTAAAATTTTAAGATAAAAGGAATCAATCGCATTTTTAAAGTTTCATATTGAAGTTTTATAACTCATTTTCCAAACAAAGATATAACGAATGAAATAATTTTAAATATTCAAATGTAACAAAATAAACAGAGGGAGATTGATTAAACAAAGGCAAGTGCTTGAAAGTTTTCTTCGTTTTCCCATTACGTCACGTAAATATGGCCTATTCAACAAAATCATCTTTTAGATAAATCATTCCGTGGTTTCAAATCATCGCATTATTTCACCAGATTGGTTTTCAACGGATACTTTTTAGCTATTAATTTCTGTCTCTTTTCACGTTTATAGACAAGAAATCTAAATTATTGAAAAAGGATTAAAATCAGAAAATGAAACAAAAATTTTAACATTTAACAGCAGAAATTATTTCAAAAAAATAAATCATCACTAATGAATGGCAATGAAATTCATTAGATTTAATCCATTTAAAGAACTTCTTACACTATTCTTTATGATTACAATATTTTTACAATGTTGATCTATAAATGTTATCGTAAAACAAGTGCCCAACTATAATAGAAATCAAGTTTACTGCTTCCAATACAAAATTATACTTTTTTTTACCAGCAAATAACCATAAAAAATGAAATACCACTCCACAGATATTTAAGAAGTTAGTAATTCTTTTTCCACCTCATAAAAGCTTAAAAAAACTGAAATTGCGTAATGGTTTCAAATCAAATACTATTCGATTATGACTCCTGAATATCGAGCAAGAAAATATATCGCTATTGTTAAGTCATATCTCTACCACCCGTTGCCTCAAACTCTCGTTAAAATATCGTAAAATTCACAGACCAGTTGAGAAAAAAAATAATCGCTAAAAGTAACTTAACTTAAAGTCTTATATTGAGAAGATAGCAATAAAATAGGGATTAGGGGAGCATAATATAAATGTTTATTGAAAGATTAAAATAGGCTATAGATTTTTTTCAGGGAAAAGAAATTGATGATAACGGGCTATTGTAAAACTCTTATAGTTTTTTTTTATTCTAAACTTTCAAAGTTCTTCAATTTCTCTATAATTTTCTTATACATAAGAAAAATAGATATTATTTTTAAGCATGTTTTTAAGACATAACAAAAAAAATACTTTTTAGAGAGTTTAAATTGAAGAAATATAGTTATATCACATGTTATTTATACTTATATTTCAAAGATCTATTTTCTTACTTTTGTTATAAGCTATTTTGACTGTAATCTGAAAATCTATTTTCCACGCAATTTTTTAGTTGGTTAAACGTTTGTTTTCTAACACATTGATATTGTTGAATTCGTTCGAGGCTGCATAAAATTAATAGAAGAATATATAGGTTTTGGTTCTCAAGCGTAAATTAAAAGATTTTTACAGTAAACTAAAATAATAGAAATCATCTGTAAGTAAGAAGTTGCCCAACATAAATAGAAGAATCCCAGTCATCGGCCTCGATCTGATGGAGTCATTTGCTTTTACATGACTGTTTGCAGAAGCATTTATATATTATTTAAGTTAAATATTTGTATATTTCCCCTCTGTGTCACCAGGGGGATATTGATGGTGATCATCCAAAGCATTGCCCCATTGCTTCTAAGTTTCTTGAAAACAAATCTACGGACGCTTTTAATTCTTTTAATGCTTCACCATCACTTTATTCTGCAGAGTTGCCGAAGACGGGCGTAGGATAAAAAAAATAAAAAAAAAAGATTTCTTTTCGTAGTAAGTTTGATACCCGATTCAATCAAAAATGGCCGCTCTTAAAAAAACTATGCACAAATTCACTAAAGGTTCTGATGCACCTCTTCTGTACATTAAAGCCGTTAAATGTGATGTCTAGAGAAATGTGCAATTCATGCTTTTTTGGTCTGAACTCTCTGTGGTTTAGTGGAAGGATAATTATTTTGAAAGCTCATATGAAAGGAAAGTTTCATGTTCAATCCCAGCTTTTTTTTTTAAATAATGGGATATTGATGTTAAGTTTTTTTTTTTTTTTTTTTTTTTTTACCTCTTTCCTGAATCAAGTCGTCAACAATAACGATTTCTTTGGGCTTCTTCTTTTGTGACATTAGAATGTGGAGATTTTCCAGGTTTCTCTCTTGTGACACATGAACATGGAGTTGTTTCGGGTTTCCTCTCTGATGACATGTGCGTGTGGTGATATTTTTGGGTTTCCACACTTGTGACACATGAGTGTGAAGATTTTTTAAGGATTTTCTCCTTTTTGATCGATTATTTAATAGAAGTCCAAAAAAAAAACCAAGAGGTAGATATTAAAATGCCTTGGGCAGTTAAACAGTCCATTGCGTGATGCCACATTCAAGCTCAGCTTCCCCACTTGATCACGGTTATAATATATCAAGTAATTGACGTTACCTACAGATAAAACAGTGTTTCTCAGAGTGGAAGGTCTCGAATTCGAACCCAGCATTTGTTGAACAACTGGAAACGGAACTTACAGTCTTCTGTTTACACGCATGCCTTTCATATTATAGTTTTCACGGTTATCCCCTTTGCAACACATAAATGCTGACCATCATTAAGGAAAAAACTTTCATAACAGAAAATTAGCTATGTGGATAAAGATGATCTTACACTAAAAAGCCTTTAACCCTCAAACAGCCCACAACGCAGTCTGATAGTGATTGACTATATTCAGAAATTTCCATTTGTGGGAAAAGGATGCAAAAAATGACACAGCTAAATTCAAACGAATGTTAAATATTCGGAAGTAATAAATACACAAGCATTAATAAATACAAAATTTTATAACCTGAATACACTCACTCACACACACACATATATATATACTACCTAGCATTTTACTGCTTAAACTGCAACTGTTGAAACTATGAAGATTTTTTTTAGAAATATTTAATTTTAAAGTAAATTTTTAAATTTTTGAATAGATTGAATATTGAATAATAAATTAAATTTTAAAATTTTTTCTTGAAATTTTTAATTAAGAAGCAAGCTATGATCAATGGGTTGTAGTTGATTAATTTATCATTTTTAATTAATCTTTCCGCAGAGCTAAAGAGATGGATGCATTTATTTATTAAAATAAAATTAAACAAGTTATTCTTTATTTTAATATTTATATTCACTTGGAAAATTATCCATTTTCATAACTTAGCTGAGATGTTATAATATGAATTTGGAAAATGTATTTATATAGTCAGTAAACAAAAATACTTTGTACCAAATTTTAATGAATTTTATCATAGAATATATTATGAAGTATATAAAATTTACAACTTAAGTTTCTCTAACACATCAATTTTAATGATTGTATTCATATTATTTCATTAATAGCTTATAGAGTTATTATTTCTTTTTCTCAAGTAATACAAAGATAAGAAGATGTCAGTGAATGAGAATTTTTCGGAAGTATGATATGTACTTTAAATTTTTCAAAGTTAAATTACTTTAAAATTTCCATTCATCATAATTATCGCAAGCAATTAATTTTAAAATAAAAATTTACAGAAGCATTATTCATTTTAACTGTCTTGCGCTTTAAAAGTTTAAGCTGAAATAAATGTGTAAACTTAATTATTTGTCCCAAATAGCTTCCTTTACAAAAAAGGAGTTCAACGAGTTTACAAAACCAATTTTTCACCTGTAAAAAAAATGAGAAATCAAAATAGTAAGTCAGATTATATTCCTTTTTTTTTAAAAAAAAATTGTGTGTTAAAGTTTTAAGCTGATATAAAAGTGTAAGTATTCTCGTATCGATTTATTAAGGATGGTGAACTAATTTCGAGGGGACCAATTTTTCATCCTTGAGCAGAACAAATGGAAAAATCAAATTAACAAAGTCAGACTGTATACATTCCTTTTTTTTTTTTTTTTTAAATTTCTTATATTATATTTGCATATTCTTATCGTAGCCCTAAAAGCTGTACTTGATTAATGCATAGTTTTAAATTTAAGCTGTTATAAAATATTCACATTTCTTTTCCAATATCCTAAATTGTAAAACTTTCGTTACTTCGCATTAATGATAAACAGATATATTTTTAGAACATATTTTAATTATTTATTTTTATTTAATCTTTTCAAAATCCTCATTTACGTAATTTATATTATTTATATCATAACATTTTAGTCGATGAATACAAACTAAATTAAATTTAAGAAATTCTTCTTAAAATATTCAATAAAAATTATTAGAATGAAAAAATTGCTTACATAGTAAAATAGTATGTATTGCTAGTTAGTTGTAAGATTCATTTATAGAAAGAGACCGTAGTAGCCCAGTGGTTCGGGTATCGGACTCACTTCCATCCGGAAGCAATGGGTTCGATTCTTAATACCACCAAAGACCCACTGAGTACATGCTCGTTAAATCTGTGAAGTAGAATATCCTGTGGTCACTCGTTGAGCAGTTAGCATGGATGTAATGGTCTGGGGAAAATTTCTTCCCCCTCTAGATCAAAGCCAAAATTGAGGAAGTGGATCCTCTGGTGGTGCCCTCAATCGGAGGAGTCTTAGAGTAACGACGTACTTTCACCCTCATGGTGCTCTGGTTAAACAAGCGAAGCAATTTTGGGACTTAGTTTCACATAGCCGAGAGCTAGCAAGCTTGGCTTGTCCAAGTGTCACAAATAACAACATTACAGCATTTATATTACATTTATTTCAGGAAAATAAGTATAATGTATTTTAAAAGGGAGGAAATAAAAAATACGTCATTTTATAAGCATGTTTCCTAAATAATTTTCAAAAATGATAAAGATGGAAAAAAAGAAAGAAAACATTTCTTATTTTTCTCAGGTGGGGAAAAATGACAAAAGTTTTCCAGTTATTTTCTCCTATTAAGTGAGATCAAATTGTGCCCTAAGTTATAAATAAAAACATCATTAATTTTAATTAATGTCAGATGAAGATGAAAAAAACACTCTGATAGCAATATAATTTAAATTATCTGTGATCTGAAGAAATATCATAAAAAAAATTTGTTTTAAGAATTACTGGAAGAAATACGAGAAGTTACAACCATATTATACTTATCTAACTAATGAATACCTAAATTATCATTCACTTTGTTGAAACACAACTTAAATACAACATCAGATAGCACATAATAGCAATTAACTCTATCGCTCTCATTAACTATCGGAACAACAATACAGAAGAAAACGCACAGGAACATTTCATCCCAATCATTTGTAAATAAATCACTCCGATAAGCTTTTGAATAATAATCGCCAAAAAGGCTTAGAACACAATCGTCAAAAAGGTTTCTGAGAACACAAACATATGACGCACGAGACATTTAGGAGATTTGAACTCCAGTGAACGCTGCTGAAACGTTTTATTCGCCTATTTAAAAGGAGGGGGAGAAAAAAAAATTGTGAGAAAATCCGCGAAAGTAATTCGACAGCATCTTCGCAATTAGTATTCTCACCGTGGTCGACCACCCTATTCTCAAATGCCACGCCAGTTTCGGGTATTCTACGTGGGTTCCGTCCAAGCGCTTAAATGAGCAGAGCACTTACAATGTAAAGCACCTGCCGCTCTAGAAGCAGCTACCACTACATAAATGTGTTGATGACGTATTAAAGTGATTATTTAGATTGTAGGACATTCTCCGTGAAATGTTCTCTAATATTATATAATTTTCATATCGCTTGTACGGGTACTTTTTTTTTCTTTCTCTTTTATCTTAGAGTACTTGGGCGGATATTCACCGTTGATGGTGAAAGTGATAATAACCATAACATGGTGAGTGAAGAAAACGCAAATTATAGTTTATTTGTGCTATTTATGTAAACAATAGTTATGAGCGTTTTTGTTTTGTTAGAGCTTTTTTTTTCGACCCCAACATCATTATAATAAATTGGAGAGAGTGAATATCACACTGGTATCTCATACATCAAGATCATTTTTCAAACATATATTAAGTCAAACTAGAGGTTAATGTAACAAAATTATTTGTTTTACTTTATTGTGTGTTATAAAAATCATACAAAAATTATTTTCAACGAGACATTCTTCTTTTTTGGATGCTTATAAAAATTTGGTTTCCATAGAAACTATTACTCACGCAAAATATAATTACTCTATTGAATATAAACATTTACTGTGGATTTGTAAGCAGAATGTGATAAAATTGAGGATTTAATGCTTCTCATATTTGGATTTTGGAAACAGAATTTTCAGCAATTAATGTTATTCAAAAACACACACACACACATACACAAGAAGCTTCACTAAATTAAAAATATTACTGAATTGCAGATTAGATTATTTTGTGTATGTAAATTAATATTACTCTTCGTACTTATATGCGTCGCATAGTTATTTGGGTATACGTTTTAAATATTGTCGGCCACAAAAAAAAAAGAACAAAAACTTCTCCCAAAAAGTTTTAATGACTATTAAAACAAAAAGTTATTTTTAAAAGAAAATGATTAAAGTAATTTTCTAGAACAAACGAATGAAAAAATATTTGAGGTTTATATATATATATATATATAATTTATTTTCAAAAATATCTAAACATAAAATCACTTTAAAGAAATTATTTTAATATTCTAACATCAACAGAAAAAAAGGTCATTTGAATATAAGAGCTAAAAAAAACCCTTATTAATAGAAACACAAATAGCATATAAAATTAACAACCAAATATTTGATACTTAGTTTTATATCGTTGGTCAAAAATCATGCAATTAAACTCAATTTTTTCCTTATAGACGAGGTCTTACACATGTATTGTGATTGTCGAATCAAATCTATATAAGTACCAAATATGGCGCGGTAAGATTATGAACCACTTTTTTTATTCATTCTTTAAAATTATCCTGATTTATTAAGCAGCTCTAATGAGTATTTCAAAAATTTAATTAAAACTTTAAAAAAAAAAGGTGACTCACTGAGAATGTGATTGTGTAAGAAAAAGTAATAGTGAATCTTAAGGATAGGTAAAAAAGTGAATGAGTTCTTAAAATTTAAATCTTAAAGTTTCTTTATAATTTTTGAAAAAAAAAAATTTTTTTTTTGAAATCATTATATTTTAGAAAGCATAATATTTTATATCGCTCTATTCATTCAAGATGTTAATTGAATAGTAAAGTAACACAACGTTATGAATACTTTTTAAAAATAAGTTGTAATAAAACCACAAAGGGAAAATAAATAACAAACGTTTTTGTTGTTGTGTATATAAAAAAAACTATGAATACAAATGCTTGCACACACACACACACACACACACACACACACACACACACACACACACACACACACACACACACACACCCACACACACACCCACACACACACACACACACACACACACACACACACACACACACACACACACACACACACACACACCGTTCACTTATATCACGATTTTATTTGAAATATTATGTGCATCACATTAAACGATGCGCATACACGCGAGAATACACGATATTTTATTAGCAGAATATGGAATTTTATTACGGACACTGTTATTTATTATTAACATCCCCCCCCCCAATATAAAATGGTCCACACAATTATTTTTCACACCTCAAATTTTATGAAAGTATGACGGTAAAGGAAAAAAAAAATTTTCTTGGGATTATAATAAGATTAATTGGAAGAGCAGATTTTTAAAGTTATATTTTTATATGCCAGTATACAGTTGCGGTTATAAGAGCAGAAAAACAGGATTTTTTTCTCAATTCCTCTAAAGTTTCAACCAAAAAATGTCCCTCGCCCCATTTACTACTTCTCTCTAAATATAATGTTAATAAAATTACATTTTTTACAGATCCATTTATGTACTCCCACACTTTCAATTGAATTAAGAAGTTCAGATTTTATATTTAATGTTTTGATTTTAAATATTTTTATTTGCCACTTCACCGAATGTATAACTTAAATTCCGTATTTTACTTGTCCCTCAACGCCTACTCTTGCAGACGAAGTAAAGAGCTTAGAGCTTATTCACTTTTTGAAAGTTCCGACCCTTCCTTTGAAAACGCACTGCCTTAAAACTCGGTGGGTGACATAATCTAAGAAACGAAAAAATTTGGTATCTTTCATTTAAAAGGTAAAGGTTATTTGAATCTTCTCAGAGAAACTTGACCATGCTGCACGATTCAAACTCGATTGTTTGCATCAAGACTACTGTATTAACTCACTTGGGGGGGGGGCAAGACTCCTTTTTTTGAGGGCAATCTATTTGACAAGGTGCCAACAGTTGATGGTTTTGCAATTGTACTTATTTTTTCGCCCGGTTCCTTTGTTGAACGGTTGGTTCAAAGTCTTCCGGTATATAAAAAAATGTGGTATTGTTCCTCGATAAGATCCTCCTGTGGGTTGATACTTTCCGCGGTGTTGGAAATGAAGTGCCCCTAACTGGTTATTACTTCATTCGCTGAGTGGATACTAAAAGCCAAAAAGGGTTTCTCCTCAACAATTTGGAACGATGAGGGTTCCGCGTCCAATTGAAATAAAAATAAAAAAAACTGTCCACTCAAATACGAAGAAAGGCTTCTCATTAAAATCAGCGTGAGGCATAATTCCACAATAATTTTTTGCAACCTTCGGGTCAAGATTTAAAGGGTCAACAAGTATTTTCACAAAGTGCTCTTTTTAAAGATAGCGGTGTGAAAATGCTGCAACGACACGTATTGCACAAGTTGGAGCAATTTTCCTCAATAATGAATGCGAATGGTTTTTGTTCACTTCACAATTCAAATAAAGTGGAAAATGTGGTGAATGCATTACAATTACCATTGATTCTTAGAAGTGTGTGCTTTTCGAAAGTACCGCATTTTCAATGCAAGGAAAATATATCTTTCAAAATACAAAATCCCTTCAACTTCTTTTTTAATGTATTTTACAGTTCATCCATGCATTATGTGGCCTTTTATAATTATTTTTATCTCTATTTAAGATAATTCATTATGTAAATTTAATTAATTTCAATTATAAATCCAATCATTTAATAAAAACATATCTTATTAACCATGAGTGTGCAGAACACAGCTGACTATCTCCTTCGTGTTTTTGGAGTATAGACTCTTTTCGATATCGAGGGAATCTTGTTCCTTCCTCTGATAAATACTTTTTTATTGTTGTAAATTAAGGATTTTTAATTCATTGTACTCAATAAATGAAATATTGATAAGTTTTGAGATAGAAATTTTTACTTAAATAAGAAAAATAAAGATTCATTGCATATATTGAATCGTAGATTACCGCTCAGTATGTTATTCTATGCTGGCGCAATGTTTGAATATAAAAATTAATAATCAAGTTAGTTCACTTATATTTCACTATAATTTGACAATTTATTATGCGATACTCTAAGTCGTTAAGTGTAGTTATTCATTCACTGTAGCCTAGTAAGGCAAACGCAAGGGAAGAATTGGTAGTCCCCAATGGCGGCTTTCTCTACAAACTTTTACATCACATCACTAAAAACACATTAGAAGGCGACAAGTTAATATGCATTACTTCTGCCAATACGCTGTTATCTTAACACCGTGTTCTCTTCCTGGAATAATTATATGCCGTATGGAAATTAATTAAAACTAATTCTAATAAGACATTTACATGTTTATTATTCTTAACATAGGAAAACAGATGAAACACCACCATCATATCAAACAAACTAAAAATATTAAAAACGCATACTAATGAAAAAATTAATGTTGGCATAAGCAAAACATTATTCCTATGATTCAAAAGCGATTGCTTATAAATATTGCAATCACAGTGATTTAAAATTCTATTAATTTATGACATTTTTAAAATTTAGGCACATGTACCGCATAATCCATGATGCCAAATTCTGAGTTTAGTGACTTTTTTGGCGGATTTTTTTATGTATCAGTCAACCTCGTTTTTATTACGTCATACAATCAGAGACCTATAAGAATTATGCTGAAAATTCTATTTTGGTAACCCAAGTATATATTTCATCGCACATGTCACCATACGTCAAATTGGCAACATTTCTTCATCACCAAAAAAATTCAGAATTTGTAATCATGGATTATGCGGCACCTGTGCCCAAATTTATATCGTCTTTGCTAATTTAAATTAACCATAAAGTTGATGTTTTTTTTATCTTTTTCATTTTGCTTTTTCTGCAGCACTATTGCCCTTGCGTTAATGGCTTAAATCCATGGAAAATTGCTTCTCAAAAAATTGCTTTGGTCCTTATATAAAAATCGATTTATTAACAGAATGAACTTCTACACTATTCTCAGACATTTGATAGTGAACTTCACCTTGTTTGTTGCCATTCGAAGAATGCGATTTGAAGGCAGGCAGCAAATTCGTCAACAAATCTGAGTATGATATGACATAGCTGAAACGTTATATGACGTCATGGATATTTTAAACCAAATGACAATTATAATAAAGTGATGTAATCATGAGCTCAACTAGAATGAAAGAAATAACTATTTTTTTTGGTTAATATGTATGCATAATTGATAGGTATTAAAAATGTTATACGTTGAAATACATATTAAAATGTCTGTATTGAAATCAATATATTAAAAACTCATATTTATAATAAATATGTGTTAATATTTTTGTCATAGATTTATCGAGAATTCAATTATTTATAACAAATGCTATTATTGCTAATATTACCATCCCCATGCATTCTTAAACAAAAATAACATGACGTGGTTTCTCAATGGCAAAAACGAAAGAAATTAATGGCTCTTTAAAATGATTATGCAGAACTTACACAGCAATTTTATGCCAGTTATAGAATGATTACGTATTCGGCTCGAGAAATAGACATCCAAATCAAAACAGAAACTTGCAAGATTGGTTCAGCTTTTAATGGCTTTTCAAGTTTTTATTAATGGATGGATGAGGATGGTCAGCAAGGAGAGATCAGTTGTCATTTATCTTCCCCGCAATACCATTCCATATGACCACATCAAATGGAAAACGTCACTCAGGCCTCCAAACGGCGTATGGTGCTCCCGTAATCACTCACCATCAACCCTTTGATAGGTAATGGCGAGTGGTGACCGCAACGGACATTCCTTCGGTTCATCGCCAACCCTCCGCCACACACGTAGGGGGTGCAGGTACCTAGAGCGAGGACGGGTACACCCTGCTCATTACCATATCAATCAAAAACCCATTCCTCCACGAACAAGTGATAATTAAAAATAATTTTCGGAAACTGCACTCCTAGCAGTTTGTAATGGAATTAAAGAAGGTAAGGAACAAGAGGGCTGCAGAGCTTATCCGCAAGCCAAGTAGGAAGTCCTGATGAAGGAGGCAACATAGAATCTGTCTCCCACGTTCCTTAACTGGACACGCCCGTTCTGTTCTTGGTAAAAACGAAATAAATAAATGAAAAAGGATTCGGATAAATTTGCTTCGGTGTTGTTTTTGTTGTGGCCGCACCTCCTTCGGTTTTCTGGTGCTCCCTCTGACCCTGTGCTACCACTGGAGTAAGGTTTGCGTTACCGCAGAACGATTACCTTTTTTTGTTCTGGCGTTCTAAATCATACGATATTAAGTGAGAACATATGTCATAGATGACGAAGTACAAACCTTTGAGTTCCGTTTTAGAAAATAACACGACTCACTAAATAATTATCGATACACTTATTAGTTAAAAAAAATTATGTATTAGTAAAGATCATATATATGAAGGATGAAACTGTGTTTAATTTATTATTTCTAAAATATCTAAATTTCAACAATTTTATCTAGTAACAATGATATAAAATTATTATTTAAATTTACTACATTATATGAACGTGACAAAAATATCGCTTTCCTATCAAGATGTGAATTGGTAGCAGTAGAAAGAATTAGATGTAAATAAACAAAAGAATGTCTTTGTTCTAATACAAAAGCTATAACTATAAAGTTGGTTAAGGTACTGTAAGACTTAAATGATCGTAAAATGTAAGTATGGTAAGTAATATTTACAATTAAATGTATAATATTTACAATTAAATGTAAAATAATAATTGTAAATATGCAGCTCAATAAAATTATTGCTCAGTCATTTTTTTTTTTGGTGACTACATATATATAATTGTGTTACGTTATAAGTGTTAGTAAAGATCATACATAATGAATAGTAATCAATATTTACTTTGGTGATATTATCTGAGGCACAGATGCCTAATAATCCAGGATGCCAAATTCTGAGATTGGAGATATTTTGACATATTTTCTTATGTATCAGGCAAGCTCATTTTTAGCACATTATACTTATTGAGACCGATAAGAATTATGCAAAAAATTTTATTTGGGTAATCCAAGTACTTACGTCATCGCGCACATCAAGATATGTCATCTTGGAAAAATTTTTTCATCGCCAAAACAATTCAGAATTTGGAATCATGGATTATACGGCACTTGTGCCATATTTGATACCATAGATTATTGCATAATTATTAAATTTTTCTTTTGCTTAAACTTTATGCACTCTCAAAAAACAAACAATTTATTACGAATTTAACAATAGAAATTTAGTAGAGATGGTGTAATAAATAGAATAAAATAGCAATTAAATAAAATCAGAATTTGCTGAAGTTCAAAAATCATTCCAATGAATATTAGCAAATTATATGAACCAGAATTCATCGTAAGCCTGATATGTTAGCAGTTTTGACTCAATGGCTATCGATAAATTTTCGTAACAATGTCATAATGAATAACTAATTGATTTATATTAAAATAAATACCTTTTAATATCAATTCGCCTGTTACTTTGTCAATTAAATACTAAAAATAAAAATTTTGACTACTTAACAATAAATATTTTGCTTTTGAACATATTTCCGACTTCACAAGTATATATAATATATATATATATATGAATTAGAATTTAAAATGTATCAAGCTAAATAAAATTATGGTATTCTTTCGAACATTTTCTTTCTGAGAAAATGAAAATATTTATATAAGCACATTAAGTTGGTTAAAGTCTCTAAAACGTTTCTCATCTAATAGTTATACAAAATGAAGTTATAGTC
Source organism: Latrodectus elegans (assembly GCA_030067965.1). Classification (NCBI taxonomy): domain Eukaryota; kingdom Metazoa; phylum Arthropoda; class Arachnida; order Araneae; family Theridiidae; genus Latrodectus; species Latrodectus elegans. The sequence continues at coordinate 11,188,550 of CM057815.1, read as the reverse complement.
TTTAGGAAAATTGTAACCAGTTATTTAGCTAGTTACAATTTTCTTGTAAATAACAAGAATACCAATAACATTGTATTAAGAATTTGACAAATAACAACATTACATTTGTTTCAACATTATGAATAAAAACGTATTTCAATTATAATTAACTTTTTAACTTAAATGTGAATTTTATGAAAAATTTAATAATAGTTAATTTTATGAAACTACATCATTTTTGAATGGAAATCCTTTAAAAGATTTGATATTTTAGACAGATTATGGATATAAATATGGAATTTAAAATATCTTTAAAGTCAAAGAAAAAAAAATTTGATTTTTGAAATTGCACACAATAAGAATAAGTTACACTAATGAAATACAGTATTTGTGTATAGTTAACTTTAAATAATTATTCAACTAATTTGATAACTCAAATAGTATAGTACTATGTTTCCATATTTTTTAAAACAGAAGCTTTTTATTAAACAGAAATGAAGATTAGAAAGAGTTTTTAATCTCATCAAACTAGAATCGAAGTTCTTATTTAAAATGATCCAATTAAATAAAATAAAATAATGTTGCGACGAAATACATAAACATTATTTGCAATGGAATCTATAGCCATATTTCACTAATATCATCAGAAATATGTCATTTAGTAAAATCTTTTTTAGTAATTTTCTGTTGTTCCGCGGTGGTCTGGTTGGTGTGAGCATCGTTCTCATTACTAGAAGGTTGTAAGTTCGAATGCTATATAAACCAAAGATCCGTCGTTTTGGGTATTGGTAGCTGGTGCACATTAAAACTGGGCATGGTCCCAATGACCTCGAAATGAAATGATACATCTAGGGGTTATAGGCCAAGTATTGGGTTTCTTTTGCTTGGTCCCTGCTTCAAAATCCTGAAGACTACCATCTTTTTCTATCTAACTGGTAGACCCCAACTCAGGGTTAGGTACAAGGAAGCATGCTGGAAAAACAACTATTTTCTGTTTGAAAGTACTTACATACAGCTTTACTTGTGATGCATTGCAAATTCAAAATCCTTTTGAATCAATATAAGGAATTTTTTGACACACATTGTTGAGAAAATCGAAATTTTTTGTACATTTGAAGCCAACAAATTTCTAGAATTTTTCGTAAACAGTGAAACTTGTATACAATTCGTAAAAGAAATCTTCCAAATACCCAACTCGAGGGTTGTATGATGGAAATATTTCTTTCTGTTCATGAACATCTAAGACTACATTCGTAAGCATTTCAGAGAAAGCAAATTAGAAAATAAACCAATTGTTATTATTAGAACTTTTATAAATTCTTTAAATTTTTCGTATACCAATAACTGCTATGACACAACTAATGTTACATTCATTCTAACTTTATACGAATGTCATCCTTTTAAGCAAAAATTTTCCTTGTCAATAATTATATTGTCTTATCAATTTAAAACATTCTATGACATTCACAATTCAGTTAAATGAATTAATTGAACTTTGTAATCATTGTAGAATAAGCCACCAAATATTTCAATCTCTAAGTTTATCATAATATACGCAATTGTGCATTTTTAATTACAATACAAGCAACTAAGTGATTGATTTAATTATGTTATTATTAAATCGTAATGAGTAAAAAAAATTTCATTCACATTTTCGAAAAAAGAGTTTTCGATAATTACTGTTGAATAATTGTACAGTCCTTTCAGTTGACAGAGTTGAGTCTTTAATAAAAATGCCGACAAACATTGCTTAAAATAGCAGAAATAATTGAGGAAATTATAATGTCGAAGACGATAATTCCTTAATGTGTCATCAAAGATGACAGTGAAGATTTAATAATTTTTTTGGTTGAATTCTTCATTAATTGTGGGCTGAAATATTTTTCGAATCACCCAATAGTGTTGGTTGCTCAAAATTTTCTTTTGGCCTAAAAAAAAAAAAAAAAAAAAAAAAAAAAAAAAAAATAATAATTTTGCTAAAATTTATTAATACATCTACTACGAGGCTAATGTTATCTTACAACAAGGCAAAATGTGATCACTGATTTTTTTTTTATATATTTAGAACAGAACCAGTTTTCTAAACAAATTACCCCAAAAATACCAGAATACATTTTCTTTTAATTGGCATATAAAGATCTTTGTGTATAACAAATTAAACGCATGGAAAAAATGGTTGCATGGGCAAGGAATAATAAAGACTATTCATCAATAGTTGAAAAAAATACAAAATAGATTCAGAGGGGATATTGTCAATTATTTTTCTACTTTTACTCAATAAAACTATATATACATTTATGCGAAAACTGGACAAACTCATTTAACTTGGCATGATAAATCCCACCCTTTGAACACTCCTTTCTCTCTTACCACTTTTTTAAGAGAACTTATTCCAGGTAAGTTGAAGACAATGACTTCATTGAAGAATGATTCATTGAGTGAAAAATCTGAATTGTATGGTAAATGACTTGAATTTGTCGTGTAGCATGTGACTTACCATTGCATTGTATTTATAAGTGTGGACATATTTTTCATTCATAAAACTACAGTCATGTCTCGAATTTCCAACAAGGATTACCATTTCAATCACTCTAACCTTTTAAATCTATCTACTTAGGCCATTATCACAAGACAATTACAGCTATAGTTGCCAAAAAAAGGCAAAATAATATTAACTCCACATTATTTAAATGCTGTTTTTAAAACCACTTTTTTAAAAATCATTCTCATTAAATACTTTCGTAAAGAGAATTTAGCTATGTATGTAAAACGATAATATACATATTTTAAAAACTAAGTATTCTTGTTTAATGTTTATATATAAGAAATAGATTACTTTCGTATTGCTCATTCACAATGCATTTTTTACTTTTGTATTATGTATTCTTTGTGTTTATTTTACATTAATAAATGTTCCACTATTTTTTTCTGTTGCCACCAAAATAGTTAGGGTCAAAGTAAAATTTGACCTTCCTTCAAAACCCTTGTTTTACTATAATCAAAAAGTGTATTCCAACATTTACGAGAAATTATTATTAATCTAAGTGAAAATATATATTCCAGTATATTCCAGTCTATAATCAAAAATTAGAACATCTATTTTTTAAAAAATGGAACTTGTAAATATGACCTTTATAAGAATACTTAAAAAGTTCCTATTGATTTAAAATATCCTCAATATTAATTGGGAGCAAGAAGGAATATGTGAAACAATTAAAAATTAAAAGCACTGCAAAACTGTCCCAGCAATAATCGAGTTTAAATAAAATTTACCAAAAATTTGACGAATATGGCAACTTGGAGAACAAATTAGAAACATTTACGATGTCCTTTTTGGATATATTTATCTGCATCTTGGATAAAATTTAATTGACAAAAGGCTCATTAGTTAGAACATTTCTTTCTTTTGAAAAGGAACTAATTTCCATGCAATAATATGATAACGGGTTTAAGATATTCTTTATTTTCTAAGTGCTTCTTCAAAAAGTCTTAACTGCACTTAAGAAAACTTAGGTAGAATTCATTTTAAGTTGCCTATTCCTCACATGTTATTATTATGATGATATTTGACTCTTTAAGATTTGTCAAAAGGTGTGGTTGAAGCAAAAACAAAAAAAAAAAGAAACTAAAACAACAAATGAATAACCACTGTAATGAGGAAGAGAAGAAAAGGAATAAAATCTCTTCTGTTTTCGTAACTTAATGCAGCTATTTACTTGCAGTTCTAGGTGCGCCAACCGCTTCTGTTGGCCCCTCGAGAAGTGTGCCAATTAGCAACACCACAAAAGCGCGAACATTTGCAACTGGCATTTGCTTTGGCAGTGCTGAATTGCGAGTAAATCTTGGCGACTTAATTGGCATTCTGCATGTTTAATGAAAACGTCGCCTATCATAGAAATGGTCTCATTTTGGCGCCGATTTCGTATTCAGCAATTTAACAACTATGAAATCTTAATTAGGGGTTAGCTGTTGAGTGGGAATTGTAAGAAGCAATAAGACAGTGACAAGAATATTTGAATCGAGCATTGTGTTCTGATATTAAGTTTCTTGTGACATCTCTAGCCATGCTGCTCAATGAATATTCTAATAGGCTTTATAATCAGTTTAATACATTTTTTATTACCGCATATTTATTATTAAATTAAAAAAAAACGCTCATAATATTCCTTTCACATGTTAACAAACAGGAATCTTTCTCTATTTAGTGCGTAAGTATTTAATAACTGCATCGATCATGTTAAATTGATTTTTTATATTAACATTATTTTCAGACTTTTATGTACAGTCGAAATGAAAAATGATCACATACATTTTTACATTAAACTAATCGTTTCGCTGTTCACATTTAGAGTTAAATCCTAATAGCATTATTTTGTGGGTACTCCAATGATATGTTACTTTTAATCCCTTTCTGTCATCCACTGTATATATTTTGTAACTACTTGGCGATATTCAAGCGAAGCAAACTCGGAAAACTAATAGGAATTTAGACTTCACATTTTGCTTTTCTCAGCACTTAATTTAGACTTCTAATTGAATGCCCTAAAAAATTGCAATATTTAATTAGTCATAGTAATTTACGAAAAATTAGATATAGGTATTTTCTGATTACTGGGGCAAGCAATAAAGTTTCCAATAGTTTCAACGACTTCAACTGATAACTTGAAGTTTTCAAAATGTTAATCGTTTTTTAAATGTTTATATTGCTAGTAAAATTGTTCAAACGTGTTTGATGTATGCTCGAATTGATTATATCATTCAAAATAAAATGCGTAATATTGGACATTTGTTGCTTTTTATCTGAATTTCAATGATTATTGTCAAGGTTTTAAGTTTCAGATAAATGTACGCATGTAATGTATATATAGAAAACTACCAATATTAAATACTGTTTTAATATATTAACATCATTAAAATTAGGGACTTCTTACGCTATTATGACTGCAACTTATGGGATAGAAAGATTTAAGTTTGAATCCAAACATTTTTAAACAACAGACAGTGGATATGTTTATACTTTTTGATCGCTAAGTCTAATTTGACGTACTGGATGTACTATGGATAGTAAAATCTTCTCAATAATGTTTATGTGTCAAGCAGTCTACAGTGTAAAAGATTTTCAGGATATTATTTTGAAAGTCTTTTTCACACCATCTTTTTTAAAAAACCCTTCCCGGAAATTATTTTATAAATGAAAACAATAATATTTTTGTTTTATTTCTAGTAGAAAGGCAAGATACAGCAATATTAATTAGATACAGCAAAATACTGCAGAATGACAGGATATAATAAATCAGAAAATGACCGAAGTCATTGCCTTAGACAGTCTCTGTCTCGCCAATATCAGGAAGCTTCGATACCGAAAAGGGCCCTACAACAACAGAGATGGGTGCAGTTCATATTTTCCCTGAGACTATACAATGAGCCGAAAGGTTTGACAAAAATTCCAATGCGGGGAAGATGCTTGCCTAGGCTTATCATGACTAGTGAGTATATTAAAAGAACCCACTGCAACTTGTCATAGGTAATCTGGTATATTAGTGAGGTTATCAATTTTCCATTGCTTCCACTGAATTTCACCAACTATTTTCAACAGGTGTCATTGTCTAACAGATTGTTTTATTTGTTTTATGGGGTAGTATAGCATATTTGAATATTTTGATTGTTCAAACTTTGCGGATATCTGTGCGATGGAGTCCGCCTGTTCAACTCCAAAGATATAACTTCAACCAGGGTCCATTGCATTACAATTTTCCAATTTTTTGCTGTAGATATCCCATATTTTTCTACCGCAATATCTGGAAAACAATTATTGTACAAGGAATATTTTTTTCCATTAACCTAAGCAAATGGTGCTAAATACTCTTCGCGCGATCGCATGTTTACGTAATAAGAATTTACATACTCATTGAGACTTTAGAATTGTTAAGGTATTTATAAAAATGCGTATTTTCAGATTGTAAGACGACACAGTTCTCTTTATATAGGTAAAAAAAAAGCATATTAATATGAAATTCATAATCAAATTATAGACAAATACTTAGAATTCAAATAAATATCTACATAGACTTGTAGAAAACATTTTTGATAAATAATATTTTTAAACCCATTTTGTTGTACTTATCAGCCTCTCTATTAGCAGTAAATATTTTTTATCAACTTCGTAAAGTTTTCCAAAATCCCCCTGCATAATTAAAATGCAAAGACTTTAGCAAGCTTTTGTAACGTGGTCGATAAATGTTCATCATATGCTTCCATTGCTGAAAATATCTGGTAATTTTATATCTGTGCAGGTTTGTTGAGAAAGAGAGAGAAGGAAGAAAGATCTCATGGACCTAATAAGATTTATCGATGGTCAAAATATTACGATCAAATACAAATATATATCATTTAGTGGAAGAGCCATGAAGAACATTAAAGAAAAAATATTCCTATAAATTGTGTCATTTTCAGTTCTTATTCATTAGTCAAAGCTCTACTTTATATTTTATTCATTAATCAAAATTTTGAATTATAGCTTTACAAAACATCATCATCAGCAGCATTATTTTCATCCCCGTGAATTTGCTTACGAAAATATCTATTGACCAAAATCTATATATATCGTCTATTATTTATTTACTTTTCTCTAATTGGTTCTGTAATTTACTTTTAATAAATATGTGACGTAAAGATATTTATAAAATATTGGAATACTTTTAAAAATTGTATGCATGATATTAAATTATCTACATTGCTAATAAAAAATTATATGCAAGACATAAGACTGAGTCTTATGATAATGAACACCATAAACATAAAAATATGTCATAATATTACACTGAGGAGCAATTCGCTTAGCTGAAGTAATAAAATTAAATTAAATCTTATAAATGCAAATGGTAGTCATTCAAAATAAATTTTTTGTAATGATAAGCTATGGTCATGTAAAGTAATTAATCATAGAATATTACAGTAAATTTTCTATAATCAGAGTTTTCAATTTCAATAATAAAGTTAAAAACAGCTGGATTCCAAAATGCTTTTAACTGCAAAGTTTAAAAGTCGAAAAAAGAAAAGTTAAAAGTTGTGCACAATCATACTTAAATAACATTTTTAGATATACGTTGAAAAATATTTTTTAAAATTATTTTCAAAATTCCATTTATGCCTTGTTTATAGAATTTGAGAAATTTGCAAATAAAAAGCGTAACGATAGGTGTGCTTGCATTTATTATATTTTGTACTATAAACTATAAGTTAAAAATAAAATAACTTGAAATTCGTAAACAAAACATCATAAATTAAAATATCTGACTTTATAATAACCCATCTATGAATTTCTTTCTTGTTGCGGTTAATAACTCTAACCAACAAGTGCATGCATTGTTTAAGAAAAAAAAACTCATATAGTAGCATAAAACTGTAAAATAAATATTTAACATACATTTACAAATCCAGTAGACTAATAAAAAAAAATCTTTCTTCCAAATTTCTTTCCGCATTAGTCCTAAACACAGGTTTTGAAAGAGAAGAGACGTCACATGCAGTAAGACTTAATCGTTAGTCATCACGAATATATTCGTCGGAAAAAATCATCTCTATGATTTTCTAATAATTAAATATTGGATTCTCCTAAATTCTCCACCCCTAAGGTGCGTCGAATCATTTTGGCGACAAAAAAAAAAAAAAAAAAAAAAAAGGATTCTAAAATGGAAGTTGGACAGGGTGTTCCGGCCAGAAACACCCCTCCAATTACAAGTCTTGCAATTAGCGCAATTAATGCCTTATCAGTATCGACTATCCTATTCACATATGAATTTTCTCGCAGACACGGGAAAAAAATAAACATTTTGACTAAGAAAATTGGGTGGAGAGATCTTCCTCCTCTCTTAAGTAAGGAACTCTGGGTGGCCTTTGAGATGATTCCTTACTATCGCCAGTTTTCATCGCCAGCGAAATTATTTAGGATCAGTTTTGTTTTTAAGTTACTTTTTTCCACTTGGCTATTTTCTCCGAAAACTACCAAATGCTCTCGTTCGGCGATGGTTCGGACTCGGCCACCTACAAACTGGTTGAGTAGTTCGCTGACCTTGAGAGAGGGAAGTGAAGAAGCGTAATTGAAATATGTTTTTAGAATCGTCTTCAATTTGGAAGACATGTTTGTTTCTATGACTTTCTATTCTTCGAAAAAAATTAATCGGATAATTTGAGTGAACTTAACTAAGAGTCCTTTTCTGCATGAAAAAACAAAATACGACACTTTTTGGAAAAGATTACATTTTAGTCATAAAAGACAGCGTATTAACAAATGGATATTCATATTATCACATCGACCTTCCCCTCCCCATAAAATATGTAATTTTTTTTTCTTTTTCAAAATATTAAGGGAAAACAGAATAGTTTACTTCTACTTTCACTTTATTATTTTATAAAATTATAAAAACTTTATTTGTAACTATATAGTGTCAAATCGAATCATTTAATGGCATATATATTTACGCAGATATGGTCTCAGATATCATACGTAAATACCGGCAAAAATGCTTTTAAATATAATATCTAACACGTACATTGGGGAAAGTATTCTGTACAACAAATTCACTTCTCAATAACGAAAATTTGAGATCAAGTTTATTTAGATTCATAAATATGTAGCTGAAAAAATCCAAAGAAAATGTTACGATAAATATAATATAATGACAATAAATTTAAATGAATTATTATTAACAAAATTCCGATATCTGAAATTAGCGCCATCTATTTATAATATCAGAAAACTGAAAACCTCTAAAGGTATAATTTGTGGACGAGTTTGAGTTTATGATCTCGAATCGTACAATACAAAGAACTTAAGCTTCATTATTATGATAATATCGTGTAAAGTTGAGTATTATTTTTTTAAAGAATAAGGAAACAGGATGAGTTCTTTGAAGAGAGATGGATAATCAATGCATCGGATACTCATTATTTTGAAAGCGATATAAATTAAAATTTCGCTGAGATATTTTTTCAGTTTAATATGTGTCAGTAAAATAATTCTCCTTGCAGCCGCTCAAAGAATGCGTTTTGTAGACAGGTAGTAAATTCTTCGACAAGTCGGCATTAAGACGTCGTCTCAATACAATGTGACGTAAATGAAAGGTTTAAAAAATATCTGAAGTCATGAATACTTTAAACCATTGAGAATTGTAATAAAGTCATGCTATGATTGCAACTGGAACAGAAGAAACAACCGTTTTAAGGGTAATACATTAAAAATTTATAGGTCCATAATAATTTAAATATTAATTTTTGGTGTAAGTATGATATCCTCCCAAGTGATTTCTCGCCAAATCTAGCGTCCTTTGTTTTGATTATCTAGCTGCCAATTTAAGTTTTTGTTATTTTCCAGATTTTTCTCTTGTTGCCAGATTTGATTTTGCTCATGTTTAACATTATATTTACGTCATATATATGGTAGTTTTCAGTGGCAACAGCATTTAAAGTTTTCGTTTTATTTCAATTTGAACTTTTTGTTCTACGTTTGTTGCGTTCCGTTACCGCCAACATCCAAACATCGTTAACTGAACTTTTCTACAACTTCTTTTTGTTTATTTATGTGTGATTTATATCTTTTTTATTTTACTTATTTATTATATATTTATCTTAAACATAATTTTCTTATTTATTATTATGTTTTCCTTTTATATTTTCAGCATTGTAAATTGTTCTTTCTTTCCACTTCCTTTTTGTTTATTTATTATTATCTTTTTCTTATACATTTTTGTTAATTTATTATTATATTTTTACTATATATTTTTCCATAATATCACCGAGCTTATTCGACATGTGAGCTTGACGTCTCATATCAAGCAAGTCATTGTTATTTACTTACCACTTTTACATGTTGTTTTGAAGAGAAGGCAATCCCAAGAAAAAAGTTTTTATTCCTTTTTTAGTAATCCTTTTTTTAGATATTGTATAGTATTATGAGATTTAAAATTCTTTTAAATGCAAACTTGGTGACGAAAAAAATTCGCAGTGGTCGCCAATGGGGGGGGGGAGATTTATTCTATTATTTCGAAATTTTTTTGTATAACAAGATATAGTATATTTTTACAGGAGGGTATTAATGTCCAGTACTATACAGTGAGAATTTAAATAATTTCGATTATTTTAAAAAAATAATCGAAATTAAAAGGGAAATGTAAATTCTATGTGTTCGGATAATTTATATTGATTTTATGGGCCCTATTATTTTTTTCAAACAATATTTGTGGAAAATTGCACGTGTATCAAAATTTAAAATCAAAATAAAAGAAAGAAATTAAAAGATATATATATATATATATATATATATATATATATATATATATATATATATATATATATATATATATATATATATATATATATATATATATATATATATATATATACTAATTTTTCTAGTTACTTTAGTTTTTAGTTGTTTAATAAACATTAATAGCTACATCTAAAAATGTGGTCCACATTATTTCCTAAGACTAATATTGTAGAAAATATTAACCTTTGGCGATAACATGGAATACATTTTTAGATGTTGGCGATTTCTAATTTGTATACGTATGTCAAGATCTATAATATGCGAAAATATAGCATTGGTAAATTCTCGAAGGAAACTTAAGGGGCGTTCTGAAAAATGGCTATTAAATTAATTTAAATCGTTATGAGGAAATTCGGTGCTAATTTCGCATGAAAACATTTAACAATAGAAGTATTTTATAAAAATTAATCAAAAATAATTTTTTGTGAAATTTTTATTGCAGCATTGTTGATTAAAAAAACATTATTCTAAGATTCATTTCCAATCTACAATTTCTGTAAGTTTAAATATTGTATGCGAAGTAATGCCAAGCCTTTTGAATCAGAACACAGTATTTATGCATGTATAAAGCTTATATTTCAAAGAAGCTCAAATCTAATGGATTTTTTTTATCTTCTTTATTATCTCTGCTGTAATTATCTTAATGTTTCTCGTCAAATAAGATCATGCATGAGAATTTTTTTAATGTTATGTAAAACTTTATTTAGATAAATGAAAAAAAAAATTGCATCTCTATAATACTAGATCCCGATCACAAAGGTTTAATTTATTTATTTTGTACAAATTCATCGCCAGTAACAGTGGTTTTGGTAAATGTACATTCGAAGTCACATAATGAAAACTGACCACTTCTCTAATTACATATCTGGTATTAATTGCTTAATAGAGTGTTTGAATGTTTTCTAGGTAAAATTTGGATATAATTTAATTAAATGCATATTTTTTGTTTCATTTTTGGCATAATAGTTGTCAGCTTTTAATCTTTATAATTTTTACAAAAGTGGAGCCTAATATTTTCACTAATAATAATGATTAAACATAATTTCTATTATTGATTTTTTCCACCAAATTTAACTGATTTACTAAAAATGTTTACTTAAAATGTTTAAAAAACTTATGATATTTTTCTTATTTTAAATCCTTTATTAGATTTTAGATTCTACAAAAAACTAAATAAAATTCTATGAATTTTATAAATACCTAAATTAGGATTATTTATAAAATAAGAAATTATGATTGTCTTTAATTTTTAATATATATATATATATATATATATATATATATATATATACTTGTGAGTGTGTCAGTGTGTTTGCCAATATATTCCAAATTATTGCTTTTGCTTTTAGACAAGAAAATTATGTGTTATGTGCATTTTAAGAGGATATAAAAAAAGAACTTTATGAATTTTATCATACAAGGTAAAATAAGAAACTAGTATGTGTAATTTAAATTTTCACAATTAAAATATTATTATATAAACATATTAAAAAAGAAAAACTAAAATACACGTGTCACTTTAAAATCCCACACACATATACATAATATTCGAGTATGCGTGCTTGCATTCCACGCATTTGACTTATTTAAAGCAAATGACCATGCCGAAATGAAAAAAAAACTTAATTACATTTATGAATCTATTCACACTATTATATATTTCCGCATCAAAGAATTCATTACCATATTCACATCTGAATATCGTGATGATCTCAAGCACTTTGAACACAAATGAGGCATTTAAATACCTAACCTTAGTCGCATACACTAAATGTTACTTTAACAGCGATTCCCGATTTAAAAAGGTCCAAAAATAAGAAATCCATCACGATGATATTATTCTCCAACTATCAATGGACTGCTTAAGCAAACATTACTTTTGTGCACAGACACGTGCGTCTTGAATAAACTTTGCCTCTTGAAGACAAAACGTCTTTCCTCTTATCGCTTCAATAATAACACGTTTTTAACGCTTCAGTCCACCCACGTTTTGGCATCAAACACGCGGCTTTTAAGTCGATTCTGTACTTGAAACAATGCAGTTGCTTAAACGCGTGAGAAGTACCAGATGCTACTCTGTTATTTAACTTTTGTCTGGAATCTGTAGAAGACACCCAAAGATCGAGAACAGCCTTGATACTATAAAAGAAATTTTGTGGCAACTCATTCAAATGAATCTTTAGATAATTGCATGTAATTATGGCTGGAAAAATCTTTTATATTATTAGCTAGGAAAACTAATGGTTAATTCCAATTCTTTAATTTTTCTGACATTTACTAAAATTGTTAATACAAGGGCCTTTGACCACTCTTTTAAGAAATGCGACATAGTATCATACATTGCAGATAATTTCTTAATATTATGAATTATATAAAAACTACTTTGGAAAATAGATCGATCATTATTTTTATTGGAATAAAAAACAGCAAAAAAAAAAAATTTATTTGCATTTTTTTAAAAATTTACTTTGACATCCAACAATGCATATTTTTTTAATGAAATGTATACAAAATGTGCAAAATTTTTGAGGATTTATTTACAATATTACAAAAATTAATTCGAACTATAAACATTTGTTACCGATAGAAAATGATTTGATTCTTCTTATAATCAAATAATTTTCTATTTATTCATTTTCTATAAATATATTATTTTGGTTAGTCCACAATGATATTTGCTTTGGTAATAATAATGAGATTTTGTTTATACTTCTTAGATTCTTCTTATAATCTGAGAAGTAAAAATGAAATCTCATTATTATTACCAAAGCAAATGACATAGTAGGCTAACCAAAATAATATATTTTTCCAAATGGCCAGGGTATTATTAAATATCATATCATAGATTAGAAACTATTAATAGTTTTTAATATAATATTATTAAATATCATATTATAAACTATTAATGTCATTTTATTAAACTTAATGATAAAATTTAACACTTATAATAACTATTAAACCGAATATGTTAAAAATCCACCATATTCAGAATTTCAAATATTTTGCATTCGTAAATCCCTCTACTATTCGAAACGGGATATTTCAAATGATTGTTTGTCATTCACAATCATCTAAATTTTCAACTTCCTATTTTAACAGAAGATAAAGTCATAAATCATTCGATCAGAGCGATTCTAATGATAAGCATCTAGTGAAATGTAGTTCAATGAAAAAGCAATCATGTTTTGCTTTCCGGATTGCCTCCTTCATTGAAGACAGATAATTTCGTCACCCTTTCGAAGCAAATCCTACGCACCCTATCACCAAAACGAGAAGTGTCAGACCTTGATGGGAAACCTAAATCAAACCATTCGGAAAAATCACGCCCATTGAAAGAGTTATCGATGTTTATTTTTGTTTTTTAAATTCGTCCAGATAATAGGATAAATCTTAAAAATAACAACAAAGGCTTAATCATAACTTCTTACAGAAGCGGTACACATTTCATTTTCAGCTATTCCCTGCGGTCGTAGAGAGAACGAACTAACACTCTATCATTCGTGGAAGCGTGTCATGTGATGCTGACATGTGACCCTTCACATGTAATCGGGTCACGCCTTTTCTTTTTTCTCCACTTCGATACAATTCCAAGCACTACATTAGACAACTCGAACGAATCGCTGCCGATGACTTGAGCTCATAAGCCGATCGTCATAGGGCGAAAAATCACCAACTGAAGACTCAATCGATCTGAAAGCTGACTTGAGAATTGTCAGTTTTGTCAGTCACCAAAAATAGATAAGGAAAAGAAAAATATAACTTACAAAGTATAAATAGATTATTTATTCTCTTATCTCTTGAGAAAATCTTTAATTGCCAGTAGCTATGCCATTTAATGTTTTTCTCGTGTTTAAGCTGTGGCTGTCTGCTGTATTTTCTCATAAATAAAATGTAAATGATTGAACATTCATTGGAATACATTAAGAAAATTTGCAATTGTTAACGAATGCATAAGCGCAATTAAAAAGTGATTGTGAATTCCATGTTTTTCTATATATTTCCCTTAACATTAAGTAGTTACTATTTCTAATTTTACGTAAAGTATAAGTGGAAATGGTTATCAGAAATGTTAATTTAATTTTACACAATTAGAATGTGTAATATACTTGTCCATTGATAATTTAAAGGTAAATAAATCAACAGGGCAAATCAGTCTAATTTGCTGTTATCATGCATTTAAAACACAATTAAAAATTTGTGTGTGTGATCATATTTAACAATTTTTCATAAATGTTTCTGTGCATTTGGAAGTGACTAGTTCCTAGCATTTAAAATAAAGTAAATATATATATATATATATATATATATATATTCGAGAAAATTGTTCAATTATTATTAATTTCTTTAATATTTTCTTGCATTTTGGTAGTGTAGTATATTTTTAGATCTTTCAGAATAAATAAAATAATCAATAAAATATATCCTTTCCTTTTATCGTACATTTAATCACATTTAAGTTGTCTAGTATATTTAATCATGGATACTTTAAATATGATTAAGAATTCAATAAAATGAATCTAATACTTTTCTATTATTAATATGCAATTAAAGAATGAATGGAGAAGACAAATAATAACATTGCAATAGTATAATTTTTTTAAATATGTTTTTTATAAATCATTAGTAATTAGATATTTGATTACATGGAATATGCATAGCTAATTTATAAATGATACTTTGAAAAAACCGTTAATGAAAAAATTGATACAATCACTAGTGAATCAGAAGAAAATATTTATTCTAATGCAAATCAATTCTTGAATAATTCTTTTAAATGCACTGTATCGATTTCGAAGACAAATATCGAAATTGTTATAGTTATTGCATTGTATTTTAAGTAATTTCAGGTACAGATAAGTTCTTGATGAGTTTTCTTAAGCGAAATGACTTTCCGAACAACCTAATAATTTAATTTATTGAAGAGAACGAACTTTTAATACATACATTATTTATAACATTCAAACTAGTAAGCATTACAATAAACATTAGAGGTCACGCCGGCTAACTTGTCATGTGGTCAGCGTGCCTGACTACGGATAGGAAGGTCCTGTGTTCGAATCCCGGTTACGGCATGGATATACTTTCTTTTTCTTTATCCTTTCCTTGTGTCTGTGAATGAAGTATGAATGATGCCTACCCTATAAACAGGTCCCTATGGCATGTGTAAGGGTGCAATGGTGGTCCACGCCCTGTGGTGCACCCGGGACAACGTCTCGGAGGCAAAGAGGTCGTTGTTTCTGGCTGGTTCCTTGGGTATCAGGGAACAATAGATTAATAGACTCTGTTACAGTTGTAACTGTCTATAATCTGTCATTGGAAAAAATTATTTCATACAGAAATCATGTTTTCAAATTATATTCAAAATAATGCTTTTATTGTGTAGAAACTTATTCTTGGAGTACAGGACTCAATTCATTACTTGTCACATGACACATATGATGTGTAAATTGTTTAAATTATACATTTGCATACATTCGTTTTTTTTTTTTTTTTTTTTTAATTTTGTAAAAATGTCCAATTTAATTTTATCCATCTGCAATTTTTAATTTTTACAATGTCAGGTTCAATTTTATATAACCTTTTGAATATTTTTGCTTATTAACTCTTCTATATTCGAATAAACATTTTTACAAATTAATAAATAAAAGTAATGTTTTGAAGAAATGAAAGAAAAGAACTTTATTGCGGCAAACTTGTCATCACAATTATATTCAATGAACTGTTGAAGATAAATTTATATTGTATCAACAACTAAACTAAACTCAAAGACATGACAGTCCCGTGGAGCCAACAAGCCCTACTGTACCCACATATATTTTCGTGACCAAGGCCTCTGGGATGCGATGTATATGTGTCGGTTAATTTTCAGTCAGACACAAAACTTTCAGTGTTTAGTTTCCACGTATTATTGGTACTCAATTTTATCGATCTACTGAAGGGACGGAAGTCTGAGTCGATCCTGTCCGGCTCAAGGTTTTGTGTCATCAATCGTGACAAAAATTAAACACAATCACAATTTCATCGTTCTATGTACTAACTGTCTTATGCGAATTAAAAAAAAAAAAAAAACTATGGGTCAATATATGAGCGTATAGCTGCTTTTAACCTATCATGTTCAGATTTAACAGTGTTCATGTGGTAGGCGATTTAAACAGAACATACACAAATCACCGAACATTTCAGATATCTGATTTTGACGTCACAAGAAATAGGGATTTACTTTCTGTGACGTCATTAATAACCCCTTTTTGTAAAAGTTCTTTTTATTTTGTGTTGAACGTTTATTCGAAACATAAGTTATCAATACGTGATTTCTTTATCGTTCAAATGTCATGTTATCATTTCTTTATGTAGAATTTACAATTTAAAATTGACTGATGAAAGAAAGTTTTCATACTAAATTTATAATTGATAGGTAAAGAAAATTCGGTACATATTTAAAATAACGTTTACCAAGAAAAGTAAACATTGCCAAATAATACAATTTGTTACAAATTATATAAAAATATATATATTGTTACTTTGGAAAAAATTTATGTTTCTTTAAACAAGAGTTCATTACAAATAAGCCAATATTCT
Source organism: Latrodectus elegans (assembly GCA_030067965.1). Classification (NCBI taxonomy): domain Eukaryota; kingdom Metazoa; phylum Arthropoda; class Arachnida; order Araneae; family Theridiidae; genus Latrodectus; species Latrodectus elegans. The sequence continues at coordinate 11,171,665 of CM057815.1, read as the reverse complement.
TTGAAAAAAATAAGTGTTTAGGAGTTTCAGTACATCTGTTTTGATTGCTTTCAGATTTATTTACTTTGGACGCAAGGAGTAACAAATATCGAAATATGTTTTTTTTTCATTCTTTTAAGATTTTTCATTTAAAAAGCATATTTGTTGCTGTTAAATAATAAGTTTAAAATACATTTATGTTTAGTCAATTTACAAAAGAATTGTAACACCATTTTTTTAACTACTTTGTATTCTCATTATTTATGCACTGAGGAACAATCTGAAACTATTTGGCATCCGTTTTGATGATATTTACGTCAACTTTTCTGTTCGACGTGATTTTGCACGAGAACTGAAAATTGCCAATGAATATTAAAAAGTAATTTTCAGCCCCGGATATATTTCAACATTTTTTAAATTTATATATATATATATAAATCCTGCAGCTTTTCTTGTCTCTTTTTTTCGTGTTTATACTTTATTATGCTGTATAAAGGGCAACACGTCTTTAACTTCTGCTGTCGCCAAAAGGCTGCAAATAAAAAGTTCGCTAAATCTACATGATAATCAAAAAAGATGAGAGTAAGTCAAAGCAAATAAAAAAAATATAATAATTGTTCTATCCTTCGGGTGTGGTCATGTCCTTTTGATTCCATTTCCTCCATGGGAGAGAGAGAACATGTCAGAACATAAAGTGTACAAAAAAAAAAAAAAAAGAATCTGAAATATCACAAATTAAATAAAGAAAAGAAAAGCGATTCAGTAAGCTTAATTCTTTAATTAATGCCTGTAAAGGCCGAAAAGTTAGTTTTACTTCAAGAATGGAGACTTTTCTTTCTTTCTTTTTTTTTTTTTTTTTTCTGTAATCCATTACTTCAATCACTATTATGATTGAAGCGTTCGCCAATAGCTATGTAAACTAACTCTCTCGATCGAAATTTTACGAATGATTAATCAAAGATTTCCATCTGTTTAATTTTGAAAGCGCAGGCCCTTTATGAGCGCTTAAGAAAATTCTCCCTTTTTTTTTCCTACGTAGAAGCGAAAAGAAGATGCGCCAAGACTATGAACTTGGGTAACCTTTCTAGAACAATAGAGCGTATTTGTAATTCGAGTATAATTGATACCAGTGATTAAATGTTAAACTGATAGCCGATTGATAATATTTCAAGCTCTTTATTTTTGCTTAATATTTATGCTGCAAACTGATAGAATTTCAGTTTGCAGCATAAATATTAAGTAAGAGTGGAAATGGTATTTGAAATGGATAATAGTGAATAATAAATCTAAATAATTTTAAATATTAGAATCATTTAAGACAATTTAATTACTATTTATATTTTTTAAATTCCTTTTAATGTCTGAAATGTTTGAATAAAAATACGTAGAAATGTATCACTTTTATTAACTTCTACATACGCTGAATATTTAAAATAATAATTAAGGGAAAATTTTGGTTGATACGAAAATTTATGTGATTAAATATTATATATTCAGGATTGCTGTGACCCTCAAGTATTATTCTCACAATATTATTTAATATAAACAATATGCATTTATTTTTAATATTTTTTTTTTAAAAAAATATTATGCCGAGGCCATCAAAAATAACTATTGCTCTAACAAAAAAAAAAAAAAAAAAAATTAAACAACAGAATAATATGTATTTGATCTCTCTATTTCTATCACATTTCGCTTAATTATGAAGATTTTTTTAATATACTCATTTTATGCATTTATACTCGAAAATACTGATAATCATTTATAAGTTTGAAATTTGAAACCGGTAGTTATTAAAGTTAATTTATTAATTAATGATACAATTTAATATATTTATATATTTAATACATTTACGATTTAGTACATTTATATTCCATACCATGGGATCTGTGATCATAATACATGAATTGATTTTCTAATATTTTTCCTTATTTATTGTCACTATATGATCATGATAAATTTTTTAGGGCTTTTTTGCTCAGAGCAATATCACAATAAATGATTACTTATAATCAAGATAACTTTTACTCTTATGAAATATTGTATTTATTTTTTTTAAACATTGCGAAAATTGACAACAGTAATTTTCGATGCTATTATTAAAATGTACCGTATTTTGTTTTAAGTAATATGCTAAGAGAAAAAAATACAATGTTTGTCTCATTAACATTTTGCTTGTTTAACACGCAAGCAAATTTTTCGTGCTAAATATTAATCAAGGAAAGTGTCTCTTGCTTGGTAGGTCTTAATTAAAAGAAGTATTGCATTTTTCTTAAAATATTTTCAATTTAAAGTATGATAAGAATTCTAAATTATGTATTTTCACGTGAGCATTGCAATTTTGAATATTTCATTTTATCATATTACAGCTATGCCTTAAGGGATAATTATAGAATGTTAATATATTCACAGTTTATGATATTATATATTATAATAATATATATTATAATGTATATTATATATTATATAAAATGAATATATATGGCATATATTATAGTATATATAAAAATGTAAAACACTCGCGGAAAAATAATACGCCATACTATTCAGATATATATGATCATTTTTTATATTTCGCTTCAATTAATCGAGCAATGTCGTTAAATCGATATTGTGAATAATATTATTTTTTAATTCAATTTTAAAAGATAATTTTTTTATTTTCTATAAAACCATTACAGCACTTGAACACAAACATTTTACTAGTTGTATCTTATTTTCATATTCAAAATTATTACGTAATTTCAGATTCAGAATTAATAATTTGGACCATAAGAGTACTCACTTTTCCTTTGGAATGAATTCGTAGGAATATTTTCGTTCACCGAAGCTCATACTTTCAAAAAGAACAAACTGTTCTTATATTCCTTTGAAAGACAAATCATAACGTAGTGCTTTGTATTGATTTTTATTCTAAGCAACACTTAGCAATAAGGTCGTTTGCTTGTTATAATATATTTTAAAAGAAATTATTTTTCTATGCTTCCTAATATTGTGCATTAATTATTTTAAAAATATTTGGTCCACAAATATGATGACTCTATGATTTTTAAATGAAATCTGAAAAAAAAAAATGTATTCAACTGTCAAGAGATTAAAAAAAAAGTTTTAAAATATTTTTGTTTATTTTGACAAAAGATTTTATTTTCGTTTGCGTATTAATTTAAAAAATAATTCCTGATACTAGTTGTCATAGAATGGCAAAGAATTATCACTCAGCTCGAATATTCGTAGCATTAATACACACATACAAATATATATATATATATATATATATATATATATATATATATATATATATATATATATATATATATATATATATATATATATATATATATATATATATATATATATATATATATATAGTTTAATTACCTTCCGGTAGGTAAGAAAAAATGTATTTAAAAATTACAATTACTCCTAGTAGTAAAGGAAATATAATTTGTAAAACAACTATTAGAGGAATTGGGAAAAATTAAAATATATATCAGCATATTTACTTCATTTCTGAAGATTTTTTATAGTAGCTTTCTTATCTAAATCATTTATACGATAAGAAACAGAAAAAAGTAAAAAAAGCTGAAATACAGATAATTCGCATTAATTTTACTGAATACTTATTCAAAAAGACTTATGAAATGAGAATATAGACAATCTAAATCAAATCACACCATTATAACCCCATACTTTGACACAATTATATAAATAACCTTTTAAAACAATTTTATGAAATGTGATATAGTATAAACTAAAATAATTCACAGATGGTAAGAGGGAAATAATATTAACTAAATATTAATCAAGGGATTTGTCTTTGAAGACAAGTACAAGAATATTTTTTGCATATTTTCCAACAGCATTCATAATGGCGTCTAGACAGCCAATTAGTCTCTATAAATAAAGAAATGTGTCACACCGAGGAAGTTGTGTAATTAATATATACTACATACTGAATATTCAACTAGGCAAAATTCAGTGTGTTTCTGTTCTCAATTAATTAGTTTATTATGCATTTTTTAAATTTCATATCTTTCTTTTATTCATTTTTAAAGTCATTAGATTTGTTTGAAAATAAACTTACGAAGAAGGTATTTGCGAAAAAGATTAGCAATAAATTTAGGAATTTTTATTGAATTCTAAGTTGCATTTTTCAAATGGTCTAGATGCCCTGGATTCTACAGTTAAAAATATTCAACTTTCAAAACAGTATTTGTATTGAATTTGATTTTAATTAAATAAATAATATTCGTTTTCTGCTTTAAAAGCGTACGCTGATATTCGTTTTATGACATTCTAAATTATTATACTTTAACTATGAATATTCTAATTTTATTTTCAATAAACTATATTATATTTTTAGGATTGAAAAGATAAAGATCACCGTTTCCTCAAACCTTTATTGAGGTTATGAAATTTTCAAATATATGTTCTACGATAATAACTACAAATTCGCGATAAACAATAATAGAAATTACTTTTGTTCCAAGAGCAGGCAACTAAGTGCCAGTATTTGAAAACAATGGCAAAATTCAAAAACAGAAAAAATTAAGAAAAAAAGAAAAAATCGTTAAGATGGAAACCAATTAAAACAAAAAAAACAAATATAACCTAAAATTTTATTGAAAAGAATAATATGAATCACCTGATTGAATAACTCAAGAAAATAAAACTAAGTGCTGTACAATAATCCTCCTACTTATAACGTGTTTTAATTTTACTCAATTTCATATCCCAGGGATCAAACGTTATTTCAGATAGTATTTACAACAAATAAACATGTTTTTGGGATGATATGACTTATTTGAGATTAATTGTTTTTTAGCTACATTTGTCTAAGTTTTTTTTATTTAAAATATTCTTAATTTGATTTTAATAAAATGTACACATTTCTTTCATAATATAACGTAGATTATCCTTAATATTTGATTTAAATCCTCTTTAGTGAGAAAAGTTAATCATTAATTATTTGTACATAACGTGTTATACTAGGTCACACGAGGGCGTTTTATGAGAATGCTCGTACGACGCGTTTTCCTGTAACGCGAAACTTAAAACATAACGTTATAAGGAGAAATACTATACTAGCAAACCAACAGATTAAGTATTGGTTTTGTAAAACAGTAGTACATAAACTTCAAACATAACTGGAAAGTTCTACAAATTTAAACAGATTTGGCTTGATATTAAATATTTTTAGTTTAGAATTCCAGATTCAACTTTAAAAAATTTACATGGTGAAATACTTTGAACTTTTCTTAAAAACATACTAGTTTGTTGCCCAATATAGCATGTACTTTGATAATCGGAAAAACGTCTGTATAAAATGATAATTCAATCTAATCTCTTTATTTCGCTTATTAGGCTTTAGGAAACTATTTAAAGCAGTTCAGTGCTTCGATAATCCCAGGAAACTCGAGGGACAGTCATTACAGCCGTTGATTTTCGAAGCTTTTGAAATTCGCTTTCACCGATGCCTAACTCATAACTCCTAATTAGATATTTCGCAGAGCTTGTAAACAATCCCCTTCGACGTCACTCACACCTATTGGTCTGTTGTGTCTCCCCACTGGACAGACTTGTCCTGTCCCCGTCTGCTCTTCGATCTCAATGCTAATGATGCCTCATGGGACGTGGCAACGAAATTAGCACACTCTTCGCGTGGCAGTCTGCGAAGTTTTGCGAACCTGATGAATCTGGAGGACTATTTCATCGCCAAAAGTTGAGAATAGTTCCTCACTTCTGCAAATTGGATTTGGCGCAATCGTGAATCAAAGCTAATGGCGATAAGTGGTGTGGATCGCCTGCGACCGCTGTCGATTTGTATAAAGAGCTTTAGGAATTTTAATTGCTGTTTAACAATATTTAAATATGTGTAAATTGTTTTCCACTTGATTTATAAAAAGGAAGGAATCAAATGATCGAGAAATTGGGAAATTATTGAATATAATTATTTATAAAGTCTTCGCTTCGCGAATATTTGTTATAGTATTAAAATCACTTCAGTGAGTTTTTTCCTTGAATTAATTAGTTTTTTTTTAAACAAAATTTTAAGACTATAGTTCACAAAACTGAATTATTTTTCAAATTATCTAAAAAATTTTTGAAAATTGTGAACAAGTAATACTTATTCAGTGTTATTGTGCACAGTAATAAAAATCCAAATGAAATCAATGGAATAAAACTGGTAAGTAATACTTACCAGTTTTATTCCATTGATTACCAGTTTTATTCCATTATTACATTGATTGAGTAACTGTATACACAAACAAGAAAATACATTCATAATAAATATAAAAAAATATTTAAAATAAATATGAAACAAATATTTATACGAAGCATACATTTATAAATAATTGCAAATGTAAAAATAAAATTATAATTGTAACATTTAGTATTTTGAGAAAATATTTTACCAATCCTATTTTTCCTACATTAAACTTTTTTTTTTTTTTTTTTAATTTCATAAAACAAAAAATTTTAATATTTCTTAATCTTTTTTTTACATTTTCTTCTATGTGATACATCGTTAGATTAGAGATTTGCATGTATTTATTTAGCAAAATATGAATTTAATATGATAAATTATAAACCATGAATATACTAGAGATCATCAAAAAAATATTCCATTTAAAAATGTTCGCTTTATTAGAATACAGATGGTATTATTTTTAACAATTTTAAGCGATGGCTTCTTTTTATTATATTGACTTTTCTATAAATTTAATCTTTTAATAAATTAAGTTAAAAATATTGGTATCTGAAGGCTTTCAACGGATCTTTCATGCATTACATCACATATTTTGATAAAATAATTAGTTTAGAACTTCATATCAATGGTTAACTTCACTTCAGTAAAGTTAACTATTGATTATTATTTATATTCCTGTTTTACATATTGTGAAAAACATTTATTACTAACCAAATTTTTTTAAATTATTTTTATCCTCATTCAGTTACATTAATTTTGTTTCAACAATTTGAATGCAATTTTGTGACTGAATCGTTATTATAATGATAAGTCAATGTCGGAAAAAAAGAATACATTGTCTATCCAATTGAACATGTTAAAACCACAAAATAAAGCAACAATTGACGCTAATCTTATAATTATCCTATTTGCTGACACCATTTATTAAAATTGATTTAATGTATATTACTTAGATAAAAAATTGGTGTTAAATATTCGAGGTACTAAATAGCAAACAAAAAGTATCGGTTTAACGCATGTTTCTCATATAAAAAAAATGGTTTAAAATTTTCAGGATGTTAAACAGCAAATAGAAATTACACTCACATAAAAAAGAATTTCAATTCTCAAAGTTTTTATATCGCAGGGTGGAAATATTTAATTTAATAATTTTATTTGTCGCAATTTTTTTATTATTTACTGAGCAAATTTATTTTGGTTTCATTTTACCTAATAGCACATGTTTTCGAAACTGTTCTCTTTCACAGAAATGTCTTGAAACAGATATTTTTCAACACAGTTATTTTAAAACGAATATTATGAAGAAAATATCTAAGAATAGGAACAAATAAATTTTGGAAGCGATGTCATAAGCATTCGTAACAGATATCCCATCTGTTAGGATAAATGAATATTCCAGTAATATTAAACTAGCCAAAAGATGACACAGCGTATTTATTCCTGTAAATTGCTTAACACATGTAGATCCATGATCTCTTTATTAGAAAATGTGATTATAAAATATGTATATTTTAAAAACCTTTTATATATTTAGCAAAAATTAAAAACGATCTTTTCTGGTATAAGAAATATTATAACATACAAACCACAGTGACTTCGACAATATTTTTTAAATGAAGATTGTACATAAAAATGGAATCTACAATAAATACTGTATAAAATGCAAACAAAATTTAAATATTTCCTGCTAAATTTTCCAAGCAAAATAAAAGACAAATATTAAAGAGAAACGTTAAAATAATAAATTTTGTTTGCAATGTTAGAATCTCAAAAATACAAAGACTATTTTCTATTCCTCTATAAAAGGAAAAATCAATTCTTTAACAAAATAGATGAGCCGTTTGTTATCAGATTTAACACACAAAGTAATAATAAATTCAATATGAAGTTACTATTTTATAGATATATTTAATATTGAGAATACTAAGGTTATCACTTGTTTAATTTATAATTCAATTTGATATAATTAAATTAATGACTATACAAGATTAACATTTTAATAATCGTACCAATTAATCATTTAATTGATTATTTAATTACACTGATAAAAATTTAGTTTCCACATCTTTTAACTTAAATTATTCAGAAATGATCCTCATTAAATATTTTAAAAGCAACATTGCTGAATAATGGACTGAATTCTTTGAAAGTATTCAATTCCCACAGAGAATGAGATTTTGAACTAGTGTCAGACTTTAATCTAAGGGAGAAATATTAAAGAAAACGGACTATAAAGCATACAAAGTTGTGGAATTAAATTCCAATAATTTGCCATTTATGTTTCGTTAGTTTAAAGTACAAATAGAAAGTTCTGATAAATCATGTGTTGTATTTATAAATTAGCTTTATACGCAGTAATAGTCTTATCATTAAGAAGATATTTTAATATTGTACAATTAATTTACAAAGCATGTTTTAACATACCTTAAAGAAATATTTAGTATTTTTCTTATTGTCATTTACTCGATAAATTTATTTCATATGAATTAAATATTAGATTTCTTAATAAGCTAACATTAGTTAATCTTAATTTCCAAAAAATAATTAAACATTGGATTTTTTAAAATGTTCCATTTTAAAATTTATAAATTAAGTTTTTTATTATTACTGTTCTAAGTATATATATCTTTTTTCTATTTTTTCAATATATCAAATTATGAAAACCAATTCAATAGAGCAAATTTTTTATAGATATATCTTTAAGACCAGCAATCATTTAAAAGCATCCAAATCCCATATAAACTGCAAATTTAGAGACTTTATCTGAATATTGATGAATTTTTTATCTGAATGATGATTGAATATTTTTCAGGTTTCTTATAAATGTCCTTTAAATCTAGGCAATCATTTAAAAATACTTTAAATCAATGAAAATTCACCAAATTTAATTGTTTTGAACTAATGACTAAATTTTTTCTAAATGATGTTAAAAACAAGTATATAATGATTTATCAATTAAATTTTCATGATGTTTGATATCGTTAATAGCCCTTTTTGAATTTGTTTCCTGATTTATTGTATAAAATTCTTCATCAAATTTATTACATAAAATAAATTTATAACATAAAGTATTACATAACATAAATTTAGAGCGTAAAATAAATTTATTACATAAAACAAATTTATTGAATAAAATTCAATAAAAAAATTATTTTTTCTGAAAAATATTTTTAAAATGATTTTTATTTGGTTTTCATAATTGTTTATATGATGTTGCCAAAAATATTTTCCTCTTAAGGAATAAAAAAGATATAGCAATTAAAATTTAACTCAATAAAATAATTCTAAAATAAATACTGATTTTTTTTGTCTTTTTTTTCAAATTCATGATATATAAATCATATTTAAATACATTTGCTGATTAATAATCATAAATCATTTAAATGTAGTTAATTCATAATATATTTAAATTATAATCTGTAAATTGTTTAATGCAAAAGATGCTAATCGTACAAAAAAGTACTGAATTTTTTTTAAATTTATAAAACATTTTTAAACTTGATTCAATTAACGTATAATATGAATTGCAATTAAGCGAAATTTTAGCGCAAAATACCTTTTACGATTCAAAAGTTCATAAGTTATAGAATAATTTCAACTTTGAAACTTCATCAATATAACAAAATAATATGTAATTTTATAACTTATTACTATTAAAATAAAGTTTAAGCTGAGAAAATCAATGAAAAAATAAAAACTAACAAATATTATTTTAAAAAAAAAAAAAAAAAAAAAAAAAAAAAAATGTGCAATTAAAATATTTTATATTTTATTATTCAATTTCCGATTAGTAATCATTTTAAATCAGAATCATATGAAAATTGACGTATTATATAAAAATCTGTATGGTAATTTATATTCCTAATTACATAACGAATAAAATAATTAAAATATCAAACGAGAATTTACCGTTCCTTTAAAATATAGAAATGTAAGTAAGTGAAAAGCCTTTAATTTTTTTAATAATTTCATATATTACTAACATAATGTGTTTTCTAATAAAAAATCATACAAGAAACATTAACTTCATAAAATTACGTAATTTTTTATCAGGAAAAAGTTATATAAATAACAAATAAAATAATATCTACTAATAAAAATCTTGAAATGCAGAAATAAATCTGACAAGAAATATTTACATAGTAAATCTCTTGATGGAGCATTCCTAAGCAAATTCCAAATTATGGAAGTAATCATTAAATACTGAGAAATATTTTTGTAATTTATATTTAAAACACTTATATGTAACTTTTTTGTAAGTTTACTGAAACATGAAATTTTCGGGAAAAATTAAAATGATACGCTTTTATTTATCTGTTTAGAATATTCGTCAGAATAATTTTAATTTTAATTTATTAGCAGATAACAAAAAGTGAAAAATATATTGTGTAAAATGTTGGATCGAATACTTCGGCATTGAGAACAAATTGGTCAAGAGGCCAAATCTTTTTTATTACTAAATCTTAATAAGTGTCCTTTAACTTCAATTGATGACAATTAGTATTCATATCAATACATTTCACTTTAAGTTTCAACGAAAGTAGAAACTAAAGGTTAACAAAATTAATAAGGTCAGCAATTATAACATTATCATAGCTACTGCATTTGTCAGAACAATAATTAACTACACTGGATAATTGTCGCCAAATAACACCCCTTACAACCAATAAATCAGAAGTATTGCTACTAGAATGACAAATTACGATAAAACAAATCAAAATGTCGCCTAATATAAAGTAAATTCGAAACGCCCATCGAACAAAATAGCCATTCATCAAGTATCTGTCTTCCATCGAATGTATGCGTAAAAGTGGGCGGGTGGCAATAACAAAGTTACTTTCCTTTTGATATGACACAACTTTGAATCTTTCTTTAAAAATTATTTTAAAAGCAAAATCATGTTAACTCTTTGTAAGGAATACTAAGTCAAATATTCTACAGACTTGAGTAATAAGATTTATTTCGACGAATCTTAATACTCAAAAACCAAGATTTGGCGATATAAAGTTACTTTCCTATTGATATGATACTAATTTTGTTAGGAATATTAAGCCGAGTAAAGTGACACACAACTTACGATTTATTACAAAATATTATAACTCTAAAAAACCTAATTTTGTCACCAAAGTAATTTTACTTTTAATATAATACTATATTAAACTATTATAATAGTATTTTTAAAACTAAAATCATCTCAAGTAATATGTAAAGATTATTAAGTCAAATAAAGAGCAGACTTTTGTTCTTTATTCAATCAATTTGTCCAAAAAAGAGCAGACTTTTTCTCTTTATTTGACATAAGATATTTTAAAGATTTAATTCGATAAATCTTACAACTCAAAACCAAATTTTGGGAGAAATCAAAGTTACTTTCTTTTCTATATGACACTTCTTTGAATTTATTTCTATAATAAAAGTGTTTTAAGAAATACCATGTCCAGCTTTTTGTAAGCAATAGTAAGTCAAAGTACAGACTTTTCAGTAATAAGAAACATTTCACTAGAGCGTAATATTCGCCATTAAACGTACATAACTGCTATTAGGTTTTGTTCATCTATGTGCACATGATTGCCCCGACATGCACATACGTAGATGTGCAAAATGTAATTTTTTTTGGTGTAAAATAACTTTTAACAGTTTAAAATGTCTATGAACATCGAATAATAATCTCCCTTTTTTTATATTTTTCATATTTATGATTCCCTCTTTAAAATTCCAAACAAAATAAAAAATGAATTTCATATTAATTAGATATAGACATCAACTATGTTGAACGCATTTATTTCTGGGCGCAACTCCTTTCAAATATATCTTATTTTCAGAAACACTATAATATATTGGTTATTTCTATTTTAATCTTGGGGAATAATCATCTGTGATTTATTACTCTTTCATTTGGAACTCGTAATCGATCACTTTGTAAAAAGAATATTATTAGTTTTGCCAAGTATACATAAAGCATTCAAATATACCATCTTTTGCAAGTAAATATTCCAGAAATTTGATTGGAAAATAAGTTGAGGAAGAAAACATTTGAGTTTGCATTACTTGCAACAGTTATAAATGATTCTTAACTTCTGTGCCGCTGAATTTTAGAAAATATATGTGGTAAAAATTATGATGCTTTTTTTTTATCGCGTGCAAAACAATACACACATACTAATATTTTTTTAAGTACATATTATATTATTTTCTTTTACATTTAAATTCACTTTCATAAACTATTTTATACAGCATCTTATAGGTAAGTAAGCTACTTAAACTTTTTCTTACTTCTCCAAAATTTCAAATCAGTAAAATTATGCCGTGAGAAAAAGGGTTGAGAATCACTGAGTTATAAAATAACAAAATTAGTATAAAAATAACACATTTCCTTATTTAAATTTTTCTATTATTCACATGTTACTACATTTTCTTGTTCTTTACTATCAAATATTGATTTCATTTTCTAAAGCATTATCTTACATGAAATTAAATTCAGATTCTTTCTAGTATTTTATGCAAAGTAAAAACACAAGCGCGAGTATTCATTTTTTAAATTTCTGTGCTCTTTAGTAGCTTTAATATATATATATAAGTATTATGAAAGTGCTAAACCTACTGTTATTAATAAATAATTGCAACTTGCTACTAACTTCATTCCAATTTGAAAAATATTTGTAAATAATTTCGTCTCTTACTACTTTTAAACGACTCTGTAATATATTTTTGGAACTAAGTTAATATAATTTAAATTTTCAAATATAGTACTTTGAACAATATAGTTTATACGTATATTTTGCTAATGATTGTTTAGCTATAACTGCAACATTTGCTATTCGTACCAATATATACCCAATTCTCACTCTTAAATCAATACAGTATTAAATTATCGAAAGTTACAGAATTTTCAGCTCGTTCTGAAAACCCAGTACTAATTTATGTACATTATATACAACACAACTTATAGTATTTATTCTTAAAATGAAATAAAGCTTAAAAAATACATATCTTTTAAAAAAAATTGTGAGTCTTCATTTTATTTATTTATTTTTAATCATGTTTCGCTACCACAAGGGGATCTTTTTACTAAAAGATGAATTTTATTACCTTACGTTTTTTCAAAGTATTTGTGAAAATGATAATTTTTTATGTGTTAAAGCTAAGATATATATTTTTACACATTTTATTAAATAATACAAAAACCTTATATTTCATTAGTACTTCAAAATAAATGAAATAAAATATTTGGACATGGAAGAAATAATTTATGAAGAACTTCTGAAACATTTAAAATCTAGTCTCGGGTAATCTTTAAAATACTTGAAACCAAATAGTAATGAAATGAGAGTTAAAAATTTATAATATTTTAAGTATACATGTTAAAATTTTGAAATTCATATAGCTGTATGAGTTAAAACGGAATTTACATGTTTGTCGATCAATATAATTTCTGGCACAAGATAGTTAATTAGATTGATACCTATAATTTTTTTTTAAATGAAACCCAAGTGATTTCTGTAATTTTACATAGTGATATCTATTCTTGATTTTGTATTTTCAATAATAATATTTTAAAAAAAGTACGAAAGAATTATGTATTTGCTCACAAACGTCTCTCGATTCAGCGAAAACAATTTAAATAATCTGCTAATATGGTTTCATTTTTTTTTTTATGCTAAGGAACATGTTTCGTCACATTTCTGGCCAAATTTATCTTAATGGAAATTGACTTAATGTGTCCCCCATAAAATATGCAGGCATTCCATTGAAATTTGCTTTGCCTTGTAATTCCAATTAAAAGAAATAACAATAACATACTTGGAATTTTTCTTCTGCATTTTTTTTTTTTGATGCAGGTCCCATTCAACGCGTTGCTTCCCCTTATTTAATAACCCGCAGAACCATTCTTCCCTTTGACGAACCAATCAGTGAGGGGACAAAAAAAAAAAAAAAAAAAAAAAAAAAAAAGGAAATTCTAAAATGGCTTCTTGTACAGTTTTTTTTAATCGAAAAACTCCTCAAAAAGTTCAGCGGTGTTCCTTAAATAACAGTATTCGGTCGGTGGTGTTTAAAGCGTGACACTTTGTCAGGTAACTTGCCACTCAGGAGGGGAAGTATAAAACAAACAGCTGTCAATTTGTGAAGGGGAAATAATACCGAACAGGGAATAAAAAAAGGGAATCTTTTTGTGTTCTCGAAAGCTCCCACTTTCTCGGGTTTCGGCAACTTGAAGGATGGAGATGAGGGGAAGAAGGAACGCGATGATCGAATACAAAAAAATAGAGTTCTATTTTTGCTTTCTTTTTTTCCTGACTCTCCGAGGATTGTTTTGGAGTAATTATTCTACCTAGAATTAACTGAGAATGAGGGTTCTTTGACCGGCCATAGATTGTCTTATACTCCAACAGTCCTAATTGTATTTTAGAATGTAGTTGTCCAGTTGAGATAAATAATGTGATCTTTTTTAGAATGAGAAACACATTTCGATTCTTTTGCCTTTTTTTAATTCTAAGTAAATTGAGATATGTAAGTAGAAAAAAGTCCGCTACAGTCTTCGTATATGTTTCTTTTTTCAATACATCATCGAAAATAACACTTATTGTTATGGTATTGCAATAAGAATTCAGCAAAACACATTATTCTGCATAGATTTGAATGTGATACGAATCATACAATGCTAAGTGTTATGGCAAGGAATTAATTTCTTGCAGATTTATTTTGTAACTTAACAATAATAGCTTACTTTTTTCTATTACTTAGATTGCATACTTTTTCTAGACTTTTGTGTTAGATTGCTCCAATTAAAGTATTCACCGCGTATCGCTAATAGATTTCAAACGTAATCTGCATTGTATTTGAAAACGTTTTGTTGGCAGTAGTATACAATGGAGATACTGATTCATATCCAGTCCATTGATATCCATTTGTCACATTTTTTACAAATTGAAAAAGAGAAAACCATTTCACACCTTTTTATTTTAATTCAGGTAATATCTATCTGCATTTTTATTGAAAATTATTTTCTTTTGACTCCTCACATGGTATTTCTTGCAATACTTGTGAAACTTCTTATGTACTATGGCTAATTCAGTTATTAAAGACATTTTTAGTGGTAACTAAATCACTATTAATTTATTTCTTACCAAAGAAATTCTTTAAAATTTGTTAAATGATAAGCTCAAATGTCATCAAAATGCTTTAAAAATATCTATTTTGGTTTTTAAGCTGCTTTTGAATCATGTTTGCCAACTCTTCATTTAACTAAGAAAAATAAAAAACTTTTTTTTTGGTTTTCCAATAGCGGTGATTGTAGAATAATCTTTAAGGCGAGTCTCATTTTTATGTTATGTGAAAACTATGAATTATCACTTTCTCTGATACTGCATCTTTGATTCAATTAAGGAGAATAACCATAGGCTTTGTTTGTTTGATTGGCTTTCAAAAGTCATTTTTAACACACGGCTTAATTAGACCAAAACCTACAGTTTAACGTCGATTGTTTCAAACCATTATAAATATCCATGCTGTAGGTGAGATTTAAACCTACGAATTGCTGAACCGAAAGTTCCCTAACAGTTCTGTAGCCAGCTTGACAAGAATTATGATAAGCTAAAGGTACCACAAACTTTAGCGTTCTTAAATAACATCATTTTAAAACCAAACTCAAGGAACAACAAATACTTCCTTTATAAATTGTTATAAATTGGAGTAAAAAATTTAAAAGCAGTGATGAAATTTCCTAGAGACCTAAATAAAGTTATTAATGTTTATATATATATAACATTTATATATATATAAACATTAATAACTATCTTATATATATATATATATATATATATATATATATATATATATATATATATATATATATATATATATATATATATATATATATATATATATATATATATATATATATATATATATATATATATATATAAGACGCTTCATAGATCTATATTCAAAAACGTAAAAGTACGATATTATCAGGAACAAATGTTTTATTATATAGACAAATCTATCTGTATTTTTGAGTAGAGTTATAATGAGTAGGCTGCAAAATGCAAAGTAACACATAATCCCAATGCACAAATGTAAGCTACATCAGCATTGAGGGTGATGCATTAAAAGAGACTTTTAAATGCAAGTATGACATTTATAAAACTTCATTAATAAAGTATTAAAATATCAGATTTAAGGTTTTATGAATTTTGTAAAAATGAAAACAGTTTAGATTATGAGAAAAGAATTATAAAGGGAGTAAAAAACGAGAAAGAACAGAGTATCAATGGATAAAAATTAAAAGTTTTATAAACGGTAAAATAAACACAATAAAAACATGAATGAATGTTAGTATGCATCGTAATATTATTGTGATCATTTCCAATTAAAAATATTATACATATATACATTTGTAAATGCATACATTTAGTTTATAATGCTCCTTATGTTCTTCACTTATTCGTTCAAATTATTCATAAATAAAATCCTAAAATATGCATTATAATTTTCAGCAAATTTTTACTTTGGGATTCTATTAAAGAATATGAATTTCTTAACTAAAATAAAGAATAATTTGTTCTTATAAGTGAAAATTAGGACGAATGAATTACGCCAAACATTATAAAAATGATTTCTCATACTTTTTATAGTAATGAAAAAAAGGTATTAAAATCATACAAGATCTTAGATCTTAGAACGAACAAAAAATTATTTACAAATTTTTGGAAATATTAAAACTTATTTTTAAATACTTGAATTTCTTGACCATAATTAAAAATTTAATATTCAAAAAGGATTATTGAATTTCGTATGAAGTGTAACTAAATAGAAAGCAAAATTTTGAAAAAGCTGAGTTTTGAATCAATTTATAAATTATAAAAGGCTTTAATAAAAGAGGAAAGTTTAAAAAAATTTCAAGGATAAAGTTTCATGAAATATTAAGAAAATAAGGAACAACAAAGAAAATAAGGTGAAATTGATAAAAGAAATATAATTTATAAAATGTATGGTGCCGGCCAACTTGTCTAGTGGTCAGCGTGATGACTACGTATAAGGAGGTCCTGGGTTCGAATCCCGGTTCAGGCATGGAAGTACTTTCTCTCTCTCTCTACCCTGTCTTTGTCCTTTCCTTGTGTGTGTGAATGAAGTATGAATGATGCCTACTCTATAAACGGGTCCCTATGGCATGTGTAAGGGTGCTATGGTGACCCACCCCCTGTGGTGCACCCGGGGCAATCCTCGGCGGCTAAGAGGTCTCTATGTCTGGCTGGTTCCTTGGTATCAGGGAAGAATAGATTAATAGATTTTGTTGCAGTTGTAACTGTCTACAGTCTGCCATTGGAAAAAAAATAAATAAATAAAATGTATGGCTAAATACAAGGTAACGTCTAATCCTTTAATATTCAAGCATCTTCTATTTCAATAAATAATAAAAAGAAATAAAACAAATTGATTTTTCTATTTTAAATTTGATTATAAAATGCTTGTTTCAAGCACACAGTTTCTGGCGTTTGTTGAATAATTATTGGAGTTAAATTTGTCGTACTATAGCAGTGTGAGATATGGAATATGTTATTACGTTTTCGGTTGCTTATTTCTGTTGACTGATGACAGTGAAACACCTCGTGCTTTTCAGTTACAGTCAAGCCACCTGGTTAATCTCTGAAAGTGTGCCCTTTCCTCAATGCACTGCAGCAACAGGTGAGATATTAATAAAATGTCAACTGGTGGGATCAGGTGAAAGTAATATTTTAACTTACAGGTGTTTGTAACAATAAATAAATTATGAGTTTTCTACGATAATAAATTTTACCATTCGCTTAATGATTTCCTTCTCAACAATAAAAAACGAATTCGGTATGGATAATTGATATGGTTACCATCAAAGTTGCTATCGTCTTATTCATACCGTACAACGATATGAAAGATATTTTCAGACAATGATTTTTTATATGTACCTTTTCCAACGGTTATCGATTCTGATACCAATTGGGATTACACAAGTGTCTCAATAAGACTGAATCCAGAAATTGGTTGCTTATTACGTAATCAACTTCGAAAACTGCTCTTTAGTGAATATTCTTGATGATAATTTATGCGCCAAATATGTGTCCGTAATGCTGTTTGTCTTCTCATCACGTATTTCTTACACATTGTTTCTAATACATCAAACAATGCCTTCCACGACTGAACATCGTTGGATAACACTAACTTTAAAAATGCTTTTGTATAGAATCATTCATTTTCTCATATTTTAGTTAATTTACATGAAGATGGTATTTTGTTTAAAGGAAATATGCAACGAACGAGACATAGAAAAATAAGCCCTAATTTTGATATCATTGGACCCTAAGTTACGCCAAACAAAGAAAAATTAAAATCATGAAGATACAAATGATATATTATGCACCAGGTCACACCGGTAAGACAGTATTTGTCCATACATCTCTAAAGTCTGAGTTTCAATGTGGTTAACAATTTGATTTACATATATGAACCATTTTATATCCTGATAGAGAATATTTACTACCTGTTGCAAATATTTTAATGTAGAATAAATTTTAAATAGTTGTGAAAATGAAGTTCAAGCAAGAAAATTAAGTGAAATAATTTTTTTGTAATCATATGATCATGGAACTATATAATTTATCGCTGTGGCCTGATTGACAGTAATATCAAACCAGGTAAGTGAGCCCGAAAGCCAATCAAACAATGGGGCACTGCCTCAGGGCTCGAGAATAATTGGCATTTATTTAAACCGATTCAGGACAAAATGTGGGGAAAAAGCAGCTTGAGTCGCATTGAATTTTGGACACAAGGAATAAACTTAGTAACCCGTCACATGACGTGTAAAACGAGTGTGTCTACTTCGAAACCTCGCAAGAGTTGTCCGATCATGCCTGTTGCTAACACCAATGAAAACGGAACCAGTGTAATTTTCTGCATACCATTCATGCACTGATACTCTCTTCCAAAAAGAACAGACATCTTGCCTGACCCGGGTGATGACCTCTGAAAGAGTAAATCACTCATTTAGAGCAGTATCCCTTACGACTTCTCTTTCTGGCCAGACCATCAGCAATTTCATAGCCGTACACATCCACACGCGATGGAACCCACTGAAAGATATAATGTGCAAATGGAGGAATTTCAAACATGAATACATTTAATCTAATCAGGATTTGGAAATGGATTCCCATCTTGTGTTTTCAACAGAAGTCGCATTACATGAACCCCGTTGTCATTTGTAATACCGGATAATGTGTCTTCAGAAAATATTAATGAGGTAATTACTATTTTAAAGAAAACTATAAATATTGGATCAGCATCATAAATAAAATTATTCTTGTAGAATTGTATATGAAAAAGTAGATTGTCAAGGGTTCATATTTCCTCTTAATTTAAATTAGCATCAAAAAGACTTGCACATAAGAATCCAAAAATAAAGTCAAAAATTACTTAAAGGTGTGCCCACCACATTATTTCTAAAATAGTTATTGTGTTGATGAAACATTCACATATTATTTCACGTTGTTCTAGCATATTATAAGTGTAAAGTAGAAGTCTTCGAAGAGGATATAAATAATGGGGTGAATAAATCTTATGTGGTGGGAAAAAATAGTGTACTTTTTCTTCAAATATAAGTTTGATCAAAATCGATCAAGCTCCCAGGGCATATTGTATATATATATATATATATATATTATATATATAAGATAAAATATGAAAAATATGAAATTGGAAAAACAGTGAAATATAAATAAAATAAAACATGAAAAATATGGAAAAGCACTGAAATACATGAAACAGATGAAAAGAAGAATACATAGGGGCCACGTCTTCATCAGGAGGGAGATGGCCAGCTATGCTAAAAGAAAGAACACTCTTTTCTGAAAGAACACTCTTTGAATACGAACACTCTTTGGGGGAATTGCTCGAAGATCTTTAGACATTTGTCCTTCGAGCATGTCAGAAAAGAGTGTTCTTTCTTTTAACATAGCTGGCCATCTCCTCCTGATGAGACGTGGCCCCTATGTATTCTTCTTTTCATCTGTTTCATGTATTTCAGTGCTTTTCCATATTTTTCATGTTTTATTTTATTTATATTTCACTGTTTTTCCAATTTCATATTTTTCATATTTTATCTTATTTATATTGTCAAATCTTTCTTTAGCTGCTTTTGCCTTTGGCTAGATTTCTATTGTATTGTATATTTTGTATTGTATTTTTATATATATTTATATTATTATATATATTTATATTTTTTGCTATATGTATATATTTTTTGCTTTATAATTATATATATATTATATATATATATATATATATATATATATATATACAGCTCACTTATCCATGGTGTCAAAACAATGTAAAATCATTAGAACGATGTTATATGAGTTGAGGTCTCAATGCCTGATCTTGCCCATTTCTAGATCCATAAGATATATTGATTTCTGCTGCAAAGAAATCAAGCTTGTTGGAGTGGGTGCTTGGGAGTTTTCTTTGTTTACACTTTTATTTCACAATAATATAGACCATTGATTATGATGTCTTCCAATATTCCATTAATTTATGAGTTTAATAAGAACTTTAAACTATTGAACTGTTCAACCCGCAGTGTTAATTGAATTCCTTAAATTCACTATTAATTTAATTAAAACGCTATAAAATATTAATGTTTATATATTCTGAAAATATATGGTTAATATATTTTGAAAGAATTCTTAAAAGTTTTTCCGATTTTCTATGAATAATCAAGACTATGCAAATTATGTTATATTTTTGAATAATCATAAAAAAAATGAATTATTAACTAATGAACCATTATTCAACAAATTTAAATTAAATTTTAATTTAAAAATATAATTTTTAGTATGTGGTAGGTTGAAGGAAAGTATATTTTAAAGAAATAATATTTTCGAATCAAAATAATTCACTAGAAGAATTTTTTCTTAGGTTTCCTAATTTTTACCGCAAAAACTGGCGATCTCATGCTCCATTGATTTTATTATGACGGTTATCTAATTTCATTTCATCCAGCCCCCGGTGCCACTTCTTATCTCAACAACCTACTTATTTTTTTTTTCCAACTTTAATTAACTGGATCCCATAACCCTTGTCAACGCCAAAATGTCGGGAAGATAAATAGCCAACTCTAGCCTCCCTGAGATAGAAAGTTTCTCACCAGGGAAAGCCTCACATAATTTAGGCCAAAGCGTTGTCATGGCGACGGTGGTCTCCAGAGGTCTGGTTTAATCACGTGGTCTCCCTTTTGGTGCTCTACAGAGAAAGGCAAATAGGACTAGGGCTCTGGAATTAGAGGCACACAACGTGGATGCCAGCGATAAGAGGGTGGAGGGTGGGTGGACAAGGTTGCTGAGGGTATTCCCAGGTGGTTGTAAGGGAGCAAGTACCTCCCTCTCCACCGAGATTAGAACTTTGGCGGTATCCAGGTGGGAATTCGTATGCGCTCCAAGTTCTCCCACATCCTGGGAATACCCCTGTTGGAGCACCCATAGAAGGCACGTACTTACTGCAATGCGTGCTTTTGCACTTGCAATTTGCAGCAGAACACCCTCCCCCACCACACCAAAGAGCGTGGGTGAGTTTGCCAGAAAGACGTAGTTTCGTAACCCGATTTCGGTTCCCTTCGTGGTGTAACTTTATACTGACTTGCCGATTAAGTGCGGAAGATTTAAAGAACTTTTCTTCAAATCTTGGTTGGAGTAAAGAATTACGGTGTCGATCAATTCTGATCTGTATTCTTTGATGGAGTTAGAAAACCCCTAAAGATCAAACTCATATTGTACAGGAGTATTGAAAATAGAGTTCTGTGACAAAGTATAAGATAAAGCCAAAAAATCAGAAAATACAGTTTTTTTGTCATTTGGGAAAATCATTAGAAATATGATGTCAACAACATTTAATAATGATATTATGATCATTGACATAAAGACGATGTTAATGGTTTTAGCCGAATTTGTCAAAAATTGTCATCTATTCAACACAACCGATGCTCAAAAATGTTTTAAATAATCACTACACATGGTAGATGCATTTAAATTTCACTAAGTAATGATTTAACGTATCAGATACGCTAATGATTTGCCAAGTTATTAAGATGAGGGAAAGGTTATTTGTGCTTTTGATATAAAACTATAAAAACAAAATAATATATTTATATTTTATAAGAATCAGAAAATATATTGAAAAGAGCATTTTACATTTAAATATTGCAAACTGATTTTGTTTTACAATATGTTATAAATTTAAGTGTCAAAGATTAGTAAAATTAATTGTTTTTTCTTGTTACGCTTGAACAGAAACGAAAACAATTCTTTCATTTCGAGATTTCATTTGTAAATATAATTATTTGAAGCAAACAAGGATTGCTACAATTGTGTTATGGTATACTTTCTCCAGTCACTGAAGGCCATAATTTTGAACTTAAGTTAGAGGAAGATGTTAATACGTTTACTTGAATGCTGAATTGCTGCTTAATTACATTAAACATTAGTTTAATTTACTGAGTGCAGTCCTTCTATTTGTCAAAAGCTCCGCAAAATAGAGAAAATTAATAATAGTTCAGTGACAAATTATTCTGTGATTATTAAAACAGCTCAGTAATAGGATATTATCTATCATAAAAGAAAAACTACATTTTCAAATAACTAATTGCACAAAACATATGGTATGACCCACAAAATAATAAATAAATAAGTGGACAGTAATCAAAATACAAAATAGAAATTTCACCCTTATATATCACTATTTATTAAGATACAGATTCAAATGTAAGATAATTCTATGAAAAGCATTTTACACTCTATCGGATACATCTTTGCACTTTGAAACCTGTATTCTCAAATAAAACAAGGATTATTATTTTAAGAATAAATAAGGTTACTTTAGCATAAATTAGCGCAGATAGCCTACTCACGAAGCGAGTGTAAAGCTATTAGTATCCTCAGCATGAAAAAAACACTCACAGGAGGATCACTGGACCCCCAGGCTGGCCAGGAAGCACGACCGTTGTTCGGTAACATAAAGACGTTGGGTTCGATACTGGAACAAATCAGGCGAACCACTCCTCCAACCCAACATGTATGCCACACTCTTCGTGTTTATTTAGGTGATAGAAGTCATAGTATTGAGTCCATGCACTGACTTATGCCTTTGCAGAGAGCGTCACTTTAACGTGTGCGATATATGGTCACGTGCCATGTAAGGGGACTTTGTTGGAAAATTGGCCGTATTAAATGTAGCTAGAGGGAAACCTAATGAAGGATGTTCCATGTGAGTTCCTGACTGTACCTTAAGGTTAACGGGTTAGAAATGTTCACCTATCACCAAGTTCCATGTAATTTTGACCCATAAACAGGTGACGAGATCGCACCTGAGCTGGCAAACTCTTCTCCATATCCACGTCACACTAGCGGAAGGATTTTGCATATCCTATATTAACGTCTTGATAAGTTCAGCAATTGGACGGAAAGCCACAACATAAGCATATCAATTGGGAAATCATATTACCTACAGTTTACTTAGGCTACAGTGCAGGGCCGAAAGTGCTCTGGCAAGGCTCCAGAATAAAAAGATGCAAATCTCTTAAACTTCTTTGTGTAACACTTGATGAAAAGATGAACTGGCCCATGCATATTAAGAATCAAGGTGCGAAAGTTTCTATTATCCACCAGAAGCTCCTTCGAATTGCAGGAGCCAGTTGGGGTTTCTCCCGGAGACAACGGGCAGTGCTCTATAGAACGGTAGTAGAGAGAATTGTAGTTCACGGTGCATCACTTTGGGGAGAGGAGCTCAGTGTAAAGAATGAACTTCTGTTCGACAAGACCCACCGTAAGTTTCTACTTAGCATTACGGGTTCTTTTCGAACACTGCAATGCTGCAAGTGATTTCGGACATACCACACCTCCACCTCACCACCAGTACTGCAGCTCGCTACAAAAGGTTTATTAAGAATCAGTTAATGACAAATCAGCTACTCTAACTATACATCCGGGGGTCTTTAGGGTGGACAACGCAATTTGTACGTCTTTGGACAACAACCCAAATATTACTTCCATAGGTTTAAATATCAATGCGAATGGTTCAAAAATGGATGAAGGCCTTTGTAGCAAATAAGAAAAACAGCATTTTGCATAAGGCTAACTTCAAACTGAACTCAACCTACATGGTCTTCCAGGCTGAACTTTACGCTAACCACCAAGTGATCACTTGGGTCAAGAATGAAAGAGGTCCACTTCTAATTTGGACGGACAGCCTATCCAGTCTCCTGTCAGTCAGTAGTCAATAATCAACTAGACCTCTTGCCTGACAAATCCAACAATAACTTAATGATCAAACTAACATATCACTTAGATGGATAAAAGAGAATGCAGGCCAAGCAGGCAACAAGATACCAGATACAGTTGATAAAGATGTAACTACTCCAACTAAATCTGAAATCACTCTCCCAATACCGAGGTCTTACATTAAAAGGGTAGCAAAAATAGCCTTATCCGTTCTTGTCAACTACAGTGGGAACAGGTTACGTCTGGGAGACTAATTCACCCAGTACTGCCAATAGTCAACATCCACCAAAAGTGTTGGCCAAGGCAACTAACACTCTTTTTCACTGTTACGGACCATTCTTTAGCTACGTGTATAGAATTTGGAGCCCTCCCCAATGACTACTGTGCTTGTGGTGAACTTGGCACCCCCACCCACTATGCAACCATATGACCACTCACCAGCTCATGGCGCTTCACCACACCGAGGGATAGCCTTCGTATCGCCTGCTACAAAAACGTGGTTTTCAATAAACCAGCAAGTACACGAACAGTTAGGCAAGTCAATTTCACCCTTGACAACAAGGACATCATTATTCCGAAATATGATGATGACTACGAACACAATAAGGGTGGGAGTACAGATATAGAGAATTCGAGGCAACATCTTTCCTGTTAGTTTCCTTCTAGTACCTCCTCAGCAAAGCATGAGGTTTCCCAACCTGTCTTCTACACCAGCAATCATTGAAATTTTATGGGGCTATCAGTTCAGTATTTATAACAATTGGAAAAGTGAGATTTCCTGCTCATTATCGCAAAGATTTTCAGTAACCAAATATATTAACCAAGATAATTGTTTCATTTTAAGTACGTATTTATATCCATTTATTATAATCAAGAACACTTTTCAAATCATTAACTTTATTTATGTTCACTTGTGACAATTAATTTCCACAATGTTTCAATTTCTCCTCAAATAGCCCATTCTGTTCACCAGTAGTTTCTCGCTCTATATATATCCCTCTTAATAGATTCCATCCAACTTTCCAATCCTCATTGGATTAGGTACAGGGATTCTTGCTGATGTTTACAAACTAACGTGGACACACCTTTCATCTTTGTATCGCCAGCAACCAAGTGAAGGAGCTATGTGGTCACCTTCCCAATCACTGGACTTGACGAATGATCACGTAGCTGATCTTAACGGGAAGAGGTGTGAAGATACTAAGCCGCTGGAGCTCAATACTTAACATAGGCAGCCGAAGCATTTCTGTGTTAACTAATTAAGGTTGGAGTATGTAAATGAAATAGCTATAATTTCCTTCGTTTGTATGACATGTTGAACACAGGGGTCAAACTTATCATTTGACCATATTTTAAGATCATAAGAACACTAACTATGCTCAGTGACTTTTCAGAGCGCAAAAATAGGCAGTAAGAAACGTGCTGCAAGTTAAGTAAACAAATACAAATTTTGAAAATAGTATTTATATAATATGGCATTAAAACTGAAATATCAATTGATGATTGTATTCAAATTTTAAAACTGTGATACTGACATTGTTATTTGTATTTCCGCAATAATATATTCCTTTGTATACTTGAGTCTAAAAAAGTAATGGATCAATAATTTTAAGGAGCCATATGGAGTATGTTTGCTTGGCGCCAAAAATATTCATTTGTAAATGTATTTGAAATTTGAATGAGATCTATGATAAATACTGATATTGAATACATATTTCTAATATGTATGCATTATAATCTTTGTTTAATTGAATTTTGATTAAAAAGGAGCTTGAAAAATAAATTTCGAAATTATAGCAATGTGTCTTCTTTATTAAATACAAAAGAACTTGAATTTCAGCTAATGTCGGTGCTTTAGATTTTGGTATCATTCTCACTTCAGATATAAATATTTGTGATGGCTTGAAAATTTTCAAGCGTTAGAATTGCGACTGAATCAGTCAATGAATGCAAAAACTAATCATATAATGGCATCTACACGAGCAACTTTAAATTGAACACTGTTCATTTGAATCCTTAAAATCCTAATTTTTTGTTATACAATAAATATTTTAACTGATTTCTAACATAACACTACTAGTAAAGATTTCAATTTACATACTTTATTTTGTAACACACAATTACGATCAAAATATTTAATCTAAAAAAAATTTAGTTTGTTGCTTTCTAGAGCGTTTTAATATCTTTTCAATCAACTTATAATCATTCTTAATCATTTTGACTTTTTTTCATTTCTCTAATCGATAGTAAAATTCTGAGATATTGATAAAAAATATACAAAGTAAAACTTAAAAATAATTGCAAATATTATTTTGATTTTTTGTCATGAATTATAATTTATTACTGATAGCATTAAAAATATTTTTAATTTTTTAACAGAAAATATTAGACCTAACTAATAGAGCTTTATCTAAAAATTTCTATTTGTCTAATTTTAATAGAAATTAATAGATGCATATTTATCTTGACTATTATTTCCTCTTTTTGTCTAAATTCCTTAATAAAAAAGTCTTTTTTATTTATTTAAAAGATGGCTTATTTTCTCTCAAATAATTTTTTTTTCTGAAATTTACTGTTTCATTTTATTGAAGAACATTACGAGAACATTTAATGGCATAAAAAAGAAGATATTTATGTTAAAAAAACGTAATTTCTAAAAAATAAATAAAGCAATAGTAAAATAAGATGAATTTTCTTCCTGAATAATTTCCCTGGTACAGTGTATTTTCAAGTGTTCCATCTAATTACTGAAAAAAAAATGTGAAAACAATTCCCCGAAAATTCAAAGGAACGCAAATTCCAAGTGAATCCCCAATTTCATTAGGAATACCATCTTAATATTCTCTGCCGTACAAATCGATGTCGTTTGCAGTAAAACAAAGCAAAAAAAAAAAAACAGCACAACTCCAAGGGGAAGGGCCGTAATTACTTGTTTTTGCTTTCACCTGCCTCTGGCCATTAGGGTGGATCTCCAGGGTGGTTCTGCCAGCCTGTGGGAGCAAAAACCCTTATTAAACAGAATGCTCCCGAGAGAGGGGCAGCCCAGACTTATACCACACCACCCACACTTAGAGACCGAGACTCGAGCGAAGGAACTTTCTGGTAAGTGAAGGGGAAAAGAAAGCTTACGGAGGGATAAATTTACGTTCACCTTGCGTCACGATTTACTTAGATTGGCTTAAGAACCGTGCAATTTGTCCTAAAGAATTTATCCCGGTAATAATGCGGAGGGGGCGTCCACAAGAAATCTAGAAATAACATACCTTTCCTGATGGAAGCTTGAGATAAACAATGTGATACATTCTACCTACTATATTTTTTGCAACATTGTCATT
The DNA here is from genome assembly GCA_030067965.1 of Latrodectus elegans. Lineage (NCBI taxonomy): Eukaryota > Metazoa > Arthropoda > Arachnida > Araneae > Theridiidae > Latrodectus > Latrodectus elegans. The sequence goes on along the minus strand of CM057815.1, from coordinate 11,143,844 downwards.
TTTCAGAAATATAGATTAGGTATTAAATATATATATATATATATAAATTCAACTGGTTTTTCTTTAAAATTAAAGATTAATTTCAAAGAAAGGATTCGAAATTCAAATACTTGAAATTCAGTGCTTTTTATTTAATGGGAATTATTTTAGTAGAATCATTAATACTAATGATTAAATTCAAATTTTATTAAGTATTAATGGAATTTCGACGGTGATATCGTTTAAGATTATCGTACTATAAGTAATCCAATGAGTGTTTTTAATGCAAAGTGTGATCAGTTATGGATGTCATTTCATAACATCGCTACAGACATTTGATTTGTTTCTATCTCAACGATTATTCTTCCACACCAGGTCAAATTCGATTTGCAAATCAAACTTATGAACTGTAGATCTGAAGACCAGACAGCAAACCGTTCGACTCACCGTAGGAAATTTCTGAGTGTGACAATTTTGTATAAAATTTTTCTTATTAATAAAAATACATCTAATATATTAGAATATGTCTTTTAACAAATTTATATAAAATTTGATTTCACTTGGCCGAAATACTTATTGCACTTAAAACTTAATTCTGATGTTTTTTAGTAATTTTATAAACAAAGTTGTGATGTATTTGACGTGTTTGATGATTTATATACCCATTTTTGCTTCTATTACGAAATTTCAGTCATTTTATTGCAATTAGATTAGGTTATTGTCGACAGAAACCGACATACACATGATTTGAAGAATATTCAAGTACCAATGTCGGTAACCAGAAATTTTATCTTTTTCTCCATGCTATTCTAGACATATTTAGGTAGATTAAATTATATGGAATTGTTAATATAAATAAGCAAGGCCCACTCAGCACACGAAGCGCGTCTCTAAGGTAATGGATCAGGTAGTGATCTCGCTACCTTTCAAGCAAAAGAGCAATGCCTTCTTCCATTTTTTCGTTTTCTCTTCCCAATTAAAAATTTTTAATTGCGAAAAAACAAGTTTTTTTATTACATTTTGATTCAATGTCGTATATTTTACAACTATACACTTGTATACTCTTATGTGATACCATTTTCAAACAATTTTGAATTAATAACTGTTGTTATTAAGTATTTCTTCATTTTCACTACTTTTATTACAAATAAATATTCAAAACTTATGAAATATTTTTCATTCATCAAAGATTTTTCATTCTATAAATACAGATTCAGGAAATTACAGGATTCGATACTTATTTGATTAAAATATATACGTGAAGATTATTAATTTGGTACTTCATTAAATTATCAGTATTATAAGAAACATTTAATTTTTCACAGATTTTTATTTTAAGGAGATAAAATATAATTATTTCATCTTTAAAGAAACGTCACAGTTACGGTTATTCTTTTCGTTCTGAGAGTATAATTCGACTCTGCCCATTTAATGAATACATTGAATTTGAAATCAATCCTTCTATATTAGGTACAAAATATTTTGCTCAACTATCTACTTACTTCTAGAAGAAAAGTAAAATTGCTTTTATTTGTTATTGAATATTTGGTTTCAGTTTGTACCATGTATGTACTTGTAAAAGTTTTTGCTTATTTATATACAGGTTGACAACTTTATCCGGTTGACAAAAAAATATTGAATTAAACTAAAAACATGGAATTTATTTTCAAAAAGCTAACTTTACTTAAGTCATTTGTTACTTAGATACAGCATATTTATGTATTTTAAAATGGCTCCCTTGGGCATCGATACACAGCCTTAGACGATGCGTAAAATTTTCTGCAATGGGCCACAGTTCATCAGGTGTTAATTTAGCCCATTCCTTCTTAAGAATACCCTTTAAGCATTCCCAAACTTCGATGTGGCTTAGAGCATACTCTTGATTGCAGAATAGACCAAACACTATAGTCCATTGGGTTAAAGTCAGGTGAATAAAAAGGCCACATTCCCACAGTCAGAATTTGCTTTAATCCAGCCTCAAATAAAGCAATTATTTGCCATCGTTGGTTTGACATATTATTTCAAACTAGGAGATAAAAACTAATTATTTGTTTTACTTACATTAAGATCTCCTAAGCAAATAAAATTTTTATAAACAAAAAATGGTGGGCATGAGTCAAACCAATCAAAAGCAGTACAATTATGTCAACAGTATAAAGTTGTCATCCTCTACTTAAATGTTTATTTTTTCCATATCTTAGGGATAATTTAACCGCTACTAACAATTTAAAGTGTATTTCGAAATTCTAAACAAAGACACATCCGACATGACACATATTGGAAAAAATACAAACTGTGAATGTTACAATAAAAATATTCTGTATAAATAGTAGTGAAGCTTTACTTAAGCATTTTTTAAGAAAGCGATGTTCTATTTCGGTATTAGATATTGTCTAACGAAATTTCTATCCGTTATTGATATTATTCGAACATAACAGTACAGGTTTTATGAAATTATTTTTTGTAATCTCATGTTTGATTGCTAAGAAATAAATAATGACATTCCTCATTTCATTTTTTTGGTGAATGGGTTATAGATATTTATGCGAACATAAAAAACAAAATTAATTCATTTCATAAATAAATAATACATAGAAGCCTTAAATTTAAATAATACTGCATAAAAATATGATATGCAGATTTTTTTGTGCTCTAGATATTTTCCTTTTTTTCTTTTATTTCTATTTAATTTTAATTTATTCCTACTCGTTGATTCACAAATTGCTGAAATTTTCAGCAGTATTTCATTATAGAATTAATCTTTATAGCTCATGACATCAGGCACTTCATTATGCTATAAATGGGATTTATATCGTAATACTTATCATCCTATAAAACATGTACATATTATGAAACACATACAATCACATTTTAGGGAATTAAAATATCGATTAATTAATTTTTGCGTAAATCTAGAGAACTTTACTTACATTTATCATATTGTATCAATTTGCGTGGTCATTTAGTATAAGTTAGATTAGTATAAGTTAGATGGAAGGGGATATTCTAATTTACAAAAATCTGCTACACAGTAATTTATTAAACAACCTAATTTAAATGAAAAATATGTTTACTTGTAAAATTTAAGCATTTAAACTTGCGAGTGAAAAAGAAAGCCGTTTTGTATTGCAAAATGATATTTTTTCTCCATTCCACATATTCATGTTCTATGATTCCACAAATATTAATTCTATTGCTTTTAAAAGAAAAACATTTTTGCCCACTGTCATCTTTAATATTCATTAATTAAAAATAAAACTGATATCTTTTATAGCTCCTGCTGAAATAAACAGTATTTTTTAAAATTTCTAGTGCACATCTACTCAGGATATTCCACTTTTTTTAGCATTATAATGGACAAATTGTGGGGGGCCTAGTGGGTGTGCCCACATTGTGTTGAAAGTGGGTGGGTCTTCAGAACATAGCAGCAAAGACAAAGTAAAGACCTCAAGACTATCACCCTAAAAGGTATCATTTCACATGGAAGACATTGTGACCACAGCATATTAATGAAACAGTGCCCCAGTCACTATTAATGAACATGACGTATCTCTACTTACATCGGGATTCGAACTTATTACCTTCCAACAACGAGAGAAAAATCCTTTACCAAACAGGCCAACGCAATTTCAAATAACATTTATTTTTTTCTTTAAAAAGAATTAAGATTCATTTTCCAAATTTCAGTTTTTTAAAAGAAAAATTAACAAATTTCTATATCATACATTTCCATATGTTTTTTTTTCAATAGAAAATGATAAAATAATTAATAAGTTTGAAAATGATATATATATATATATATATATATATATATATATATATATATATATCAGCAATCCCTTTGTAATAATTTCAAAAATATTTTTTTAAATGTTAAATGTTTCTTTAAAAATGTTGTTCGCATCTTTTGTATTTACTTGAAATGTTAACTATAAAAATGAAATATCTATAATAGAGAATTTATTTGCTAGTAATAAATATTTATTTAATACAGTTAAGAAGATGAATTAGAATAAAGTGAACTAAAATGTAAAATTAACGTATACATTTCGAAAATTTTTTAATAGATTTTAACATTGGTTTGTATTATACAATATGATATTTTCTATTAGTACAGTTATATATATATATATATATATATATATATATATATATATATATATATATATATATATATATATATATATATATATATATATATAATCTTTAGTTAGTGTTAGTTATAATATAATTTAAATGTGTTACAGTTTAATATATAAGCTAATATTAATTAAATATGTAATACATATATGTAATGCACACTAGTACATCATGATGCCCTTAAAGATAATAAAGATAGTTTATACGGACTTGCAAATTTAATAATGCCTAATGGTCAAATGAAGTAATTGAAAAAGTAGAATTTTATGTCATAAGTAAGGAATACAATCAAAACATGTTGTATTAATCTTATACAAGTTAAGTTTTATACCAGGTCTATACAACAAGTAATACGTAGCAAGCACAACACTACAAAGCTGTTTTAAAACATCGATGTTGCAATAATAAAAAGAAGCTCCGAAAAAAAGTTTACCAGTTCAGTTCATAGCGAGTACATCGAAATAAAAGATATTAAAAACAACAAAAAATATCCAGAAAGATGATTTTAAAGGGAAGCCACAGACAACTCAACTTTGCAAAAGCTGTCTTTTGTAGAGCATGTCTCGTTTTCCTGAAATCCCAATCATCGATCAATATCCATCAATAATGCAAAGAATATAATTTGAATTCCCCTGAGTTCGAGAATAATAGAGGTATGCAAAACAATAATATGGTATTGAAAGTTGTACTTTATCCAGTTGGTATTTCATTAAATAACAAAAATAAATATCAAAATTCAAAAAGATAAAAAGAAAAGGAATGATAGAATATTTTTGTGATAGATCAAATAATGGATATGAAACTAGTGATGCAGGAAGAAAAATGTTTTTCTTATTGAAGGGATTACGAGGATAATGTATCTCTCTCTGTAATTTCAATTTTAGAAAATAAATTACAGATACCAATTTTAATTTAAATTATTTTTATAAAAACAGCTCACATTTCAGGTTGTTAGATAGCTCAGAATATATTTGGTATGTTTTTGGTCTTTAATAATACTTAAAATAATTTAATATTTAATACACATCCAAATAATCACTAACACAATCCATCCCTATGTAATCAAATATTAATTTAAAATTATATCTCAAATTTTTTTCTATCATTTGTAATCGAAAAAATACATTTTTTATTTCAAAGATTAATTTATCATATGTTATCAACCAAAGAAATGATTATCGAGTAACAAATAATAAATTTATTTAGAGGCAACCATATACATGACAGTTTTCTAGTTAGTGGGGTTTATTTATCATTCAATCGACAATTTTTGCACATGAGAACTAATTAGACCAGAAACTATAATTAATGTGATTTTGAATTATTACAGACAACGAATTCTAAAGGAAAGAGAATCAAATCTACTGATTCTTGAACCGAAGGCAAGAGCACAGTCTATTCAATGGCTACCTTTAGTGGACTTACGTCTCAATTTTCAAATGCTTCGGTTAGAGAGCCAGACCAATGTTATTCTTAGTTCCAATATTTTAGTGTCTGAATTGAGAGGAAATTTTTTGTATTTGCGACTATTTTATGAGCGTTTACTGTAGGAAAATCAAATGTAGAAAGATTAAAACTAAGCATTATTTTTATTATCATTATTGATTCTAGAGACAAAGAATCACAGTATTCAACATTCTTACAATTGCCTTCATTAATTTTATAGCTTGAAACACTCTTAAAAGAAATTAAGAGAACTTATGAATCAAACTTTTATCTAGACTTTTCCGTTTTTTGTGTACTACTTTTCCGTATTTTGTGTACTACTTTTCTGTATTTTGTGTACTACTTTACTGTATCTTGTGTACTACTTTTCAGTAACTTGTGTATTACTTTTCAATATCTTGTTTACTACTTTTCTGTATCTTATGTACTATTTTTTTTTGCATTTTGTGTACTACTTTTCTGCGTCTTGTGTTAAGGATCTGGTATTGAAATAGAATAGGCAGATTTAAAATATGCCCAAGGTATGGAAAGTAATATTTTGAGCAATTTCAATATCTCAAGGGAAAAAAAGGTTTACTGATTATTTTTATAATAAAATATTTTGAATGAATTCAAGAGTGTGCTTTCAAAATCTTAAAATTCTTTTTTTTATTCATGATAGTAAAAATAATAATTTAATAAGAAAATCACTCATACATAAAAAAGTTATAGCTTCTTTAATCGTTGAAAAGTTACCATGGATGTAATGGTCTGGATAAAATTTCCTCCACCTTCAGATCAATGTCAAAATTGAGGGAATGGATCCTCTGGTGGTGCCATCTATTAAGGGAATTTAGAGCAAAGTCGTACTTTCATCGTGATGCTCTGGTTAAACTGAAAGACTCGCCCTATTAAATTCACATAGCCAATGACATAGCGATCTTGGCTTGTTCAAGCATCATAAGCAACAACATTTTAACTTGTTTATTGCAAAATCTTCACCATTAATAGATAACAGAAATATTTGCAAAATTAAAATCATAAAAGTAATAAATACATATTTAGATTTAAATTTAGAATCTAATTTAAAAAGCGTTTACTTAACAACAATTCATTCAAATGATTCCTAATTTGACTTATATAAAGTCTTTTCTGTTTAAATGTAAAATTTAAAAAAATCTGATGCACTTTTGTTTTAAAAAATTTAAATAAGTTAACATGTAGGGCCACGCATGAAATGCTCATAAATAAAATAAGGACATCTATAAATATTGAAAGAATTGTTATACTTAAAGGTTGATTGGAGAATAATCCATTTCATTACCATACTTGTTTTTTATATAATTCTGACCTTCCGATACTGAGAATGACGCTCAAACCAAGCAAACCTCCCCAGACTTTGGTAGATTAGAATGTGAAATGTTTATAAATATTTCTACTTCTTCTTTCTTATCCCCTGGTCTGAATCAGATCAGGTCCATGACATCTTTCGCCTTCAAAGAATCGAGGACAGCTCCAGGGCTGTATAACTGTTCACGCTTTGAAAAGCCAATGCAGTTCAGTAGGTGTTCAGGACTGGCTTTGTTAGTATTGCACGAAGTGCAAGTGGGAAAGATCATGAACATGAAAGGGAAAAAGAGATGGCTTCAGATGGTAGACTATAATATTTGTCTAGGTTATTAAAAAAGTAAGTAGTAAATATTTGTCTAAGTTATTAAGAAAATATCATTCCAGCGAATTATGTATTTATACAAATACTAGACATTTTGTCCATTAATTCATTAGCATTGATTATGCTTTCCAATTCTCAAGAACAACAGAATTATAAAATAATCGTACATTCAACATTATGTTGGCACAATAAATATGTTAACAATATATCAATGACAGATTTCAGATTGTCCAGAGTCACAGACAGTATTGACAGTAGTCAAATTTTTATTTCAATGTTGAAATAGCATCATGACTTCAGGACGAAGAAAATTAAGTTTGTTCTTCGATCAATGGGTATTTTTTTTACATGAGAGAAAAATAGACAGGTATCTACGGTTTAAAGTGAGTTCCAAATTATTAGAATTTTCCATGGCAAAGGTGAGATTTAAAATCGAAGAACAGAGCAATAGCAAACCCGAAAAAACTGGGAATTACTTCCATAGAATTATGTGATTGACTTATTTGCATTTCCATTTAAGTATAGATTCAATTCTTTTTTAAATTTGATTTTTTTTGTTAAGAACTTAAATACAAACATCTATAGACTTTTTTCATTTTTTTATAAATATTTAAATTATTTATACATTTTATAAGTCACTCTGAATAAAAGAATTACTTATTATGTATATATTTTACATATTTAAGAGTAAAATATGAAATATTGATTATTTTGATAATTAAAATGCAAATGCATTAAAAGTAACTTGTACTTACATTACAAATTGTGCATTTAAAATTAAGAACTTAATTAATTAAAAATGATGCTATCAACGAAGTAAGAAATAGAAATCTACATTTTATTTTACAACACTCAGATTACATTAATTTAATAGTCAATAAAGACTTTGCTTAGTATCGATTTATTTATATTTACATGCGTCAATAAACGGCATAGCTGCTATATAACTCAGCATGCCAAATTCTGGATTCTTTTGGCGACGATGAAATGTTATCAAGATGACGTATTGTGACGTCTCGCAATGACGTACATACTAGTGTTGCCTGAATAGAATTTCCCACATAATTTTTATAGGTCTCCGTCTCTATGACGTAGTAAAAACAAGGTTGCCAAATAAACAAACAATCCGACAAAAATGTCACCATTTTTGACATGCTGAATCATACAGCAGCTGTGCCCAACGAACTATTAAATTCCATCGGCATCTCAAAAAGCTGTTATAAAAAAGAAAAAAACCAAACATATATTCTAGCACATTCTAAAGAATACACATTAACATTATGTTTAACTGATATTCGCATTAAGGAAATCATAAAAAGGGGAATATTTATAAAAAATTTAAACTCTTCTCCCATATGAATTAATAATGAATAAAGATGAAATTATTGAAAAATGAGATTCCTTTGATTAATGTTAAAGTATCGTAGAATAATTATGAAATATAATTATTGTTGTACTTATTTAAAGTACTCATATATTAATGAAATAAATATTGAAGAATATTATATTATTACTTTTATTAACTACGATATTAATGCAAAGGATGAAATAAATTATTGAAGAATATGATTATAAGTATTACTTATAGTATATTTCCTTAACCTTAATATTAAGTACTACTTAATATTAAGGTTAAGGAAATCACATAACTAACTGATAAGCAAATATTAGAATTTTAAATTATTTAGACAAAATTTTTGATATTGAATGATATGCAAATTAGCTGTGCCATTCATATAGATAAATTTTCTTAGAAATATAAATTAAATTTTATCAGAAAAGAAGCTGTCATTTAATACTTAGAGTATCAAACACTTTTTGAAATTTCTTGTCACTAAATTATATAAGATAATTATGCTCCAATTGTATTAAAAATAATGAATACAATTATGCTTTAAAAACGTTTTTACATTAATGTTTTCTCTCAGTTTTTGATAAGCCTTTAACTCTAATTGAGGTAATCTTAAATTTGCCATTTTCCTTCGATCTGAAACTGAATTCAAATCAGAGCAATTAAAAATTTATAATTATGTAAATATTAAAAATTTGAGAGAGTAAATAAAAGCTGATAAAATCCCATTGTCGCAAACGAGTTGAGCACTCTTCGAAATTTAGCATTCAGAAAACCAAAATCGACTCTGTGACATGCGTAATTTTGTAGCCGCCCCTCTGAAATAAGGATCCAATAAAACAAACAAATAAAGCAACTGCAGACGAAGGTTTATCAGGAAAAGGGGTAGGTGCCAAGGGGAAGGGGTAAAGGAGAACGAATATAATTCTGTACCCCTTTTTTACCTCCCTAGGGTGTCGACCTAATAAACATATCTCGGGGTAAAATGAACGGGCGGTGGCAAGGGATGCGTTGCCATGGCGACCGGACCTCTTTTGCATCCATGTAAATTACAAACTCGACAATTGCACTACTGACTTGGCGACGACTTTTTTTATTTCTTATAGCTTTTATGTCCCCAGGCACAAAACGGTAAAATCCCTAAATTTTAGGGACTTTTTCCCCGACATTCATTCTTGGACATTACAGGGCGCAGTTGCAGTTTGGTGCGCCACCAGAGACGTGCATGGCCTCGAACGTGTTTAGACATGCACACTAATTTCTGCGAAACTAATAAAGCTGGCGCAAAGTTTGTCAAAGCAATTATTTTAATATCGTATACAGTGTCGGTAAAATAGTTTTCAGAGCAATTAAACTCCAGTGTCCCAAGCTATCAAAGAAACCTGCCTTTGTCAAAGTTCATTAGAGGTGCAAGTATCTAATTCTTGTTGCTGATTTTAATTAAGAATAAATTTCAAAAAATCACAGAGAGAAGAACAGTGAAAATTAACAGCAATACCTAATAAGATTTAAATATAAAAATACTTTTTTTTAAATTTAAATTATTTTATTATTTTGGTCTTTGCATATAAAAGGATTTTTTCCTGTATTTATGAAATGTAAAGCAACACATTTGTATTGTCATTTTTTTTTTAAAAAAAAATTACCTTATTTAAAAATAATTCTTACTCATTTACATATGTTTTTGCTTCCATAAAACTAATAATCAATTCTAAGAATTTAAATATTACCATGAATGAATAATTACTTAAAGTATTTTTTAAGCTGCTCTTCTATATTAGTGATGAAACTCAAAATTATTTTCCTTAATAAAAATTCCTCACACATTTCAACTCATATAGTAAATTAGAAGTATTGCAAAAATGTTTTTATATTTCTGTGTTATTGACTCCTTAAATTGTACTATAGATATATGAAATACACTTAAAAAAGGAGAGAGTATCAACCAAACAAACTTATTTATATTTTTGGCATTCCAACTTGGATCAGTGGATAACTTATGCTACGTCACTGATTATCGACTGGACACAGATAAAATAAACAAAGAAATAAGTTTCGTGTCTGAAGTTCTGAATCGTTTTCATTTCTTACTCACGAAAACAAAATGTAGGTTTTCACCTGATTTCAGCGAAGTGACATTCACCATATCATTTAGAAATTGGAAGAAATAGATAAGCTGCGTTTAATAACGTAAAATAAACTGGATTTTCAACTTCTAAATGTGGTCTCTTACCTGTCATGCAGTCTTGTTCCAAATGCTCCAAGAGCTCCGAAATACTCTCAAAATGCAATTTGCAGATATCACAAACATGATTCTGATCCATTTCATCTGCATCTTCCAATGAGTGATTATCGTCAGATACTAAATTCAAAGGAAAAATAAATCTTGCATTTAGTAATGTATAAATATTTACATAACTTGTGAGATTATGTAATAATAAATGGATCAGTAGTTACGCAAGCATACTATCAACAATCAGATAATTCCCAATGTGTGACATTATTTCTATAATTACATAACACTATTCATTTAAACATTTATATTAAGGTGTGATATACATTACTTGTGTTTAATTAGGATATTTAGTTAGATGCTTTTAGAAAAACTTTTATACTTTAAACCATATTTAAGTGATAAGCACCTAAACATATTAAGGCCAAACTAGGCAATTAATTAAATGTATTTTTAAATTAATTATAGATAATTTATTTTACACTATTCAAATTTTCTTTAAAAAAAATAGGCAATTTTTATGATTGTTTTCTTGAAAACTATACCATCGCTTAGGGGTCAAAGGTATATTTGTTGATATATTATTTTTAGTAAATATGAATTTATAAGAGAGAGTATCATATTAATAGAAACACAATATTATATTCTGAAAGTTATAAAAGTTTGCATTTCTTGCATCAAATTCCCTCCCGAAAATATACTTGAAATGATTCATAATATTTTTAAGTATGTATATATTTTAAAATTTATACCATGAATTTGGTTAGGTTAGGTTGCTATACAGTAATGGCAGTTTGTTCTTATACGAGTGAAGTCGCAAAATACAGCTGATATATATCGAAATACACATTAAAATTTATAGCATGAAGGTTATTGATGAGGTTATCTTGCTATACAATTATGTCTGGTAGTCTGTTTCGCAAAATGCTATCGAATAAATTTTAATTTTAACCCTGAATCCAGTGACGAGATAGAAAAACCTGAAATGTTCGTCTATTTACACCGAATTAATGGAAATATCTCTGACATCATACAACTTTGAATGCGGTAGGGCTCTTGCGCACTAAGATAAATTTCATCCGAATCAACTACCTCATCTACTATCTTTCGGGCACGTGAACTACATCTTTCCTCACCGACATCATTGTTTCAACCTATTGAATCTATCATAATTGAAGAAATTTTTTAAGCACTTCTAATTTGTTAAAAATGCTTTTAAAAATCATTTAAAAAGTTTAGAAAATTTGCTTAGGATATTATCTTAAAAAAATCTTGCTGATACTGTGAATTATTTTGTTAATTTCTTCGTTTCTTTGTTGAAATATTATGAAATATCTAGAAGGCATTGCAAAATATAGTTAAAAAATTATTAATAATTTGGATATATTTTAAATGAAATTTTTAAGGCGATAGAATTTTTTCTAGTATAATCAATAAATTTATATTTTCCATAATAGAAATTATTTTCTTTTGTAATTTTTTCTCAATACGAAAGTTTTTTGGCAACTATCTTAAACGTGACGATGAATTTTTTTTTCGCCATATATGTTATTGTATTTTAATTTTCAATTACATCTGTTCACTTTGATGAAGAATAATTTTTATTATTTTGAATAGATTATTAATAATTCACTCTTCACTGCAGTGTGAGCAGTTGATAACATTTCTCTAGTACAAGGAAATTTCCAGATGCTTCTAATTAGTCCAAAAGAAATTCTTAAGAATCATAAACATTCTTGTTGCTTTGATTCACTTAAAAGGAAGAATGTGATTTGGGAGATTAAAATATCCAACTTATAAAAATTAAAGTCTTTTATAATTCGCAAATTACCAGTTATAATAGCGATATGTCATTTGTATGAAAAAATAATTCAAAATCATTATTCCTGGTGATAATTCTTTATTGAATTATTATTCAGATTATTCATATTTAGTTTTATCATTCAAATATCAAGGTTATCCTCTTTATCATTACAACTATCCAACCGTATTGAAATAAAGAAGATCAACAAGATTAAATAGGTAATTATTACAAGAAAATCTCTTTTTAATTATTCATATATTCTGAAGATTTCTTGAAAGGGGAAAAGAAAGCACTGTGAACATGAGAAATTTTAAATAATGTAGATTTTTTACAAATTTCAAACCTAAAAATCTGCATGTTGTTTCCGTATATTTGTGCGATGCGTGTTCTTGCCTTATAATCCCACATAAATGCCTAACATTTTTTGTTTTGCTATAAATTGCAACCAATCTGTAAATATATATCTTTTTGAATTATAGATTTATAATCACTAAAGAATTTCTAAGTTTTGGTTATTTTTATTTTTATATTTTTATTTTATTTATTTATATTTTTAATTAATAAAAAATTTCAATTTTTGAACATTATGTTTCTTGAGGTCCGATTTATGTTATAACACGAGCATTATCTTCAGAACCTCTGAGACTTTTAGGATCTATTGATCTATTTTTTTAATAAAATGTATTATTTGCTTATAAATAAAAGATTCCTAATGCTTTTTATATTCCAGGCCACGATGGGATAGTTAGGAGAAGCACTGCTCTCATAACAGGAAAGTAAATTCCGTTTCCGATTGAACTGAAGACCCGTTGTATTCACTAGTCAGCTAAAGCATGTAAAAGCTAAAACATTTTTACTGTATTCCCCAAATGATTTCTGAAAAATACGCCGAGAGGCAGCTTTCAGAAATTTTTTGGTAAAGATAAATGAGAAGGAGAGTTCAGGTGTTGAAGGAACACTTCCAAATTACAAAATTGTTTCCTAACGAAGAAGAAGAGAAAATAACCAATGGAAAAAGGTCATTCACACACTCAGCTTATTCAAAAACAATTACTCCACTAGGGTTATAAACTACTTACACGATTCCTTTTAAAAACAATATTAATGAACTTCCACTCAACTCCGACCATTATTTACTAAAAATTTTAATTATTGTTCCTTCCATTTTTTTCTTGCAGAAAATGAAAAAAAAGAAACAATTACTTATCACAGTGTCGTGCCTAATTTTCATAAAACTCACCTCGAAACAATGAATTTCTTAGCCTTTCTTCGTGAACCACGTGAAAAAAAGAACACTCTGGTTTAATTCCGCCAGTAGAAAGAAAAATAGCCAATCAGGAAGCATTTAAAGTCTTCTGCGCGCGCATGGTCGAAATATTGCTGCCGCGAAACACTGGATTAAAAAGATGGTAAAAGCTGTGAAATTCATTCCAGGTTTCGTGACAGATTCATTAAGGTTTTAGATAACATCTCTGGGGAGGAGGGGCAGGTGGTTTGAATAAGCACCCTGTCGCATCCTTTATGGCTATCAACGCTAAACAATGAGAAGATTCGTCTTGGGCTACTTCTTTTTCTTACCAGATAGAGTTGAACTTCATACACAGGACACGCCTTTATGTTTCATGATTATCATTTAAGAAGATTTCATTTTTCTTCTTAAATTCATTTCTGCGTTAAAATTAATTTAATGATATAGCTTTTATCTCTGGTAATTAGCGCAGTTTTTTTTCAAATTTTAATTGCTGTCAATCATTATCGATTTTTAATATGATTCTAGTGCCCAGTATAACGATAGTCCAGAAGAAAAATAAAACTTTCTGGTGATGATTCTGCAGAGCTTCTATATAAGATATATTTTTTAATATTCTTATTATGTAAATGTTGTCTATCATTAATGAAAGTTAATTATTTTTAACTTAATTCACCGCAATATTAATTTCTAATTAATTCTAAAGGGTATATATATATATATATATATATATATATATATATATATATATATATATATATATATATATATATATATATATATATATATATATATATATATATATATATATATATATATATATATATATATATATATATATATATATATATATATATATATATATATATATATATATATATATATATATATATATAGATATATAGATAGATAGATAGACAGATTAGATATAGATAGTAGATACATAATATCACGCACACGTCTTAAATCTGCAGAAGCATATGAGTGAACAAATGATTATGTAAGTGTGTTCAAGGGGTTTATGATAGAATCAACAGATGATAATTTTATTATTTAAGTGTTAATGATATTTCAATGATGAAATTATCATCTGTTGATAATGCTAGTCACTTAACTATTTTATTAACATATTTTACTTAGGTTTTTTTGAATAACTCTCTATTAATACAATTTAGTGATATTTATCATATTTATTATAAAATTTTATGTATTCAAGAAAATACTTTTTATTTTTCAGATTCAGATGTTTATGCATTTTTAATCTACAAAATATATACTTTTCGTTGTAACACTAAAATAAATTTCAATATAAAGTTTCATAACCAAACTATTTTGTAAAGTTTCAAGTGTAACAACTATAAATGGTAAGTCGAACGGTACTCATGTGCTAAATTGCCGAATTTAATAGGAATTCTTGTTTTGGGCGTTTATATCTATAATTTTGCAACTGTTCTTGTACTGTGGTCGGTTATTAGAGATATCTATTTTCAGAACTATTCGCTATTGTTTCTATTCCTAATAGAATAATATACATGAAAAAAGAAAACTTATAGATCCCCATACATGATATTTCTATTTAATGTAAGAATTTAACATTCGTTTTTTATTATATATTGAAATCAAAATAGAACTACAAAGTAAGATTTGAATTACTGAAACAGAATAAGATTGCTATATAATATTTAAAAAAACTTTCACTCTCTCTTCCTCTCTCTGATAAAATTCTTTATCAATATTATTGTGAAAAAAAATGAGAAATAATAAGTAGTAAACAAATTAATCAATATGTAAAAGAGAAAGTCAACCAATTAAAAATAACTGAATGACGTACTATATGACGTACATTTTCAGTTCACACAGAAATTCAAGATAAATAGAACCCCAAGATAAGTGGTCGCTTAATTTTTCTATTTTAATATTGTTGATGTTGATATTTCTTTTCTTATTTTTAATTAAAGAAGTTTAAAATTTGTTTGGATATTTCAATAAAAATACTTCAAAAGATTGATAATGGTTTAAGCTATAACATTCCTGTGATATATTTTCACTGAAAAATATTATCAGGAGAAAAATTCAATTATTCGATTTTCTAAACCTGTGAAAACTTTCAAACCAAGATTTGGTATGAAATCGTTTGTAATTTATGCCATATAAAGTTAATATAGAATTTCTACATTCATTTTTATGCTCGTGAGGTAGCATCCCTTTTTGAAAGACCCAATCAATAGGACATAAAATTTTAATTATTGTAAAACATTTGTAAATAATTCGCTCTGCTAAGAGAGTTCACTTTAACCTCAATTACTGTGACAATAATTAATAAATACTTATTTTTGTTTTATTTAGCTAAAATTAAATAAAAGTTTAACAAAAATTTGAACACAGTAGGTCGTAAAGGGGAAAGATAAACACGACGAATAAAGTGAAACCAGACCATAACGGAGGGCGATGATACCCTAGTGGTAAGGGCATCGGTCTTCCGTCCGAAAGGGCGAAGTTCGATTCCCAATGCCATCAACGACCCACCGAATAGATGCGATATACGTGCTTTCTAAATCTGTGGAATCGAAAGTCCTGTGGTCGATTGTTGAGTAGTTACTATGGGTGAAATGGTCTAGAGAAAATTTCCTCTCCCTCCAGATCAATGTCAAAATTGAGGGAATGGATCCCCTGGTGGTGCCATCTGTAGGAGGATTTTAGAGTAAAGACGCACTTCCACCTTCTTGGCGTTCTGGTTACACGAAAGACGCATCCTACTGACTTAAATTCCCATAGCCAACGGCAAAGCAAGCTTGGCTTGTCCAAGTGTCATAAATGACAATAAAACTAAAAATTAAGATAATGTAAGAAAGTAAGAATCAATTAAAATTAATATTTAGTTTCGAACCAAATCATGTGAAATTTTAAATATTAATAATAAATGTCTTTATTTTCTTAAGGAAAATATTACATCCAAAAAGAAGCTAAGAGATTTTATGATTTATCTCTATTCCATTTTAAATGCAAACAGAGCTCCAAAATAAAAAATATCCTTTTTGGAACTACATTTATGTGTTTTAATGTCGGTTTTATGTTTACTGATATATAAATTAATTTTCAAATAAATATGTTATATATATAAAAAAAACTTAAGCAAAAAAATATTAATAATTTTCCAATAAAATAGTTCTATTAAAATTGCTCAGTCTACTGCAAAATTTCTACACAAATATTCAGTTTCAAACTGCTGAAGAAATAGCTCAAACATGGATTAGAAGTCTAAATGTGACTTAGAAATAATGAAAAGATATATTACTTTATTTTGTGAGCTTGAGATTAGAAACTGTTACGCATAAATCAAGAAAGATAAATAGCAAGTACAACATTGTGCTAGAGAGCTGAATTTAGAAAGCTTCATCTAAAAATAATCTTTAAAGTTCATAACTAACTTTAAGAGGTTCTATCTGAGAATTGTAACAAAATGTAGAAAATTTGACAATTTTTGCACAAAAGCTCTTATTTGGTATATTTCATATACATATATATATATATATTCAATACAATAATGCTCAAATTTTGAATATAATCCTGCAGTAAAGAAATTAGTTTATTGAATTGAGGAGAATTATACAACATAGCTACATAGTTATTAATGAATTATATTATATATATTTAAGATGTTCACAAAATAAAATTCAGTATTGCGCTCCTGAGCTCTTTAAATAAATATTAAGCAATGTATTTAAAGGAGTATATTTCATAGCATACAATCACATTCTTAAAATAAATAAGTTTGTTTAAAAATCGTTTCGGTAACAGTCATCGCAAACATCCTACATGAAAAGTCCGAATGATAAAATAATTGGATTCCAAAATAAAAATGGTCATTTATTTTCAAACGTGATTCTCAACATACACATAAAATTAATTTTGAGTAACACAGATTTATTTTGTACTTCAAATATAATAAGAGGGTGCAACAAATTGTCTCGTGATTTCAGATGCAGCAATCATTTTAAATTAAGAAAATCGCTTCTGAAATGGTTTCACTATTTTTTTATTACGTCAACATTTTTCTTTTTTTTTTTTTTTTTGTTGCAAAATAATGATTGGAGTTCAAAATAAGACCATTTGTGTCTCAGACTCTATCACTTTAAAATATATTTTCAAAATATAAACCTTTGCCAATTTAACTTTTGACTAAATAAAAATACAGTTAATTTTCTTTTTGTTTTAATGAAAAATATATAAAAATTGAAATAAAGTAATTAATATATAACATTTTACAGATATATTTTAAAATATGAATCACAAAGTATATCTATGAACTTTCTTAGAGTTTAATTATTCTACTTTTCTTTTCTTTGACCAAGCGGCATCCGAATGGTTCACGCTTTGCTCTTTGGTACACGACTTCACGCGTTCGATTCCCAACTCTGGGGTGGATGTTTACAGTAAATCAGAGGAGGCCGAGTTGGCCAGGTTGATAAGGGTGTCGTTTTCATTATCAGAAGGTAGTGAAATCACATCCTGGCTTCACCAAAGATCCGCCGTGTTCGTTAAGTGCTGCTGGAGCATGTTAAAACTGGGCATAATCGCCAAGTCCTCCAAGTGAAATGATTACCTCTGAGCATGGCAGGCCAAGTATTAGGATTCTTTTGTTTGGTTCCTGCTTAAAAACAACGATGACTCCATCCGGCTGCTTCCATCTAACTGGTAGAACCCAGTTCAGGGCAGCATGCTGGTGCAACAACAATGATTCAGAATTCTCCTAAAACTGTCGGTCCTCTTCAAAGTAGATCTCATGAGCAAAAACAATGACCTTTGTGACATAAGTAAGAAAAACCCATGTCCACTGATTTCAAAATGAAAAAAAATTTTTTATCATCACTTAATTTATTTGAAAACTGTATTAAACTTCTTTTTTTTTTCTTCTTTTTCTTTAAACATTTTGATGTTATGTACATCATTTTTGGAAATAAAATGTTTATGTATTCATTGTGATTTTAATAGTTTCACCCAGAGTTACAAGATCAATCCATTAATAGAGCACATTTCATAATTTATTGAGCTTTATGCTATATATATATATATATATATATATATATATATATATATATATATATATATATATATATATATATATATATATATATATATATATATATATATATATATATATATACTCTACTGGCCATTAAAAATTGCAACACCAGGAAGAAATGCAGATAACAAAATGATATTTATTGGACAAATATATTATACTAGAAATAACAAGTGATTAAATTTTCAAAAAATTTGGCTGGATATAGATCCTGAGAAATCAGTACCCAGAACTACCACCTCTGTGGCAGTAATAACAGCAATTATACGCCTGGGTATTGAGTCAAACAGAGATTGGATTGCATGTACAGGTATAGATGCCCATGCAGCTTCAACACGATGCCACAGTTCATCAACCGTAGTGACAGGCGTTTGGTGACGAGCCAGTCGCTCGGCAACCATTGACCAGACGTTTTCTATTGCTGAAAGATCTGGAGAACGTGCTGGCCAGGGCAACAGCCGAACATGTTCCGTATCAAGGAAGGTCCGTATAATACCGGCAACATGCGGTCGGGCATTATCCTGCTGAAACGTAGGGTTTCGCAGGGCTCGAAAAAAGGGTAGAGCCAACTGCACTGTTCAAAGCCTGTAGTAACGTGCACTGTTCAAAGCACCGTCAATGCGAACAAGAGGTGACCGAGAAGTGTATCCAATGGAACCCCATACCATCACGCCAGGTGATGGGCCAGTATGATGATGATGAATGCACGCTGCCAGTGTGCGTTCACCACGATGCCGCCAAACACGGATGCGACCATCATGATGCTGTACACAGAACCTGGATTCATCTGAAAAGATGACGTCTCGCCATTCGTGTGCCCAGGTTCGTCGTTGATCGCACCATTGAAGGCGCTTTTGTCTATGACGCAGCGTCAAGGGAAGCCGCAGCCATGGTCTCCGAGCTAAGAGTCCATGTTGCTGCAAACGTAGTCGAACTGTTCGTGCAGACACTTGTTGTCTTCCAAACGACCCCATTTCTTGACTCACGGCTCGTGACGTTCTTGCACGATCCATTACGGCCATGCGGATATTATGCCTATCTTCTCGGCTGCTAGTGATAGATGGCCGTTGAGATCCCGCATGGCATTCCGTATTACCGTCCTGAACCCATGATTGCATATTCAGCTAACAGTTATTGGATCTCAACCGACGCGAACAGCAATACTGCGATAAGATAAACTGATCCCTTGTACGCTACAATTCGACCTTTATCAAAGTCAGAAACGTGTTGGTACGCATTTCTCCTTCTTACACGGGGCATCACAACAAATTTCACCAGGCAACAACGTTCAAATGCAATTTGTGTATGAGGAACCGACTGAACAATTTCCTCATTTAAACACTATGGAGGTGTCACTATTGGCGCCTGCTCTGTCTGAATGCGCTGAAAAGCTAATCATATGCATATTACAGCAACTTCTTCCTTTCGTATAAATTTCACGTCTGTAGCATGTCGCCTTCTTGGTGTAGCAATTTTAATGGCCAGGAGTGTATATATATATATATATATATATATATATATATATATATATATATATATATATATATATAAGGAAGAGAGAGAGAAGAGCATGAGCACATATAATTGAATAAAATTGAAAATACCTAAAGTCTTTTAGGAGCTTGTTAAATATTGTGGAATTAAAATTATTTAATTACTGCAAAAAATTTCATGCGGATTATGTATAAAATGAAAATCAATTGACTATTTTTAAATTATATATATTGCATTATGAATGGTATTAAAATTTGTTGTTTATTACAAAAGCAGTATTTACTTATTGACGCATTTAGTTATTTATGATTATGTTTCTTCAACCACACATAACCACCAATGGATCTTTCTGTATCACAAAGAGCGCCTGTATCTCATCAATAACGTCGCGCCAGCTCTTTAAATATGCACCTTTCCTCCGTACCAACGTCAGACTGTACTCACCGCAAATTACTGGCAGAAAGAGAAATTAAACATCTCGATGTAGATCAACGGTTGCGATTACACGATCAATAAGGTGTCCACTTTAATAATTCTGTGCGCTTCTGACCGAGAAGTGACTTTAACCAATCAGGGGTGGTCGAAAACTTAATTCCCAAAGGGGGCAAAGACTCCCCATTTATCACCCGCAAACTGTCCGAGTCTTCCCCTGTGACGTCATAGACTTCTGAGTGACGATCACACCGGGAACAAGTCATTCCGCAAAGAAGAAGCTTTTCTCTAGTCCCTGGGGTTGGTTAAATCTCAAGGGTTACGATATTGACTTACAGACGGAAAAAGTACTGTGCCCTGTACTTAGTTATACTTTTCTTAACTTATCTCCCCTACATTTTGGAAGTAAGAATAAGAAAGAGAAATACATTTTTTGTATCCATCCTTATTGAGGTTCTATAATATTTTTTTCACAAAAGATAAATATGAATATACATATTAGGAATTCTGGTGCATACTTTGGTAACTATAATTTAACTTAATTATTTAGCATCAAACTAATAGGGCTTAAAATAAATAATAGATTCATTAATGATTTTTTCTCATTTATTATGAAAAATTTCTACATTCCTGGCATATACAAAAAGTAATTTTAAAAATAATCAACTAACACTTAAAGTTCCGATTTCACTTATTGCAATACAAAAATATTGCTATAAGTGAAATCGGAACTTTAGGTGTTAGTTGATTGCAATATTTTTGTATACATTTAAACGATTGTTTCAAATGTGTACAAAAATATTGCAATAAGTGAAATCGGAACTTTAGGTGTTAGTTGATTGCAATATTTTTGTATACATTTAAACGATTGTTTCAAATGTGTACAAAAATATTGCAATAAGTGAAATCGGAACTTTAGTTGTTAGTTGATTGCAATATTTTTGTATACATTTAAACGATTGTTTCAAATGTATACAAAAATATTGCAATTTAGTGAAATCGGAACTTAAGATGTTAGTTGATTGCAATATTTTTGTATAAATTTAAACGATTGTTTCAAATGTATACAAAAATATTGCAATAAGTGAAATTAGACTATATTAAATAGGTTTGCATGTCAGTAGATTTATTTTTTAGTATTACAATACTTTTTAATGAGTTTTGTCTAATATCGTTATTTGATAGATAAAAATATTTGGGTTCGGTGTAGAATTGGGTACCCATTGGTTTGGCGATAAATTTCGGAAATAAGATTTAATTTCTGTTAATCCTGGTAATCTGACCTTAGTTGTGTATCAGTAGCAGCTATTTTGTTAGCTGATTCTTGGTAAAAAACTGCCAAAAAATCAAGGGGTACCCTATTGTAATCTTTTACCAAATTTTGTAGACAGAATTTCAGTGTCATTGAATCCTTTCACAAGTTTTAATTGATTTAATAATTTTACACCATCAATATTAGAAATCTAAGCATTATAAATAATTTTGCAAAATTAGGAATAAAATTTTCTGAAAGGATACATTTCATTTTCGCAAAAAAAGAAATAATGAAAATTTTGTCTTGAAGTTGCTGTTAAGATGATTAAATTTTGTTTCTTTTATATGTTTTCTGGATATCTTAAGGAATTTAAAAAAAGCATATATAATGATTATATTTTAATTATATATTTCTATTTGTTTGTTTCATTAAGGAGATTATATATAAATGAATACTTTAAGTTCTCTGGAAGATATAATTTATCTTTTCCGCAAAGTTTTCTTTTCTTTTTATAACATAAATATTATTTTTTAGTGTCGTTAACAAATCAGAGGTGGCATATTATAAATAAAATTTGATTAAATTTTATCCTTTTTAAAAAGAAAAAAAATCTTTTTAAAAATACAAAGAGCTATTTTAATTAAATTAAAATAGCTCTTTGTATTTTTGTAAATATTGTATATAATATTGCTTTTTGTATTTTTGTATACAAAGAGCTATTTTAATTAAAGAAAATGTTTTAATTAAATTAAAACATGTTTAATGTTAAAATATTTTAAAATATTAAATTTTTTCAATAAAATCACATTTATTTAATAGTTTTCAAAATTTGCTTTACTTTACTTTCAATGGTAATACATAGAATCCCATATATTTAAGGATAAAATAAAAATATATTAAATTTTTTTAAAATATTCTCTTTTATTAATATATTTTCCATAATTTTAACATATGACAAACATCTTTTTATTGTTCTTTCATTCAATAACCAAGCTAGCGTCTGAATGAGCACTTCTTTTGGCTTTCTATTCTTGCAGTTCATGGGTTCGATTCCTATATTGGGAGTAGATGTTTCTAATGGTTCGGAATTTACATTAAGCTGTTGATACTTTCTAACTTATTCGTCTTATGTATTATGTAACCGCAAATCAACAAACCCATTTTTAATTCAATACATTTATTCATGTCAATTCTTTGTTTTATTTAGATTAACACATTAATGTTTTATTTTATTTTATATGAAAAACTATTACAGAAAATTTGTTAAATTTATCAAAAACTTGTAATAATGTAACCTTGTTTAAAATGTAAATTGATAGTAAACTGAATGAATTAATGTACTTAATAGCGATTTCTTTAAAATATACATAACTATATCATATAAATATAATTATTATGTATATTATATCATATAAATATGATTATTATATATCATATAAATATGATTTAATGTTTTCAAATTTATTGATCTTACTAAATTACCACCCTTTTATGGATTAAGTTTCATTTAAAAAAAAAGAGAGATAATTTGGTTTTGTAGGGAAATAACATATTATATTAAAAAAAAAATCACTGTTAAAATAGTTCAAGAATTAAAAATGAAAATGAATGAGTTAGAATTTTTGAAATATCTACTACAGAAAAATAATTTTTGCTTATTAATTAATTTATTCATTTGAATATTAAATTTCAATTTAATTTAAAGACTTGAATAATATGTTGTTAATAATTACTCTTGGAAGCTTTAAAAGTAAAATTCATTTTCAAAGTGCATTAAATTTTTTGTATGATGCTTTTAATAATATTCTCTATTTATCAACAAATATTAAAATTCATTCATTCTATCCTATATTGATATTGTATTCAAAACAGTAATTTAATACTAAATTTATTAAGGATGGAAAACATTAGAATTCAGGTTATGCATGTAACGCTTAAGAAGTCTGCTTTAGAAATAACTTTGCAGAGCTTGTGGTCAAATAGTTAATGCCTGTTCCTTTAAGTTAACAGTTCTCGGGTTTGTATCCCTCCTAAAACTTAAATCTTCATCGTGGTTAAAATTTTGTCTATGTCTAATTAGCCCTCGTGGACAAAAATTAAAGATTGAATGACAAAGAAAACTATAAGTATTTTGATTTTAAAAATTTATCCAAAGTAAATATTTCAGACTCAAAACAGTTAAGTGAATCAATTATTCACAAAAGAGATTAAGTGAAAACTTTGTGAAAATCACAAAAGAAACTTTCAAAGAATTTGCAATTTTCCTAAAATAGCAACTGGAAAATTTTTTTAACTATTGAAATATAAGTATGTTTATTACGAAAAATAAATTGTTTTTAGAATACCAATCACCATAGTAAAATAATAATCATGTAATACATTTATAAAAACTGTATTCCGTTAAAAGAAAAAAATTCCCCCCCCCCAAAAAAAAAGTATAGACAAACGTAAAAATACCTTGATAATGTAATAGGGAAATCACCTTTCATCCCTTCAGTGTGTTGAAAAAACTGAGTACAAAGCATGCTTAAGAATTAAATGGCATAGATGCCTTATAATCCAATATCCCAAAAATCTGAGTTTGGTGATATTTTAGAGAATTTTCTCATGTATCTGGCAACCTGATTTTTATTACGTCATATATATATATGGAGACCTATAAGATATATGCAGAAAATTCTATTTTGACAACCCTTTGTATTTACGTCATCACGCAAGTCACAAGATGTTATCTTGGAAACATTTTTTCGTCGCCAAAAAAATTCAGAATTTAGTATTCCTGCGCCCTAAATATTGGGGGTTTAACGTTAGGGTGACCACCTAACTGGGATATGTGCTTTGTAGCTCAGAATTCGCGTTTAAGAAAACCTGTATAGGCTCTGTAAGGCTTGCACTGTGCCATTGAGATTAGCTTAATGTAATAGAGAATAACCTTAATATATAATTTTTTCTTAATTCTATGATTTGAAACATTAACTAAGCATCAGTTAACTCTTATATAACAGTGATTAAAAATAAGTAAGCGATTTCCATTGCAGTAAGTAATGAAATTGTCATGGTTCCTGGTCACACCCATTTGGTGACATCCAGCACTAGACAGTCAGTTTCAACCATATCTTGCAATTTAAATAAGGACAATCTTAGCCCTAGGAAAATGTCTCAACAGGACATCGAATAAAATCAGAACCGCACAGAAAACTCCAACCTTAAATCGACAGGTGGCTTACGAAGAGAAGTAACTGCTTTCGCGAATAGGAACTCCATTGTTAATTGTGTGTGGGCAACATATGTATCATTTACACAAAACTGAGCGGTTAAATGCTTATTCCCTGCATGAAGCTAAGTTTAGGTAAATGAATGTACTGCTAAGTAATTGTATGAGGACAGATTTCCAATCAATCCCTTTCACCATTTTTTTATTGGTATGTGGGTTTGCAGCTTAGATATCAAACTTGAATTCATCACAATGAGTAAAATTTTAAAGTTCCCGAAAATTACGTCTTATATAGCTAATGATTTTTTAAACTTTTTATTGGATTTTATACTGCATTTTGCATTGTGTCTTTATCATTTCTTCGCTCGGGCAGGTATTTTTTGAATCTACATTATGTTTTTCCAAGACCTTATCATACCCAGGCTTAGAATTTCAATACATATCTCGCAACTTAAAGATACTATTTTAAAGATTTATAAAGTGTCGTAACTGTTTAAATGCAGATAAGCTGGAATTCATGAATTCCTCGAAATAAGTTACATGAAGTCAAGACCATCCCGGGATATATTGTAGCTGCTACTTATGACACTTGTGCAAGCCAAGCTCACGAGCTGATGGCTACGCGAAATTGAGTCAGAAGGCCGTCTTTTATTTACTCAGAGCACCACGAAGGGGAAAGTAAGTCTTTGCTCGAAGACTTCTCCGATGCATGGCATCAACAGAGAACAATCTCGCTCAATTTTGATTTTGATCTGGAGGGGGAGGAAATTTTCTTCAGACCATTACTCCCATGCTAACTGCTCAACGAGTAGATGCTAACTCCTTCAGACCATTACTCAGCGGCCGACAACAGGACTTTCGATTTCACAAATTTAATGAGCATGTATGTACTCAATGGTTTTGTGGCTACATTGGGAATCAAGCCCGATGCCCTAACCACCAGGCTACCACAGCATCTCAAATTTACTATTTTGCCTTTTTGAAAGAAACCTCACGATTAATTTCATCCAAAATAATATTACAGAAATTAAATCAAGCATCCGAGATGCATCAACGAATCAATTAGAGAGCTTTAACTTTAAACAGCATATTTTTATACCCAAATTTAAAATTTAAAATATTTTAATATCACGTATATAAAATATTTTATTTCAATCTCTTTCTTATATAATAGTTCTTAATAACTTCTTGCAATTTATTTCATAAAACAAAATTAAAAAAAATTTAGTAAAATGTCTTTTTTTCAGTTTATTAATTATATGCCTAATACAATTAATTAAATAGATAACTTAATCCCTCTATATATTTAAGTTTTTATTCATGTGACTAATAAGGAAAACTTATTTAAAACGCTTACCCTGAAAATTTTAAACAGGAATTTTTCTGAAATATATGAATAATTACTAAAATTATAAAATACTATTTTATAATTCACAGTCAGTTTTTTTTTTCTAACATAATCATTGGCTTAGAAAAAAACTTGTAATTTAAAATTAAATCATTTGCATAAAAATATTTTATTATTTTCTGGGATTATTTAATAATACAAAAAGGAAAAATATTATCCATATCTGTAACAATGGCTTTTATTGATTTTAGGAGAATTATAATAAATTAAATTAAAGATTGCGTCAATTATCATTATTTTGATAATAAATTGAACAATTTTTTAAAAAATTATTTTGATGTTTAAATAAGAGAATACTCATAATTAAGCTGCAAATTATAAAGCAGTTAAAATAAATTCAAGATTGTAGCCATTGTAGTCCATTAACAAAATATGGAAAATATTTTATTATAAAAACCCACATCTACTAATAAACAACAGTTAATATAAAATAAAACCGTGAAAATTTCCTTCCACTTTTGCTCATATATTTTAGAGTAAAAGTAAGATGTAACAGCATTTCATCGCTCTCCAGGAAATATATATTGCCAGAAACGCTATTATTATTTGCCCTTCCTTCACATGGACATTTCAGTATCAAATTACGTTGTTGAAAGTTTTTATCTCTTGATAAGATATATCTTTGTGCTTCTCATTCTTCTTTGATTTGTGCTTTTTATATAATAAAGGGTGCCGCAAAACGCGCAAAGTAAAACAGCTTCGATTACAAACTTTCCTATGAATAAATTCTATCGGCTTTATTACAGAAAATCCAAACATGAATTCCTTCATATTTGGTCACTTGATAAATAATATTTGCCAAATGAACTATAACTTTGATCATCATTTCTGTTGTTTCTAATAAGTTAAAAGTATCTCATTTTTGCTAAATTCTGCATTATTTTTGAGATAATAAATTTTACAGAAATACAACAAAAAAAAAAAATCATAAAAAAAAATTTCGATACTTTTCCCACTGTAATATTCCAATAACAATAACGTCAAAAATTAAATGCATCCTATCACTCATTGTCTCCAAATAAAAATGTTGTTACTAAATAAATCAATAAAAAACAAATTAAAATTCTTTATTTCTATCTATATTGATACATCAAATTGATTACAAATTCAGTAATCCACCTTATAACACGGTATATTCCGCATTATAGGCAAACGCGTTGTACGAGCATTTTCGTAAATGTTCGTTTTGTACAAATAATTCACATTTAACTTTTCTAGTTAAAGGGCGTTTAAATCGAGTATTAAGGAAAAAATATGTTATAAACACACAAGATATTAATTACGCGAAACAAATTAAGAACATTTTAAATAAAAAAAAATCACACAAATGTAACTAAAATCAGTTAATTTCGAATAAATCAAATCATTCCAAAAACAGTTTTATGACATGTTTATTCACTGTAGGAGCTATCCGAAATAACGTTCCACGCGACATCTCTTTTTTAGCTCAATTATATAATTTAGTTTAATTTTATAAGAACACAATTGACACAATGTGCAAACATACACGAAAAGGATTGCGAACTGTACAATTTATTATCAATTTCATAGTTCAAAAATCTGACGTATGGAATCAACGTGTTATATGGGAAAAAACACTTGTAATATGAGGGACATGAAATCGCGTCATATGAAAACGCGCTATAAGTGTACCATGTTACAGGAAGGATTACTGTAACTAATACACTGATGAAGTAATGAACAAATAATTATTTTTGAAATAGAAAACTAGGAATATTATTTACTCAAATAAAAAATAGGATTGCTTTTCATATTTAATTACTATCTAATGTAGAAATATGTAAAATATTTCTGCAATTTTGAATCAAGGTGGGTTTTTGTATCCCATTCAAAAATTATAAGAATGTAAGTTCTTACAGTCGCTTTCATTAAAACGATATTTATTGAACTTTACATATTTATATATTTCGGATAATAATAAAACTGATTACGTTTCTGACAAGTTTCTTTTATGAATCTGTTGGAAAATACAGACTTAGAGTTGTTAATTAAAAGGTAAAAAATTAACTCATATTTGCCACTGAAATAAAAATTTTAAAGATTAAATAAGTCGCTCGTTTTTACGAACATGTAATTTACAAACACTTAACTTTTTATGAACTGTAGCTTTTCCTTATTCTGACAGCATAGAAATAACGATAACTTTAGCTATTCCCAAACTTTCATTTTGGTTGGATCCTAGCAGAGATAACACTCTTGGTACGAATAATTTTGGTTGGTGAAATTTTGTGGCTTGCGCCAATGTAAGTAGCTCTATTTTTATACACTAGTGTGGTAAACCTAATTATATTTTTCTGGACTTTGATTATGGCTTGGAGATTTTTTTCAGTTTGTTGCCAAGTTGTCCTAGTATTTAACTATAATTTTAACTCACATTTACGAACAAAAATTTTGGAAAATCTCTTGTTTGCAAACTTTAGTTTTAGACAAATAGTATTCTTTTCTATTTTTTTTCCATTTTGCTTTAATTTTTATGATCTAATTTTTCAATGTTTCTTTTTTATTAATCTTTTTTATATAACGCCTGAGATCATGAACACTTTCTTCAACAACAAAGCAACCCGTGTAAGCTTTCTAGACAGAGTGTAAACAAACAATTGACGGGAAAAAACAGTGGTGTGCTGAATTCGTCTCTTTTTTCTCCGTAAAAATCTAGAAAGATTAGAAAATTAAAAAAAAAAAAAGCATAAGTTCTGGAGTTAGTTTCGTCTCATTTGAACACCTCAATTTACGAAGTTTTGTTCGTTGAGAAAGAGATTGCTCCATTGAGAATTGGTCTCAGTGGGAGTAAAGAGTAAAGTAAAAAAAAGTAAAAAAAAATGCTGAAAAATGTTAAAAAAAAATATTAAATACGGCAAAAATTGACAAAAATATGGAATTCGAAATCACGTTGCTAATGATTATGTCCGTGGATTAGATTATAAATAACAGCCTTAAGAGAAAATATCAAGTTACTTTTGCAAAGACTGATTATGGAATATGAGCTAAAGTTTCTTATGAAATTAACCTTCTGTGAGCACTGATTTTGCCAATTAATGCAAGTAATGATATTGCAGGAAAGACAATATCATTTCAACATGCAGGTTTTATTAAAAGGACCACCATATGTGAAGAAAAAAAGTATTTTGTTTGATGACTTAAATGAAGATGAGTCATTCATGCATGAAGTATAGCAAATAATCCCTTTGCTGCCAGAAATTCTTTCCAGTGCTTTTTTTTTAATATATAGACTTACCTATGATACGCTCAGAAGAAATATTGAA
The DNA here is from genome assembly GCA_030067965.1 of Latrodectus elegans. NCBI lineage: Eukaryota > Metazoa > Arthropoda > Arachnida > Araneae > Theridiidae > Latrodectus > Latrodectus elegans. The sequence goes on along the minus strand of CM057815.1, from coordinate 11,113,821 downwards.
TGATGAAATTACTAAGATAATAAATGAAAAGGAAAAGAACACTCAGCTATCAAACAAAGAGAAAATGGTATATCGCAAACACCATCAGAAAAACAAATAGATACATGGCTAAAAAGGTACTTTTTGGTGAAAACAAAATGCTTTTATGCACGGAAAATAATGAAAAAAATTTATATTAAAAGTGTTTTTTTAAGCAGAAAAATTAAATTATTATTATACCTGATTTTTCATAAATAAAATGAAAGTGAATTCTTTTTAAGTTTGAATTTTATATTACATGTGCTTTTCTTATAGGAAACTCTATATAAGTAATTTTTCTAATAATATTTTATTTACAAAAAAAGAGTACAGAATAAAAAAAATCAGATCAGAATAATGTAATGTTTTATTTTTCTATTTTACGAACTATTTTTCCGACCACTATGAGTTCGTAAATATATATATATATATATATATATATATATATATATATATATATATATATATATATATATATATATATATATATATATATATATATATATATATACTATAAGTTAAATCTTTTTTATACTTGTAGCTCTTAGGCTTTAAGGAAGAACTCATTAATAGTAAGCAGTCTTCAAGTGAAATAATTATTAAAAATTCGAAAATTTCCTTTGTGATAAATGGACCTGCAAATAGCAAAATACGCCCTTCGCGTTAATGACCAAGATGATTTAGAAAGTAAAACATTAGTTAGTAAGAAAACTTTAAAATATATATATATATATATACATATATATATCCCTACATAAATATTTATAAATCTTTTAAATTTTTTAATATAAGAGAGAATAAATAAACATAAATTTCCCCCCCCCCATTTATCTTGTGTATTTACTATCTACAATTCCATTAAATTAAATCCATTAACATAATAAACGCAATTAGAATGTTTTTCTAATATTTAATTACGTTTATTTGTTCCCGATAGTTGACATAAGGATAAAAAAATGCTCTTATCTGTAAGTAACTAATTAAGGAAAGAAAACGAATGAACAAAGCAATTAACTGTAATTCAAGACACCAATCTGTGTTGTTAATTAAGCAGGCATGTAAAAGAAAATGGCTCCTAAATTGAATATCAAGATTCATGCACGATTTGGAAACATGTTGATACAAGTGGTATGCAAAGTAAAAGGAATCTGTTAAGACAGCGGAAAGAATTCATTAATTTTATCTTCAGGAAAGCTGGAATCACGACGGGGATGGCATGGGAAACTCTAATGAGAAAATGTTTAAGTGTTGTTGATCTTCACTTTCCTTGCTAAGCATCACATTGAAGATGGGAGATGTTTTGTGGGATTTGTGATAATAAAAGGGCACATAAATATATATAACTAAACTTAAAGTATGAAATAAAAATGCAAAGGAGAACATCAATAAAATACAATAACAAATTTAACGCCTTTTTTTTCAGTTTAAGTGTGGTTAGTTTAATTTTGATTTTTTGAATTGTCATACAAATATTAAAAATTATTTCCAAAACTTGTAAAGATTCCATATAGACTACAAAAGAGTGAACGAACCCCCAAAAATCTTAAAAGATCGAAATCCAGGCAGTGTTCGCACTTCATCACTTACTTTCGGTATTTGGACATGGCAATACATTTTTATAAATTTCTTCTTTGTGTGCCTGATTATTTGTTATCCTCAATTTTAATATTCAATAATTTTCAATAATTTTGGGATGAATAATTTTATTTGTACAATTGACGTCTGCCTTTGCTTTTTAATACTCAAATTTTTATTGTATAATTTAAGTTCTGAAGAATTTGAGCTTTGAATATTTTGTAATATTTTGAATTTTTTAGCTTGCCATATATTTCGTAAGTATCATCGTGGCTTAGTGGTAAAAAAAGTATTATACTATACTATTTTATACTATCTAAATTTTTAAATATACAATTAATATATCAAATGATATGTTTTAAAATAAGGAGAGTTTTTTTACAATGAATTCTTTTAAAAAAATTTTATAATGCCCATTTGCCTTTAGGATTTAATCTTATTCAGCCCTACAAGTGGTGAATCTAACAACAACAAGTGCAATATTAGTGCAGATCGGGTGAGTCTTCCCGATCTGCACCAAGTGAATATTAACCAGGACTCTCCTGACGACATTTTGGATTGTTTGGGGCTTTCTCGGGAAGATATGTATCTAAGACCGTTACTCATTTTAGATTTTTTAAGAATTAGTGGTGGTATCATGGATTTGGTCTAGCTTTACGGACCAATTGGAGGTTTGAATAACAACAGTGGTAAATCTTAAAAAGTGGGGTAGTCGTGGAAGTGCCTTCTTTTTACCGAAAGTAAAAGGAAAGACAAACAAAGAGTGAAAGGAATACTCATGAGCGAATCAGGATTAAAACAGGGAACATATTTCTTGAAAGTTATGGGCGCTAACCACTTCCCCTTCGGTAAGTTCACAAACAAACTATTAGATGATGGAAAAAAAATCTTATTATACCATCCAATATTATTACTGATTTCTAGTGAAGGTCACCTCTTGGCCATTTATTTCAAATCGAGTCGGCGACCGGATGAATTTTCTCGTAACATAGCAATATTCAACATGATACCTATTCGTAGATTTTTTGTTTAATTAAAATGCCAGGGACTACAGACTGTGACAGCATTTGATGCCGCCTTTTGGTATAAGGGAAGTAAATGATAGCCTCTTGATAGGAGGCATACTCAATGGATGAACCATCGTAACCCTAAAAGTTCCGTCGGAGGTGTCATTTTACTTGGAGCGACATATTTTACGTGATAAAATCATCGCCATCAGTTGTTGTTGTTGCAGCGCCAACATGCTTCCCTGTACCTGGCCCTGAGTTAGGCTCTATCAGTTGGACAGAACCTGCCCAGTGGAGTCTTCAAAATTTTAAAACAGGGATCAAACACAGAAAACTTCTAATATTTAATTCTTCTTCAACTCAAGTTGTTTTTAAGAACTTTTATGGACTTTATTTTTAAATTTTTGTGAAACGCCTCACTATTTATCGATCTATTTTGTCAAGAATTTCATTTATTTTTCCTTACTTCATTTGGAAATAGCACCACTGTTTTCTCATTACTATGTAAATTCATCTTGTAACCTTTTCTATTGTTTTCAATTAAGTCCTCTGTGATGCGGTGAACCAGCAACTTTTGTAAGGCACTGTCGTAGCTTTGTTGGACTTATAGGAAAGAATGCGACACCTGTTAAACAATGTAATGATCAGGTGCCTTCCTTAGTATCTCCTCGTCCCTATCGGTAGCTTATTCTGTTAATTCTTATACTTCTCCGCTAGCAACACAGTTAAATATTGGTCAAGGTTTTTCCGTCAATTCAACTAGCTTAATCCCGTTTAGGCCCTTTCTATTGATTTATTCCAATTTTTCTAGGTCCTTTTCTTTCTCATTCAAGCAATTGATTGTGGATCTTTTTCTTTGTCGTTTTCATCTAAAATGGAAAAGTTGACATTCTTGTGAGAAAAGTGTCATCATACACTTAGAAATGACTTGTTCTAAATAGATGTTGACTTGGGATGAGAAATGGATTACACACAACTTTAAGCAAAAACGATTGAGGTCAAAGCGTTGTAAAATTATGGCTTTGCAAAACTTTCTTAGTGATAACAATTTGGCATCCAGAAGAGGAGATTGTAAAATATGTACACAAGCTTGCTGATATCGAACTTAACATACTATTTATATATTTCTTGAGTATGCGTGTTTTTCTAATGTTATCCTCCTTAGTCTTTTTCTTTCAAAAACTGTTGTGATATAAAGCATTACTATTATAATTTAATCCTTTCAACACTACAAAAAACGGAAGTGAAGGTATTTTTTTTATAAAGGGACACCTAGTGGGTGGAAAATCGTAGCTCTGAAAGATTGCCTCCATTGTTTACAAGCAGTAATAAAGAAAAAGATTTCTTCATTTTTGGCCACCCACCTTCAGAGATATCATTTCAATTGGAGGACATTTTATAAGAGATCAGAACCTATTTAACTTGTCCCAATCACCTATGCTGAATCTTCGTTTCAGTCCATATTCGAATTCACTACCTTACGATAATGAAAAGACCCCTTAACCAACTAGGTTACCAACCCACCATTAGTGATAAAAAGGACATATGTGTTCGACATAGGACGATATAAAACTTCCTTCTTCCAAATTGCCAGAAGAGCGGTTTCCTCAACCATGCTATTGCGACCTTATAATTTGTAAATGATACGGTTGTGATTCCATTCGTGATTATTTCTATTCGTAAATGATTCTATTTATCATACTTATTCAAGATTTATTTTGAAGTCTAATCTCATGTAAAAATTTATGTTAGCCTATATTCCCGCATACATGGTATGCACTATATTAAAATAAACATCAGAGCGTATTTCTTAGCAAGTGGTTAAAAATGTCGACCAGACGACTCGGTGAAATGCAGCCATCTGTTAAAACGTCACGCTATGCTTGAATAGTTATTAATAATTATTAAGAAGGGGAGGAAATGCGATCGTAATGATATCATCCGGTGTAATTTTAATAGCGAATTTCTCATTTTTTGTGTCAATCACTCAGGTGATTTTTTTCTGATCTTGGAAATTAATCTCAAGACCAGTTATTTCTCGAAAGAGGGAAGATTGGTAAGTATTAATTACATTTTTGTTCTTTTATACATTACGGAGAGTTTTTCCATTAATTTAGGGGGAAATTACTATAATTTTGCTCGCCAAATTTTAATCGCAATTTTAAATATCCGATTTTTGACATGTTAATATATTTCCTCAAAACAATTTTTCAGTAAAAAAAAAATAAATAAATAAAAAACATAATGCATTTTTAAAAAATTAAATAGATTTAAACTTTTAGTTTGGAAAGGAAAATTTAATTTTTATAATAAATTAGATTTAAAAATATATATATCCGGATGGCAATACTATGATTAATAATTTTACCGCACTTTTAATATTCGTCCACTGGAATTCCTTCAATTTGCTATAATTTTTAACAACGCCAAATATTTCGTAATTCTGAAATATGTTCAAATAATGACAAAGATGTATAATTTTGTACTATCTCTACAAATTTCCACTAAAAGGAATGAATATTGTATCAGACAAATACTTATTATGCATAGGCCTAATCAATATCGTGGAATGGAACACATTGACTTCTCAGAAATTCACCGAGTGGGATTAAATTACGTAATGAGCTAGTAGGATTAAATGGTACAATCACCAGGTCAGTAGTACAAAATACTTCACAAATTTATTCGTTAAAACAAGGTTTACAAAACGCGTATCTATAAATTTAATGTATTTAAAAAAAATTTTTTTTAGGAAAATATACAAAATTGATATTATTTGATATTAAATGCGATAAGTATATACCGTAGACTACTCTCTTCAAAAATTTTGAAGTATTGAAATTCTTTATATTGTTCTATATTGCTCTAAATACATACCTCATATTTATTATTTACATTTGTTTTTTTTGCGTATAGTGTTTAATCGTATAGCGCTTTGTATGTCCATGGGTATACTTCCATTGGAAATGGTCGTCATCAAAATTTAACAAATCTTTTTAACCCATGAAAAAACTACAAAAATAAATATGAATAAAATATTGTGTCGATAGAAATCAAATAAGTTTTATATGCAATAGTAGAAAGAACAGGCAATATACATATATATATATATATATATATACATATTATATTATATTATATTTATATTATATTTACGGGTATTTAAGAAATGACCTTAAACCTTGTATTGAAAATATGTAGAAATCTTCAGGATATAAGCGGTTTAATTTCAGAATTTTATTCTGTCGTTTAGCATTTTAATTATATTCAAAGTCACTTAAAACAATATCGTGCTGGAATATTAATGGCTAGGCCTATGGTTTGTAGTTCAGTAGATTTTATCTTCCGTCGTTACTTCGGGTGTGAACACACTTTTGAAAAATTCAAAGCTTAATTTAAACTGGAAGTCCCGTTCAAATACTCTGTCGTCTATTTGGTTAAATTCTTTTAATATAAAACCTTATCTAATATTATTTTACAAATCCTCGAACATGATAACTCTACAATCATTCAAATAGGAATTAATGAAACATATAAACAGTGATTTATTCGTTACGAAAGGGGAAAGAAATTGGCCTGAAGTGATGGCTTAAAGTTAAATAATGCCAAACTGCAACAGCTACCTTCTATCTTCAGTTGTCAAATAAATTGCTGATCCGAAAACTAATGTCTTAACATTATTTATCAAGTCAGTGCAAAACAGCGAAAATGATATTTATTTCAACATTTGTCTTCATAAATGATGAATTACTTCAAGACACTCAAAATGCCAAAGGCGAAAAAATGATATATACTTTGACTAAATACATAGAATTAACTGTGCATACGAGCTATTTTGTCTCTAGAGCTATGACTTTTATTTTATTTTCCAAATGCAGTAATTTTTTGTTCTAGTCACACATAGTACTTATGCTCATTCTAACTTTCCAATATTTAATTCGAAATGATGTTTGTTAAGTAAATGATATTCTTTTAAACAGAAAGTTTTCAACACAACTAAATTAATTATTTCAATAAATACATAAAATATAGTTCACATTAGTTTTATTCACAAATCCCTTAAGTATATTTTATACTCTGATATGCTCAATGGCTTAAGTTTTTATCATTTAAGATTGATATATTAATGATATAAAAATATAATAAATGTTAAAAAAAAATCCTGAAATAATTTATATAAAAACATTACAAGATTCACAAAATTCAAATTGTTAAATTATTTATAGATTTTTTCTTAACAGTTGAAAAAATCTGAATAATATTTTTTAAAATTATTCCTATCCATTTAAAAGTTTTGGTGAAAATAAACGGTTAATCTGTGGTTTAATAACCCCTTTCTCGCCAAATGGGCAATAGACGCGCAAAGCGTGGTAACCCTGACTATTTCATCCTAAAATCACTCCTTGTTGCAATCCTGTCTTTTTGTTATACAATTATATGTGTATTTTTTGTTATATATTTCGTAAAAAAGCCATTGTTACCATACCAACAGTAAAATTCGTTAAAAACACGGATTTTGGTTTCGTCTCCATAGAAACGCCATTTTGCGTAGTGTCTCTCGGATCATTCAACTCCGCCAGACAATACTCAAAAACGCGCCAGTGGGCGGCTTTTAAAAATGTGCCAAGCAGGGGACCCAAAGTACTTTTTTACCCAATAATCTTTTAAATGAATTGCTTTGATTTAAAAAAAATTGCGCCATAAAGATTTGCTGCGAGCTGGAAAAATCTTTTTAAATATATAAAGAATTAAAAAACTTAGAACAATTTTTCAAACTCAATTCCTTAAAATATTCGTATATTAATTATAAAAGATAAGTCTTTGAGTCTGATGAATTCATTTAAAAAATTTTTGATTTGGAATCTTAAGTCATATGTAATTGGTAAAAGTTTTCAATCGGGTTACGACTTGATTTTTTGGCGATGGTTCTGATTCCTTGACATGATGAACAAGATGGCCGTTGCCTCCATTTGAGCTAAAATTAGTACCGGTAATTAAATTTTATCTCCAAAATTTATCGCCAAAGCCATGAATTATCTTTGAGCTTGACATTTTTCCTACATTAGTAGGAATACTTTAACAATGAATATTGTTGCTAATTCCCCAAATTCATTGCAACAGTGGCTTTTATTTAGTAAAAATAATAACGATAGCAAGTGAAAACAATGGCTTCTGTCTAAAACACTAAAGGATACAATTGTTAAAATAAACATAAAAAAAAAATAGATGTTTCAAGTTTTTTTTTTCCATATAAAAATTTTAATTTAAGGTATATTTTGGAAAAGAACTTTCTCATATATTTTCCATACATCTCTCTTATTTTCTATATTTTACATTATTCAGAAACCTTTTAATATTAAATCCCAATGCTACATTTTAATATTCTTAATATTTAAATTTATTTAAAGAAATTTGATACATATGTATTTTTTTACTACTTTACTACTACTTTAGTATGATATTTGAAAAAAATGAAATTATTTAGTCTATTTACATTTTTTTTTATTAAAATTTTAAGAAAGTGTTGAAGACTTCAAAAACATTTAATAAGAATTTCAATAAAATACAGAAACCAAAATTTATGAAACAAATGACACACTTTTAAGGTGATAATATAAATTTATTCTCTTTTGAAATAACGATAATTTTCAAATTATGCATCCCAACTTTTCATATATTAGCCATTTTATTAATTATTAGAACTAAACTGCAACGGTAGCATAAATATCTAATTTACGTGATATATAAAGCTTTTAAAGTTTTTTGACAATCGTATTTGGTCCTTGTTGAATGTTTTTAAATATATATTCAGAGAGAAATCCTCCAATCCGAAACACGTCTTCAGGAATGAAAGCCGACATCCTATTTCCAGATGCCCGCTTTCCGTGGTTGGAAGTTACTGACCCGACTGACCTTCCACGTAACTCCAGCGTGACTGACTTTTCGATTGTGATGGTTGTTAAATAGAGAACGCCTCGTATCTTGAGCTTCCGTATTTAAGAGCATCCGAAGGCGCACGCCACCCCCTATTGAAACAGAAAGGGTTCTCGATGCATTAGGGGATTGTGTACAAAGTGCAGAGGTTCTAGTATTTTTATTTAGATATATATTTTTATATGAAGATGGAGGAAAACGATCATCTGGAAATAGGATGTTGGCTTTTATTAAAGTAGCTACGTTTAGACTGAATATTTCTCTTATAGGGCTTATTTAAATACATTCAACAAAAGTTCCACAAATACAAGTATATTACCTTTAAAATAAAGGTTGCCGCTAAAGATTTTAAAAAAAATATTAAACGCAGAAAAATGGAATATAAAATTTAGTTACACATTTCTTATAAATATTATTTATAAATTATTATAATATATGTTACAGGAAATTGGCATAATTCCGGAATATAATCATAAAATTAAAATAAAAATTTAATTCAGTTTTAAATTAATTAATTAGTGTAACATACTTTATGTATATTTAGTATTTAGTGATCATTATTTGTATCTTTTCAATTATATTAGGCAAATAATTAACTACAATGTATTCAAAGAAGATTTTTCGAGCATTTTTCTTAAATAAAAGCTAATTTAACTCCGAACTAACAACATTTTTTTCCCTGGTTGCCCTATTTTTATCGTCTTTTGTCTTTTAGTAGTGACTAAATCAATGGCCTATGTAGATTTCTCACGAGAAGCCTCCTCTTTCGTTACAAGAAACCAAATTTTTTTTCTAAATCTCAATCCATATATTATATTGTTGCAGTTATCATAACTTCAATCGATATATTTTGTTGTTATTTATGACACTAGGACAGCTCTTTCGTTAACGGTTATACAAATCTAAATCAAAAGGGTGCTTCTTTCTGTTAACAAGAATGTACGACTTTACTGTAAGACTCCTCCGATAGATGTCTCCACTAGAGGACCCACTCCTTCAATTTTGACTTTGATATGGAGGAGGAGGAAATTTTCCCCAGACCTTTACACCCACGGTAACTGCTGAACGACCTACCACAGCACTTTTGATTCCAAAGGTTTAACGAGCATCGCATGTACTTGGTGGGTCTTCTAGGGCATTGGGAATCGAACCCCGGCCTTCTAGACAAAAGGCTGATGCCCTGACCATTAGTCGCCACGGTCCTACTATCGTAAGCGTAAGTGCTCAATCATTTTTCAATATTTTACATTTAAACACAGCCCACCAGCTAGCAATTTTAAATAATGGTCAGTTGATGAGGTTAACATATGATCCAATATACTTCTCTCCATGTTAGTTGAGGGGCGTTGAACTCTATATTAATTTCATTGGCTCTCTCATCAAAACAGTCTTCAGTAGAGACAGGTATTGAATCCAGTAGCTTGTGAATGGGATCCCTTTTTTTTTTTTTTTTTTAATAAACCTCTATGTCCTCACCAGAAATAATCACTATGTACAGAAAAATACGACTTCTTAAGATTGAAAACATCAAAAATAGCTTTTTTTTTTCCATCCGAAATTATAGAAAGTCTTATTTGGTATTAGGAAATACATAATGGAAATTGGTGCATGATCCCCCAATCAACTGTGAATGCACGCTCGATTCTTCCAATAGGAGGGGAATTTTTGAAGGATTGCCTTCTAATTGTCTCTCTCTACTCGATTTTTAGCTGAACGTGCTTCTCCATCACCCATCATTCATCTGTCTCTATTGGCCAGTGACGGTTGCAGTTATGAATGACGCTTATTTACTCCACTGAACAAAGATTTCGAAATGCAAACTGCCAAACTCCGGCGTAAAGTGGCGTAAAGCGACAGTTATTGAAGTTTCGTTGAAAAACGCTTCAAATAAATAGTGGAAATATTTTTCATTAATCTCAAATCAATCTTTCTTAATGCGCCTTTTGATGGCCTAAAATAAGAAAAGGCAATTCTTTTGTATTTAGCGTGGTGTTTTAAATTCCTTGCACAGTTTCTTTTTTCATATTGTATTACAAGATTTTTTTTTAACAAAAAGTTCTCTTTCAGTGAATGACAGGATTTCAGTAATAATACATTTGTTGAAATTTTCTGTAAAGTTTCAGTTAGACAACTGCAATTTATCAATCAGTCAGTGTATGTTTATAATATTTTGCCTCGAGGAAGGTGTTTTGCAATACCTTTTATGATTTCCCAGCTACCGTGTGAGCAATATACTATTACCAATGAATATAATAGTAGTCAATCTCTTTTAGTGTCAAATATTGCGCCCTCTAAAATTATCACCTTGAAAGTGGAAAAGATTTGTCAAAAAATAAAAACACTAGGAGAAGCATTCCGGATTCAAAATTTCAAACGGTGAAGCTGGTGTATAATTTTAGCTTACCAATTAATTCAAGTTCAATTCAATAAGTGTTTTTTAAGGAAACAATTATATTTTTGCTGTTTTTTTTCTAAAAGCCAATAAACAAATAATAAACTTCAATTCAAAACATTAAAACTAAAATACTATTGAGAATATCTGTTGGATTTAAAATCTTTATCTAAGAAAAATAATTGTAATTATTACAAATTTTAAGAATATATGCATAAATTATAAAATAGCTGATAAAAGTCTATACATTCATGATATAAAATTATAATTTTTCAATATCCTCTTCATAAATTTTTCTAAAAATTGATTGATACGACAATATTTTCCTTTTGATATATTCCGGAAATCAAACTATGATACAAAATATCTTTTTTCACATTTGAATTAGATATATTATTAATGAAAAAAGTCACCAATTTGATGAAATTTTATTGATTTAAAGAGACTGAGAGAAAAAATTAGAGTCATTAGAAGAAATCATATAAATCTATTTATATTCAAATAAAAAAAAAACCTAAACTGTCTTCTAGTAATAACAATAAGAAAGCGACACATTTCTTTGTTTTTCTGACACTTCATTCAACCTCAACAGTATTTTAGTTTAATTAATTTTGATTATTTATACTAAACTAGTTTATTAAAGATATTTCAATGATACAAATAACATCTAGGAATAGATAGTTTAAACACTGAAACCATTTAATTACGTCTCTCAATCAATCTTTACTTAAATCCACATTCAATTGCACAAAAGAAGTCAACTATTGTTATAAAGTTCTCTCTTCTTTATAACCTTACAATTTTAGTTGCATACTTAAATCACCCAAAAAATTTAGTGAAGAATTTCTTTATTTAAAAAGAATCCCAATATTTTACGACATATTGAAGTTAAAACCACTCTTTGGCGTTTACGTAAGTTTTCCTACAATATACAACTAATATTTACAGCTAACAATTTTGGATGCATAAGATTTTTCATTTAATTTAATATTATTTGAATTCAATTTTTATTTGAGGCCAAAAATATTTGAGAATATAGTCTTTTCAAAAAAATAATTAACTTAAATCTTATCGTGGTAAAGAAATTTACTTCTTAAATGTCGAACATTAGAGCTTAAGCCATTAGTTCACGGTTTTTTAATATTTTTTGACAATGTCCTCATACTGAGAATTTAAGGAACAACTATTTAAATGTTCAAAAATCATCGGCTGATTAAAAACCCAAAACACAATTTGGGGAATCAGCAATCTAATTCTGTAGAGAGGGTCCTGCAAGCAGTCATGTCCAGTCAATATTCCAAATAGAGCCACCGCAATCTTTTTTGGAAAAGTTCCCTCTCCCCTCAGAATCTTACATTTCTTTTCCCTTGAACCAGGAACACTGCACTGTTTAAGAGTAGGGTGTAACGTAATAGAGACCGCCTCGTGGTACACTAAATCTACAACAATTCAGAATTGATTGTTCTGTAGGAGAAACTTAAAAATATTTATTTAACATTATTTATAGTTCGATGAGAGTTGAAGAATAATTGCATATATGTATATATATATATATATATATATATATATATATATATATATATATATATATATATATATATATATATATATATATATATATAGACATTGCATTTGCATTATTTTTATGAGTTTAAGAGGTAAGCACGTATAAAAAATATGTCTTCATAATATTTACAGTAGAATCCCAACTATCCGAATCCTTTGCGACCAGACCCATTTCTCGAATAATAAAGAATTCAGATAATGGGATTTTTTGAAAAAAAAAAGGTCCATTTTAATTAATTATTTTATATTTCGGAATTGGGAGAAAAATTTTATAATTTTAGAGAAAAAGAATAAAAGGCAGCACTTTTATACGTCAAGATACTTACAAGTTTTGCACATTAATACAGTGTGTATGTAACAGCGCTGTAAATGATAGTCACTGCTTGCTGAACATCTCGGTCAGAGCCAGCTGTTCACTGCCTTCATCCGTTTTCAGGCAAGCAAATCACGCATCCGCATGAGAGTGAGAATTTGCATGTGGTCCAAATGGGGCTGACGCTCCATAAATTTTAAAGCAGTTTCGAAGCCAATAAATATTTCATTAGCTGATAATCTCGTATTTGCTTCGATTTGGACATTAAGATCATCTTCTTCTTCGATGCTTTCAATAAACGTTCATTCATTTGCAATTTGAAATCTAGGGCCCGAGACATAATCCATTCACTTTTATCTTCAAAACTAACGACTGAACATCCAAGAATTTCCAAAAGAATGTTACTGAATTCCTCAAGTGACTCTTCATTGTCATCTTCTCTCTGCTCTTACCTTCCCGTCTTTTGGACACTTATCCTTTTTCTCATTTTCCAGCTCTTCTCCAAACTAATTTATTTTTCTGAAATTCTGAAAGTGATTCGGATAATCAGTGATTCGGAAAAATGGATTTCGGATATATGGTGCTCAACTATACCTTAAGTAAACCTTACAATTAAATGACTCATCTGTTATATACATAAATTGCAGTTTGTGGTATTATTGCAAATATATATTTGTTTCACAGCTCTATACTCACATTTTACACACGAGGACTACTTCAACTTATTTTCAAGACGGTTAGATTAAAATCAAAAAGACTTGGATGGCTGGGAGAATCAGATTTCAAAACGCATGGGTTCCAGAAGGACAATAAGAACATACATTCTGAAATGATTGATAATTTGTTAAACAGAGGATCCAATTGTGCTACCAATTTGACTGGTGAAAATATTTTCAGTTAATATTTCATTGCCAAATTTTTTAAGACATTCATTAGGGGATTGAAAGAATGTTTATATCCACCAATAATCAGGAGCTATGATTATAATTGTTTTAAAAAACTGACACAGAGAAGAATATTATCTCCTATAAAAAATAAAATGAAAGTTAATTATAATCAATGTATGTAATTATATTTGGTGTACGCTGGTACAGTGGAAATCCTATAATCCGAATTACTTTCAGAAAAATAAATTATACTGAACATGAGGAAAAAAAATCGAAACCTCAAGAAAGGAAAGGAAGGAGAAAGGAGAAGATGAGAATGAGAAATAGAAAGAGACATGTCACTTGATGAATTCAAAAACATCCTTTTGAAAATTCCTGGATGTTCAGCTGTTAGTGTTGAAGATATAGAAGGATGGATTGTGAGTGAGATCCGAGATTTCAAATTGCAAGTGATTGTAAACTCATTTAAAATGTTTATTATTAAGAAAATGACCTTAATGGCCAAGTTGAAGCAGATGCGAGACCATCAGTTAGCGAAGCATTTGCCAGCTTGGAAACTGCTTTGAAGTGGAAGGAACATCAGCCCGAGTGTCACCACTTGCAACTTCTCACTGCCAAGCGGATGCCCGACTTGGCTGCCCGAAAATTAATGAAGGCAGTGAAACAGCGGACTCTGACCGAGATGTCTGACAGGCAATGACTTTTATTTTAAGCACTGTACATGTATACTGTATTAATGTACAGAGCTTTTAAGTACCTTAACATGTAAAAGAGTTGCATTTTCTTTAATTGAGTGAAAGCTCTTTTCAATTAAATTAAAATCTATTTTCAGGTCTCAATTGATTCAAATAATTTGAATCGGTCTCAATTGATTCAGATAATTTGAATTGGTCTCAATTGATTCAGATAATTTGAGTTGGACTCAATTGATTCAGATAATTTGATTTATACTGTATTGAAAAGTCAAACCTCTTGTCTTCAATAAGCAGAGGCATTTCCTGATCGTAATAAACATATTTATAATGGTAAAAATCATAATAAGGAAATTAGTAGTACAATTTTCATTGTATAAGTTTTTTAAGCAGCTGCGCTAGGATATAAAATGGGCTTTGTATCAATTGTTTTTCACTCTAAGCAGTATTTTTATAAACCGCTTATAATTGCTTCCTAGCCAACTTGAAATATTTTGTGCTTAATGAAATAATAACAATCCACAGCCACCATCTTGGATTTAAAAAAAAAACTGACTGCTCAGAAATTTCCTTGATTATCTTATTTGTATCAATTTACTTCACATATAGGCAATCAGTAACTGCTGCTACTGACTTTTGTATTTGGTAACCAAGAAAATATGATCATTCCACTTCATACAATTCAATATCTCCTCAAATTGTGTACAATTCAATATCTCCTCAATGTTTCTTTTTAATGAATTTTTCATAAGAAAATTATATAATACTTTTAATCATTAATAAAATTATGCATATATATATTTAAATAATGAAATACGCTGATAATTTTTAATATTTTCATCAACCGAGAATCAAACAAGTATGAATTTTTAAATTACATTTGCTTTTTTCCCTTAAAAAGTAAATATAAATATGGTTTTTGCAAAATTACATTAAATCATTTATTTGGTTAGCATATTTATCAAAACAGGAAAACATATTGGTTGAAGAAGTTAGAGTCAGCTGATTAAAAAGCAGAAAATATTTTATTGTTTACTGACTTTAAAAAATATGTGAATAATAGAAATTATCTTTTTCAATGCTTTCATGTATATAAATAAATGTTAAAAATGCTGCGTAAGTAAATAATCTTTTTTAAATTTTTTAGAAACTTTTATTTTAAGAAATTTTTAATTATTAATATATAATAAATTAATAAACTTAATATATTTTAATAATGAAATACGCTGATAATTTGTAACATTTTCATCAGCCGAAAATCAAAATAAATATGAGTTTTAAAATCATATTTTTTTTCATTTTTTAAAAGACAAAAACAATATGATGTATAAAAAATATGATTTTTACAAAATAACATTAAACCCATTTATTAGGTTAGCAATTTTTCTTAGAAGAGGAAAGTTTTTCGGTTGAACAACTTCGAGCTCAGCATATCAAAATGCACAAAATCTTTTATGGTTTGCTGACCTCATACTAAGTCAATACTAAAATAACTATTCATTCTTTTCAATATATTTAATGTACAAGTAAGTTTAAAACATAAGGTATCCTATCCATCACAAATGTTTGAAGTTACAGTCATAATTTCATTCAAAGGAATATAATAAAAACCACTCTACACCACTTTTCATCGTAAACTAAACACTGGACCGGGAAGTGTGATTTTATTAGAGTACTTTTTCCCTTCTAAAAAGCTTGCTTAAATGAGCTTTATAGATACTGAGTCACGTTCTTCAGGTCGTTATTAGAACCTTCTTACAATAACAATTGAGAGTCAGGAAAAGAATGAAAGAAAAAAAAAATAGAAATCGTTCACGATTTTCTAGTTGTGGTAACCGAGTGTGAACCTTTTTTATTTTTTTCCCGAGAGCACTTTTTAACAATTTTTTCGGGATAATTTCCCCCATCTCAAAACATATTGGTTATTAACTGAGTGTTTATTTGCGCACTTGATCAGATGGTCGATATCACGTCGCTCGCCACTTTTGATCACAATGTTGTGGCATTTCGAACACTTCACGTGCTCGGCCTCAGGAATTCGAACGAAATTCGATAGGGGGGGGACTTAGTAATTAATAAATCTATTAAAAATAACAATGAAGGAGTTTTTTTTATTCCCATCAATTTAATGAACTGACGTATTCAGGATAAAACTGAGTTTCCGGCTTATTTCCCGAAAGTAATTATGTCCCAAAAAAAAGTGTGATTCGTAATTATGCATTGTATGTTTTCCTTCTTCTTCTTTTTTTTTTTTTTTTTTTTGAAATATCAATTAGTCATTTTAGATTCACAAGGAAAGCGTTAGTGAATGGGAAATAAAAACACAGATATTCTGACATTTTGATACAATTCGTCCATTGTAAAACAAATGTGAAAAATTATTTTGTCTATTCAAATAGTCAATTCGTAAAATTTTAGGTTTTGATTTTTTTTCATCTTAAGACATATTTAAGGTAAAAATTTTTAGGCTTAAGTAAAAAGTATAAATATTAAAAAAAGATATTTTATAGTAATACTCGTATGAGCTAAAAATAAAAATCTAATTTTTTTTCGCTTTCTAAATTTTTAAAGTTTTGCGATACCTTTTTGTATTTCTTTAATATTTAATAATTGGTTGTTACTTTCTATTGTTTTCAAATGGTATACAACCTTTATCTCGCACTTGTTCTTCATCATCTTATAAGCTTCTAAAATCTTTGTAAAAATATTTCTTGAATTTGAAATTTTTAGGATTGTAATTTTGCATTCATTTGTGTCGTTTGATGATAATCTGCTTTAACTTAAATTTTTTATACAGTTGAAATTTATTCTTATTATGTCTTTTTAAAATTTTAATTCAAAAAACAATTTTAGTAAAATCAATAAATATTTAATAGTGTTTGCAAATAATATTAAATTAATTATTTAGCTTATAAAAACTAAAAAGTCTTATTTCCTTTCTTATGTTTCTGGAAATCCAAAATATATGAAATATGTTTTCTCTAAATTCCTTTCAGTGTTATCCAGAAAATAAACTTTCCAAAAGTTAACAAAAATAGCATTATAAAATTTGTTTAATTATATCACTCAATTGTATAGTAATACTGTTCATATTTATGCTTTAAATTTAAATTTATTAGCAATTATTACTCCTGGCATTAAAATTATTCACTAGTCCATCAAAAATTTAATTAATTTATCAAACATTTGTAGCCCTGGATGATCCTATATTTATATATATATATATATATATATATATATATATATATATATATATATATATATATATAATTATATAATTAGATATTATATAGAATGATTATGAATACCCCCTCTGATTTGCATAAATTTATTTCATTAAATATTGATAAAAATTCGGAATGATATATAAAATAGCTTATTTTTAAAATTCATATCATTATAACTGTTTTAAGTATTCTCTTATTTTACTTGAAAAGAACTTATACTTTAGTCAAATTCGACCAATACATGTCATGTCAGTCACCTAATACTGCAATATTACTATCAGTACGCTACAGTGACCAAGAGTGTGGCGTTGAAGCAATACTTGATAGAATTCATTTCGTCACCACGGTGATACAATCGTCATTCGCCAATAAAAATGTCCAAAAGATTTAAGGTCTGGAGATGTAAGGGGTTACCTAAAGAATGCAAGACAAAATGCACTCTATTGATTGTTCATCGTCTTTTAAACACAATACGATAATTAATAAATTTACATGATTTACAAATTATTAATCGGTAAATCACAATGAAACCAGCAATGATGTAAATGTGAGACAAAATGTTTTATTTGTTATTAGCGATGATGAGCATAGCCTTATATGTTAAAGTTTTAATTCGTGAAAATCCGATGAATCATTCTTAATCATTCGGGAAGTTGATAATTAAATACCAAATGATTAATTAGGAGAAAACTTTTTACATTTTTGCGATGAGCATATTGGTCGAAAATAGTGGTTAAACATAAAATAATTTCGGCCAACAAAATACAATATATTAAGCAATGCTTACGTATACGTATTTCTGTTTTGTTATTTCGTAATAATACTGCTTTTCAGGTGAAATAAGTTTTCTAATTATGCAGAATAATGAAATTACACCAAGTGGTGTCACGGGTAATTTTAAAAGAGTGGTGTTTAAAAGATTGTAAAGCTGATTACTCATTCCACATAAAACGAGCATTAAAAAATTTCCGATTTACATCACACGCTGCCAACCAGAGAATTTGAGACAAACAGAAGCACTAAAGTGGATTTTATTAACAGAAAAATCTAAGCTTCACTATCCATTTCACGTTTCATAAGTAATAAAAATTTCAATAAAGAATAACAGATTGTCCCATTTTTAAGAGTCATACTATGACCTGTCAGAAATCCATAGCATGTTATCTTACTAGAGAACATTTGGCCATACTTGCCTTTCATAAAGAGGTAGCCTAAGCACGCACCTCAATAAATATGCTTACATTAAACAAAAAAACCAGAAGGTTCTAGAAATTTCTTCCTTAGAAATGAATTGAATCAAGAAATTTTCTCTGTCAAGATGTGTTTGAGCAATGTTATTTGGAACCATTAAGGTTCCAAATAATATTACTTAACCTAATTTTTTATGGAATCTGATATACTTTCGTTCCATTTCAGAGCATTAGATCTTAACAACAGGTACAATGTAGGTATAGTAATTGTTATCATACTGGTAACTGGTACCAAACAGAAATATTTATCAACTAAAGTCCAATGGGACTACGATTTTGGCCTTTGTTTGTGGTTCTGTTATCAAAAGAGAAATAAAAAATATTAAGTATGTCTGAAAATTTTTTTACTGGATATCTTATTGACATTTCAAATCTAAAGAGGCAGTTAAAGCAGAATTAATTCAAAATTAATGTGAAAATTAATTTGTCATAGATAATTAATGTGTATAATATGTCAGGAAATGCCCAAAATATTTTTAATATTCTTTATCAAAAATTCAATAATTCTTAAGATGGCTTGTGAAGTCAGATAAAAACAAAAATGTAATTTTTAATTAAAATTTACATTTTTATAACTTAGAAAAACTATTAAATTAGTCCAAAATATACATGATGGTTTTAAAATTTCAATGCGATAAAACAACTACTTTTGATTAAACTAATTCATTTGATAAAAACTTTATTTCATATTATTCCACACGAAAAAAATGTGTATTACGTGAAAATAAAATAAGATTAATTTTCAATACAATATGCATGAATAATAAATTTTTAGCGCGCGCCTTTCTGTTTCTTAACGTATGATGCTGTAACAGTTGGGAAAGTAATATTATCTGAGACTTCAATTAGAAAAATAACCTAAAAAAAATAACACAATGTTTTGTTATGCAATAAAATATTGACAAGGTAAAGCTAGTTTTTTTAAAAAAACAAATTAGTATTTTCTTAATTACAGAATTTCTAATTCTAACCAAACAGAAAAGAAATTCCTAAACAAGATTGTAAAAAAAATCTACTCTACCTTTACCTTACCTTCTTCGAATGAATTTGCCTTTTTTTAAAAAAAAAGCGTAAAGAAGAAAAAAATTAAAAACCTCCAGCGACATTATTGTTTTATTTTTTGTCAAAAAAAAAGGGAAAAAATATACACAGTAAGACACAAAGTGAGGGTAAAAAAAGGCCGAAAAAGAAATGGAAAAGTAACGATAATACTTTCTTCTTCGTTTTCCTTTCATATACCTGCCATTACTTTGGACAGCGAATCGCAAGGTGAGCAACCATCGAGGGAATTCGAGAGGGAAAATTAAACAGACTCGCTGGGAAAATCCCCATGGAGCTGAAACCGGGAAATAGCAGACTCGTCAAGAAATTAAAACGGTGAAGAAATAAATTATTCACAGGGACCCCCATTGGGAGAGCCCCTACTCTTCCGAAAACGCCGAAAAAGGACTTTTGCATGCGTTAAGACAGGCGAGAAATTCCCTAGGGAATTTAGTATTTTTCCCTGTCGCTGTTTTACTACGTTCTTTTGATGCTAGGGTTGGTGCAGAAAATTAAATATGCATACTGCCTCGCGCAAGGTTTGTAATTTCGTTTTCTCTGCAATGGCAATTGATAATTGAATTTGTTTGCTTTTCGTAGTTAATGGAATTAAAAAGGTATAAAGTTTTGATTAGATCCTGGTACAATTTATACGGATCACACAGGGCGAATTGGCTTTTGTTTTCCTCCTCTTGCATGTTTTGAATATTGAAGGATATTAATATAATATTCCTTCAGCACATTTCCCTCCCTGGAGGGATAATTTTATGTGGGCACTGTCTAACTCTTCTATCAAGATGCTCTTTACTTCCTTCTCTGTATGAAAAAGATTCTCATAACTGTTCTAATGTTATTTTAAGATTGGGAATGGATTTCTGAAAATTTTATACAATTATTCACATTAATTGAAAAATAGAGGAGAATTTAAAACTCAAATATATATATATGTGTATCTTTATTTCGAGAATAATTTAAATTATTTACCTACACTTAATTAGATAAATATGACTGTTTCTTAACAACAGAATAAATTATTTTCGTTTTAATACTAATAATTTTATAAATTTCAAAATAAAAGATAGTTAATCACACTTATATATTGAATTAACTTAAAGAGTCGATGAAAACTATATACATATATATATATATATATATATATATATATATATATATATATATATATATATATATATATATATATATATATATATATATATATATATATATATATATATATATACATATATACAAGCTTAAACTTCCTATAAATTTATTATAATTTACATTTTTTCATTGGCGAATATTTCTAATATCTTTTATTATTTTATTAGGATAGAAATTAAATTGTTTTTTGTAAATAATGTTTAAGTTTTTTATTTCGTTACTTCTTTTTGAAACCCATATATAATAAATACTTTAAAATATATTATTCACTTTTTATTAAAAATCTAATTTTTCTTGCATTTTCTTATATTTTTTATTATGATAATAATCCTTTTATTCTTTTTGGAAACTAAGCAATTATTAGAGGAAATAATTTTTGTCATAAGCAACAAACATTATTTAGTTTGCTTTGAAACTGAAACAAATTCCGTGAATTGAGGAAAAATGCTTTCATGTACATTTTTTATTGCTTTGTTATTTTTTCATTATTTTTTTATCATGGTTTAATTAATAAGAAAACTAGTTTTTGAATTAGAATATTAGCATCATTTGTAGTACTTCAGTTAAAATTATAATTACGAAAAATAACAAAAGAACTTACAATTTTTAGAACTATCTTCCACAAAAAATTTAGTTTAATATGTATTTATTTAAAGTTCTTTATATTTTTGATGAAGCTTAACCACTTCTCCAACACTGTTTTTATCATAAAAACTCTTACATTTTGAAAATGTTTACAAACAAATGCTGAGGTAACTGGTTTTAATAAAGTATTAAAATCAACTTTTTATATAAGGTGAATATAATAAATTAAGAAAAATAAGAAGCTAAGAGCTACTATTTCTTTTTCCTTAAAAATCTTTTTATCAAAGCTTAATTACTACATATAGTCATTGTTTATTGGAAAAGATCAAATAGTCACAGACCAAATTATGTGTTTTTCGTCTTTCAACTACAATAAAGTGTCAAAAATAAGATAGCTGAAAGAATAAATATTAACTAGAGAGAGTACGCACTTTTTTACATAATAAAAACCAATTAAACAACAATAATTTATTCTAGAATTTTCGAGAAAAAACATAAATCTTTCATCAAAAATAAGTTAATGTGTGAAAACTAGCACTCAAGAAAGTTTTTATAAATTTAACACAAAATCATAAATTAAAATTCATACAAAATTAGAAAGAATGATGAATTTGTTGAGAATTCTCTTTGAGATACTTTTTTTTTTTTTAAATTCATGACTTTGTAAGAAGATAATTTTAAAAAGGGGAGTTCTGGGAAATACGAACAAAAGAATTTTCTAGTAAAAGAATCGCATTTAATTGCAAAAATATAAAACATGTTTTCTCCCAAAAAGCTTTCATTAACTCTGTAGAAAATTTTAAAAGAACAAATCGTAAAAGCTAAATACATAAGAAGCTTGGGAGAGTAAAAAATTGCCATCTAAAAATTCTCTGTCTCCAGAGCTTACCGAGTGATATTGAAGCGATGAAGAAGCCAGGATTGGATGTTTCTTTTTGCGGTATTTTATATTTTTATTTGCGGCTGTTGGCGACGTATTCACTGCATAGCCAAGAGACCAGAATTAAAGCTTAATATATAGAACACAGAAATATAAGTGAAAAAAAAAAAAAGAGAATAGAACGCGTCCAGAATAAGAGAACATTTATTACTGCTGTCTCATCTATTACATCTCAAACGGAACTGAGATTATTTGGAGTTTATATATTCATTTAAAAATAAGATTTTAACTATTTTACCTATGGGTATAAATGAAAGAAAGATTCTCTTGTTTTCGGTTACTTCTAGCTCAAAAAAAGCCATTCGCATGATGAAATCCCAAAGGTAATTATTTTGGAATTCATGACAAAAAAGAGCGCCAAGATTTTGCTTTTGAATGCATTATTTTGATAAAGAATGAAATGACAGAGGAAAAGGTTTCGCCAAGGGAGCCTCATCACGTCACGAAATATGCATTTTTTCCCCTACCAGTACCACTTCTTAAAGGGATAGCTACATTTAGTTACCTCTTTTTTCCCCCTCTTTCTTTTCATTTTCTGATCTCTTAGATACTAAATGGTTGTTAAAAAACTGATTAGGAAAATAGGAAAACCTATTCAAAAGCAGACAGGAAGATACACCTGCATAAAATCATAATGAATAGAATATTTTCTTTTGATTAGAGGTTTTTGGATGCTGTCGAGGACCCCAGGGATTTTCCCGGATTTCCAAATCTGTAATTTGTATCCGGTGAGAGTTTTATATACATTGTAATCTTGGAACTATAAAGAGCGACATTCACATTTTCCCAAGAAATGTCTTTGAATTTTATTTTAATTGGCTACGTTAAATATGTTTATTTTCAGTATAAAAAGGAGCAAAATTGTTAACTAATTTAAATTTTAACAATTAATGTGCTTTTTATATTCTTTGACAATGGCAGTCTTTATGGAATTCGAACGTCATTTAAAAAAACATACCAAGCTTTGTGAATGTAAAATAAGTTTTTTTAGTTGTTTACCTAAAAACATAAACTTAAAATATTTGCTTCAAAATTAATTTAGTATTTAAAGTTACTTCTTTTAGTTTAATATTTCAGTTTATAAAGAAAATTCAAAATATTTAATGAGTATTCATATTTAAACATTAATGAAACGTGATTCTTTTTTAAATATAACTATACGATGAATTTTAAGCGATTAACTATCGATAATTAACCATGCAAGCATTTAAATGATTGTTTAATTTAAGTTCAGCAGTGAATAATGAAAAATATTCAGGGAATAATTATTTGAAAAAACATATAATAGAGGCATTTTTAAAATGAAAATCTTAAAATAAGTAAAGCATAAATATTTATGAGCTTTAAATAATAAAAGCAATTATTAATTTTAAAATAACAACATTGAAAAAATCTAAAATTTCTATGTATTTTTGTGGTAATTGAATTTATTCCTTCGATTTTTGGTATTATTTAATTGATCTTAAAGTAATGAAAGTAATTCAGAACATATAGCCAATTAAAAAGGGCAATGCTTATTCTAATCTACGTGGCAAAACTCAGTACCACGACCAACCCGTGGGGCGAAGGACTATAGTGAACATATTTGTTTTTATGACCTAGGCTCTAATTTATGCAAAACATATGCCCCGTTTTAACTCCCAGTGCTTAGTTCCCAAGCATACTTGGTATCCGTTCTATCTATCAACAACACAAAGGGATGAAAGGCTGAATCAACCTTCCCCAGAATAAGGACAATGTAGTATATACAGATATATAATATGTGCCAACAATTTAGGACTATAATACTAATCGTGTAATGAGCTATTACAAATTATGCATACAGATTATATTTCAGTAAAATCAAAATGACATTTTGCATAGTTTTTTAACGAATAAAAACTCCTATAACTGTGAAATACAAATAATTACGCAATGGATGAGGTTTCTTAAGATATAATAAAGGATAAATAAGTGATTATATTTGTTTCTTACTGTAAATATTTAGGTGATATATATATTTTTTATTGCTATCACCTTGATCCTATGTTAGATTGTTTTATAGTGTTTTTTTAAATTATATTTCTCCTTATTTAATGAACTTTTTCATGCTTAAGTAATGCTATATATCAGAACTACTCACAATTATACTTTCAATATCTTTTAAAATTTTTCAATGCAGATTTACTGTCATCGTATTCTTGTACTTGGATGCAAAATGTTTTACTTGTACACGAAAGTATTTAGTTTTTCAAACTTTCTTGACCCATTTCAGTGCTGAAGATGTCTATTGGTTGAAATTTCCTACGAGCTATGACTTTAAAATATTTATTTCTAAGAAGAATGAAGCAGCGATTGAACATTTTTGTTCAATTATCATGAATAACGAATCTGAACAACAGTTCAAGAATACTAGCATGCAAAAAACGAAAACTGAAAATTTTGAAGTAAAATCTAAATAGTCTGGAGTAGACTCTATTGAGCCTCTTTTGGATTCGAGATACAGCTTAGATATGCATTTAAAATCAAATGATCAATCAATCAATGAAGATCATTTAAAAACTACAACAAAAGCAGATATCCCAATAGTCATATTAGTTCGCTCGTGATTTCATTTTCACCCTCAAGTCATAAACATATACATTGTTTCTATCTTTAATAGGTAGAAAACTATCATTAATGGTAGCACAAATTAATGATCAGTTCTTCGGCATACATTTTAAATAATTGAAACAAATTGCTCAAATGTCTAAGTTTAGTAATTTAGTGATGTGTGAATGCTAATTTGACAAGACATGACCTATTCGATTAAGTTGAACATGTAACTGATATGAAATCGCCATATGTACGCCTTCAGACATTTAATTGATTTCATAACCTTCAAAGCATTAAGAACAGTGGTACATACAATTATGGAAATACACACAAGTCATTATTGAATCATTTTCCTTCAGTAGTGGCGTGATTTCTCACGCCACCACTGGATAATTATACTTTCACACAGATATGAAGACAAGGAATTAATTTTTACTATTATATCTAATTTGAAATCGCCTTATTTATTCATTCAGTCATCTTTATATATTTCATAACTTAGTCCAACCATATAAGATAATCATGACCATAATTTGTCACTACAATGAATCTTATTCTGTCTCATGTGAACGATATGAATGGTGAAGGATTATCGTTACTCAACGATTTGACGGCATGGAAGTTTGACTGGTTTTAATATTACTGGTAATTTGAAATTAGTCTATTTGCGTACACAATCATATGGTAATAATCTTCATAACCTTCAACAAGCCTAATAAAGTTTGAACATAACGATACATGTCTCATTACACCGAATTATCATCTTTCAATATTAAGGTGAGAATCATCGCCAATTATATTCATTTATAGATCATACGATAAAAGTTTCAGGAATTTCGTTATATGATAGAATATTTAAGAAACGATTACCCTTCTCCATTTCATTGTTTAGCTTATATATTTCTACAATTGTCTTGAATCATAATCCGAAATCAGTAACATCTAGAGCTAGGAAAGATACAAGAAACATACCAAATGTTATAATTTCCTTTACATCATATTTTTAATCAAAATATTCATTTTACTGCTTTTTCTACAGAAATCTACAGTTGTTTTGAATCGAAAATCCAAAACTGGGAACAACCACTCTTAAGAGTAACAAATCAAATGCAACCTATATTTTTATAGGTTTAATGACAGATCGAAAGAACTATATGAATAATCAGCATTGTATTTGTCCAATACTAATTTTATTAATGGAAGCAAATCGGAAATATGTTTCGTAGGGAATTATTTAACTCACATAATCACACGCAAATCCTTGTTATGAAAATCACTGACAAATTTAAATAAAAATCCACTACGCTTTAAGTACATATGAAATAATTGGTAGATATATTAAAGAAAAGTAATTCCCTTTCATTTATCTATTATTCCCTTTCATTACTAATTAAAATTTAAGAATTGAAAAAGAGTTAAAACGTAAAAGAAATGAACTCAGTAAAGAAAATTTTTAAGTTTAATACAATTATAATGAAAGTTATAAATATTTTTTGCATAATGCATTAAGTAGCAGAAGTCACAATAATTTTTATATCTACATAATAATTGATGTGCACATTTTTGATAAGTATATATATGTATACTGATTTTTTAATGTCAAATAAAATATGCGTGTATATTTATAAATAACTTAATAATTCCAGTTATTATTTTGTAAAACGGCAGAACGTAATTCGAAATTTTAACATACAATGACTTAAAAAATATGAAATATTTTTGTTATTTTAACCTAAGCAACTTAGAATTACCATTTCTTCAATCTTAATTAATAAAACAATGAAAAATTTACACTACTCCATCAATCATAAAAATGTTCAGTTATTTGATTATTATTAGCAACGAAAACACAAAATCATATTCTGCTGGAAAGTCCCAACGCATCTAAAGAGAGCCTATAAAGATCTGCAAATTAATTAAAATATTTAACGTGCGAAAGCTACGATGGGGTTTATAAATATCACCTTTGATTTGGTGTTGGAAATTGAAAAGTGGTGAGTTCGATAATTGATCAACCGAAATCAACTATGCTGAAAAGACTTCGATATATTAAATGCTTAATTTCCATTCTTCGGTACGTCTAGAAAAATAGAGGCTAGTTGAGGTAGCTTCATCACGTGATTATAATTTAAAATGAGTTAACTTGGCTGTATTTAGTTTCTTAGACTAGTAGATATAATTAGCTAGCAAGATATTACAATCTATCTCTTTAAGAGATGATTCAGTAAAGGATTTTTATAATTTTAAGTAACAAGTTTGTTTAATCAATGTATCTAAAAATAAAAAATATTGTTTTACCAATTTATTTTTTAAAAAAAACTGTTTTGATTTTTCATGGGATTTTTTAGCAAATTGAAATTTAATTAATTTTGATCACTTTAAATTTGTTAAATAAAATTCTTTTATACTTGTTTAACACATAAAATTCTTACTCCATATCTCAGAAAAAGTTTAGTAAATATAAATTAACTTAAAATTAATTTCTAAGTTTAAATTTGTTCAAGAATATTACAGCGTATAATTTAGCTGTCCATACAGGAAAGAAGTGAAGATTTATTATAATCCAATATTCATTTGATTTTGTCAGTAAAATCTATACAATTTGTCGAATTTTCCTAAATTTTTTAAATCTAATATTGGTCTAAAATCCATTGCAAATATTTAAACACATGAGAAATCACGCTGATTTAGCCAAAATTTGAGTAATAAAAATTGAAGTAAAAATGAAATGTATATATGAATCCGATTTAATTATTCATGCATCGAAAATTTCTATTTGCTCCTGCATAAAAACATTTTTATGCTGTGATAATATTTTCAGCTCTAACAAACTAGAATAAATTGAATTCATCACAAATTCAAAAATCATCATAAAAAGATTCTTCTAGATATTTTTTATGGCTTCAGTTGATCATATTCATGTTTGAACAAGAATTATTTGACTACCAAAATATTGATTTTAATTTCAATCGCTTTATATCGTAAAGTAAATATTTGAAAATGGTATGTAAATAGGCATACATAAACTTAGCGTTTAAAAAATAATTAGTTATAGTTTCTAGAAATAATAAAATATCTTAATTGTAATTCAATTTTTTATAATTATACCGAATTTTATTAGAAATTAATGAAAAATTAGCTATGAGTTACATTTTTCAAATATTAAATAAATATTTTAATATAAAAATTGAATAACAAATCATCATTAATTTATGTATACAACCATGATAATTTTTGTCTATATTTGTTTCTATTCAATAGTTCAATTTTTGTTTATAATTCAAGTGCTTGTTTCTTTGAAAATAAGAGAAACAAACTTAAATGAAACTACAAACAAAATTACTACAAACTTAAATGAAATTTTCATTTTACTATACATGAATCCCTATTAAAAGTTGCTTTGGTGTTGTTCTTCCCTATTATGTTTTGATGATGCAGATAAATAAGATTTTGTGATAAATCTTAAACTTTCTTAGTTACTTCAGTCGATTTTGATAAAAATGAGTAATTTTGTTATAAACGAAAAAGACTATAAATGAATAGAAATGCTTTCATCAGAAATTCTCGATAGTTATAAAATTTTGTCACTTATTTATAGGTTATTTAAATTAAAATTTAACGAATTCAACAAGAGTTGAAAATAAATCTTTAAGAACAATATTTTTTCTTTAAGTGAATTTACTTTATTATGTATCGAAACAATTTTAAATAAATTGAAGACTTAAAATATTTATCTAGTCATACGTTAAGAGCGACAGCTTTTCATTTAATCGGAAAAACAGAAATAAGAAAAAATGTGTCGCTCTAAATGTGGTCCTAAAATCCCTTTATCTACTGTAAAATTTTCTATGCTTAATTTGTTTGTTAAAAATAATTTTAAAAAAAATAAAAAACTAACATGAGGAGGAAAATTGAATGGATTTAAGAAAATGTTGCTAATAAAATGGAGTAAAATTCATATGAATTATATAATGGTGAAAAAGGATTAAATTTTAGGAATATGCATACTAAATTTAATTACTAAAATATGCATATAATTGTTAATAACTAATACCACATAACTGCATAAATATCATAGTTGTGTTATCTATGTATAAATGTCATATAATTAAACAGAGCAAATATATTTACGCTTTCTGAATTTAACGATAGGAAAATAATTTTTTTACCTAAGCAAAATTATTTGTGAAGAATTACCATTCTCTTGAATATTTATCGAAATTACTATACATCATTACTATATATATATATATATATATATATATATATATATATATATATATATATATATATATATATATATATATATATATATATATATATATATATATATATATATATATATATATATATACACGTTAGTTAGTATCAATATTTACGTTAGTTTAACAAACATATATATATATTTGTTAAACTAACGTAAATATTGAATTTCATTTCTAATATCTAATGTCCATTATTAATTTAATTATTTAATATTCAAAATAAAATGTCTACCCGTGTGAAATCATTCAAATTTCCTATCGGATGAAATAGAGAATTGAAATAATAGAAGCACAGTTAATGTTATTAATTTAATCTTGATTTAATCATTTTTATAATTTCAAAAAACACAATAGATGTTTTTAGTTTGTAGCCAAAATTTACGATTTTTGAAAAAGAACTTTCATTATACTAATAAATAATTAAAAAGTGTGCAGAGAAAATGTTTGAAATGACGCAACATTAAATCTGTCATTTATTAAAAACAGGAAAAAAAATGAATGTAAAATTTCACTAAATATTGCTCGAAAAACACTTTAATAGAAATCATAGTTAAGCATAATTTGTATACGATATTAAAATTAAACAGATATGAAATCCATTTTTTAATTACTAAAAAAACTATTACAACCTATGTAAATTGATCTGTGAAATCAACCAATTCATTCTGAATGATGATTGTCTTCGAATACATTAAGCAAGAATTACTTTAAGTGTAAACCACTTACTGCAAATTTTATTAATAACGAAAATAAGGAAAACCTAGTCAGGAAAAATAAACACAAACGATAAAAGGGATGAAGTTAAAAAATCAAGTCTGAAATTTAACATGCATGCATAGCAGCGCAGATGAGACCAGGACTGTACCTTTAGGTTAACAGGTTTGAAGTATTCGCTCATCACCAAGTAACGTCATTTTGCGCCATGGTCAGGTGACGCGGTCACAAATGAACTGGAACCTTCCTCTCTCCATCCATGCCACATCAGCTGACATCTCATATTAACGTAGACACGCCCCCAACCCACGAACTCCAGCAATCCAGTGAGGGAGAATGTGACAACCCTCCCAATCACTGCCCGCTGCAAATGAGGCTTCATTTTGCCGATCTTAACGGGATTTCGTGAAACCACTGAGCGTCACAAATGAACTGGAACCTTCCTCTCTCCATCCATGCCACATCAGCTGACATCTGATATTAACGTAGACACGTCCTCAACCCACGAACTCCAGCAATCCAGTGAGGAAGAATGTGACAACCCTCCCAATCACTGCCCGCTGTAAATGAGGCTTCATTTTGCCGATCTTAACGGGATTTCGTGAAACCACTGAGCGTCACAAATGAACTGGAACCTTCCTCTCTAAATCCATGCCACATCAGCTGACATCTCATATTAACGTGGACACGTCCCCAACTCACGGAGCTCCAGCAATCCAGTGAGGGAGAATGTGACAACCCTCCCAATCACTGCCCGCTGTAAATGAGGCTTCATTTTGCCGAACTTAACGGAATTTCGTGAAACCACTGAGTGTCACAAATGAACTGGAACCTTCCGCTCTCCATCCATGCCACATCAGCTGACATCTGATATTAATGTAGACACGTCCCCAATCCACGAACTCCAGCAATCCAGTGAGGGAGAATGTGACAACCCTCCCAATCACTGCCAGCTGTAAATGAGGCTTCATTTCCTGATCTTAACGGGATACTTCGTAAAACCACTGAGCCACTGGAGCTCTCCGAAATTTAAGAGGAAAATTGATTAAATAAGATTTAACTTACTATGGAAAAGAATGCAGATTATAATTAAATGGGATTGTTGTATTAGGATACTTCTCTGTACGTAGACCTGAATAGGGTTCCACTAGTTAGATGGAAGCAGTCAGGTGGGAGACTTTTTAAGCTATAAACATGAACCAAACAGAAAATCTTAGATACTTGGCCTGCCTCAAGGAAATGTCATTTCACATGGAAGACATTGTGACCACAACATATTTAAAGTGACAGAGCAGCCAATAGCAAGCATGAAGGATGTTTGTTAGGGTTAGAATTCGAGCTCACTATTTTCCGATAACGACAACGAACGCCCTAATCAACCAGGCCACCACGTCCCTGATAAATACATGTAAATAAATTTTCGTTACTAGAAAGTAGCAGATTCACTACACTATAAACTGAGTGGACACTTGAACATTATATTTCATTTAAGCTAATCCCTCCGCTAATGTGGAGAGGAAGTATCGAGGAGAGATTTAGTTTATGTCATGGTGGTGGGTTACACTCAGCGGTTACAGTCACAAGTCGGAATCGAATGTAACAAAACGTATAAACAAATCAAAAGAAGATAAAACTATGGATACAGAAAGTCATTTTGAAAGTTATATATTCTTATGTAGTTAATGACGATATTTGATAAATTTAATATATAACAGAAAACTATTATAAAAATTTAGAAATTACTTAAAAATTGATGACAAATGCTTTTTAATATTTATTATGTGGTTGTATACGGAAATTGTTTTTTCAAATCAACCGCAACAATTTCTTGTGTATAACATAAAAAATTTAAAAAGAGACTAAATGTTACATTAAAACTATTCTGTTTAATACTGATGCAAAAAAATGTAGGATAGTTGATAAGATTTGATTGATAAGAAACTGATAAGATTTGTCGACATTAAAAAATAACTGTCTCCTGTTGTTCGATGAGCAAATATATGGAAAGTAGGAAAATAAAAGCTTAATGACATCTTCTTTACAAATGGCTTCCGTATTGTGGGCTGCCTAATGACCTTCTGGAAGGTCTCATTTATAGCGGGTCGAATTCAAGTGTCATAAGGAAAGAAAACTTGAAAACTTTCAAACACCCACCGAGACAGACGTCCATGTAGAAGTCAGAAGTGCAACATCCATCTTCCGTTGTTCAATAGCGGCTGGGATCAAACCCGAGACTCTGAAGAGATCTGTCCTACCCCTAGGCTATGGTGATCCCTATTCTGCAATGGCTTCTGAGCTATTATTTAAATTGATATAAAATTATCTACTGCTGAACTCTTTTATTGTTCCTGTAGAGCAACATTTTTATATTCGATGCCCATTCTTATTTCATTGTTGGAATAAATTTTTTTGGACCCACCATGATCTAGTGGTGGACCAGGAAAGTTTAACAGTGAATGAAATTCGAGCTCATTAAAAGCCACTGTT
This sequence comes from Latrodectus elegans, assembly GCA_030067965.1. Taxonomy (NCBI): domain Eukaryota; kingdom Metazoa; phylum Arthropoda; class Arachnida; order Araneae; family Theridiidae; genus Latrodectus; species Latrodectus elegans. Next base: position 11,081,190 of record CM057815.1, on the reverse strand, counting down.
AAACAAAGGGGGAATGAACGGTGTGCACGCATTATTTGTCGGGATAAATACTCAGGAATTTTCTGAGTGTCCTTTCCTCATGACGCGTGAATGCGACCCTCTATTTATGAATGGTCCGGTAAAAGTTTATAATAGAATACCTCTTAATTTTTTGGTGATTTTTTTTTTTGATGTTAAGATAAGCGCCAAGATGTGATTAACAAGATGGACTTTACACAAAAGCTGTGCAAAGATAGAGATACCAAGGTTACTAGAAGCTGAATTTTATCACCAAGATGTATTGCGAAACGAAAGGGTACCATATTCTATACTGAATCCAAAGGTCCTTTTAAAATACAATTTACTCTGTACATATTAAAACAATTTACAACGACCTTCGGGCATTAAACTATGTCTACTTAAACTTTCCTAAGCATCCCTCTGTAGCATTCGTTTTAATTAGATGCAATTATAAGCTACAAAGGTATGTTTAATTATATTTATAACTACCACTTCAAAGTAAACCATTTTGTTTTGTATCATATTATCTAATAAGACACTAACATGTCTTTAGTGTTTCTTATTTTATCTACATGATAAATCTCTTAAAAATTATTAAAATCCGAGTCCCCTACAGTTTAACCTATAATTCCAAAAAATGGGTAATTTACATAAGGCAAATAAAGTTTTAGTTTACTTAAATTTTAAATTATTGCTACTCCATCTAATTTAATAAAACAGTCCTTCAAGACATGTCCCTTTATAAATTGCTGTGAAGTTCAAATTTAATGTAAGTACAAAATAAAACATATGACATATTTTTCTCTAAATATTTTCCCACAAACTAGTGGTAACGTTATTAATTTTTTATTCATCAAATATTAAAGATTTGAAGAGCAGATTTGTGAACATAACTTAATATACTTTATAGTGTAAATTCAAAGAACAATGATTAATTCATAAATAGAAATTTTACTGTTGCTGTAGAATCGGGTACTACTTGATTTGGCAATATATTTTGGTGATAAACTTTAATTTCAGGTAATCCTGGTAACCCTATCTTTATATAGCTTTTCTGTAACAGCCTTCTTGTTAGTCACATCTTGGCACCTATCTGGGCGTCAAAAAATCGCCAAATAATTAAAAAGGTACCCGATTGCAAACTTTTACCAAAATTTCGGTAATTAATAGATAGCATTTATTAACTATAGCATGAAGATTTGTACAGTTAAAGTTGTAAAAGTAATGAAAATGAATGTAATATAAGGACTTTTCGTTGTGCCCTCTATTGCTAATAAATTAAATCCCTAAAACTTATTTTTCACCTTGTGCTGTACTTAAATCTCAAGTACTGTAAACTGTAAACAACACTTATCTAAATAAAAAAAAGTGTGCAGACACATTTAAAGGGCACAAGAATATGATATTAGAAGTACCAAAACAACATCAATGGTGGAAGTTTGAGCGATAATCATAAAATTTTATTTAGAAAAATACATTTACTCGAAAGTTCTTTCCTACTCATAACACAGGAAAAAAATAACAGTAAAATATAGTTATGAACTACACAAAAATAATAAATTTTGCTATAAAATGGGATGGGTGAAGTCTTTTTGAAAATTGGAGAAGATCATAAACGGGCAAACTATATCAAAAAATACAGAAGGAAAGAAAAACAATTATGAAAGACGCTGCTTTTTTATCCGAATTTTTAAAGTAAGCTATTTTTGGGTTTACATCCATCAAAACTGAATACATTAGTTTCACAATTCTGAAGTTCGTTTTCAAGGCAATCGATTGAATCATATCATATGCCAATTATTATCATCCTTTATGGTTCTTAATATTTTGCGTCAAAATTTTTCATCAGTTTGGAATAAGTTTTGAATATTTTCCTATTGGTTAGTTTTTGTCAAAAGTTTTAATTTCATAGCTCCTTTTATATTCACAAATATTAATTGAATATTTTGGAATACATATACGAGGGTTACTCTGAAATTTTTTGAGATACGCGGAGACAAGAATTTACAAAATAAAAATAATGGTTTAATTTTAAAATACAAAGTATTTTAATACAGCAGACGATTTTTTACTGACTTACTTCAACTTGTTTAGCGTAGAATAAATTTGATACAGAAGAGAAAATGGAGTTGACGTGAGAACATTTTCGCACTATGATTTTCTACGATTTTAAAGCAGGATTAAATCAAAAAGAATGCGTCAAACAGTTGCAATTATCATTTGGTGATGAATCTCCAGCTCGTGCTACTGTATTCAGATGGTTTAGAGAATTTAGAAGAGGTGGCAATTTTCTTCAGAATGAAGAACACACAGGAAGGCCGCCGTCGGCAGTAATCCCGGATAATGTGTCTGCCATACGAAAAATGTTAATGAATGATAATCGCTGTACCTATCAAGTGATACAGAAGGAACTTTCCCATAAACAAATGGTACCAGCCGTTATGCCTTACGCAGCTGAAGAATAGCTGAGAAGGTGCTAAGATCGCGATGCACGTTAAACATTGCATAGGGTTCAATATCCTTTGGTTATTATGTTTAGATATTGAAGGTGTCAGTTTAGGTAACAACCTCATCATTTGGATAGTCCAAATTACGAATGGTTCGCTTGAGTTAAAGCAATCGAAAATGCATCTCAATAATTTAACGTGATCCAAAACGGAATTGTTAGTATTGGTTTATGGTTCAACTGCTCTTGGGTTTGAATCTCATCTTGGGCATGGGCTGAGCTGGCAGCTGAATGGTTAGCGCTCTTGCCTTCAATTCAACAGTTCGTGGGTTCGAATCCCACCTAGGACATGGATGTTTGCAGTGTTTCGGATTCCACTTTAAGTCGTAGGTCTCGGTCTAATTAGACCTCGTGTGCAAAAAATGACCGTTGAATGACAAACAAACAAAACCATCTTGGGCTTGGATTTTCCTATAGGATTGTTTGTCCTGGTATAATTAGCTGCCCCATTGTTATTACACCAGCATGCTTTCCTGTACCAGGCCCTCACTTCGGTTCTAGCAGTTAAATAGAAGCAGCCGATTGGAGTTTTCGTGATTTTGAAACAGTGACCAAGTAGAGGACCCCAGAACTAGGCCACCACCTTCAGTGATATCATTTCACTTGGAGGACATTGTGATCACGTCCAATTTCAATGTGTTCCAGCCGCTATTAGTGAAGACGGATCTTCACTGAAGCTGGGATTGGAACTCATTACATTCTGATAATGAGAACGATGCCGTAACCAAAAGGCCATCGCGGTGTCCGTTGATCGTTAAGGGACAAACTAACCCAACCTAAATTAGGAATGATGTTGTTGAAACTCGATATTTGTTAAGCACTGATATATTTGAAGCTCATTTAAGTCCTTCATTTTATAACTGTTTAAAGACAGAAATTTTAGCCTTAGAATCAAATAAATCAATCTTACCATTGCTGGATATCTCGTAATGTTCTGTGGGAGTGAGGGGTGAGTTTTGTTTAGTATCTGAAATCGACAACGTATCCTGAGTGCTGTCATCGTCAAACACCACCGATTGCAAGTCTTCTCCTGAAATGTCAAAATTCAAAAATGTTACTCGAGCAAAATATGGAAGAAAAAAAAATTATGCTTAATTTTTTTTCAAACTATGTTCTAAATCTAAGATTTATATTAGTATATTAAGTGAAAAAGATTATTGATTAAATTGGACGATTAATGATAAATTCTCACTTCTGAGAAATTTGAGGATCTAAGAAATATGAAGGAAATCTTCCATGTGTGTTAAAATGTGCTTATGAGTAAAATTTTATTGTTGTTATTGTTACCCATGACATTTTCACAGTCCAAGCTTGCTGTGCCGTCGGCTCTGCGAAATAAATCAGTAGGGTGCGCCTTTCGTTTAACCAGAGCACCACGAAGGTGAAAGTATAACTTTATACTTTAGATAAAAATCTAGCTCAGTATTCCCAGGATACAGCAGACTTCTCTTTCACGTTTTTTGAGTGGCCACATTAGGTCCCTTTCTTTTCAACAGGGTCAGAAAGTCATTCTGGAGTGATCAGGCCTCCCCGATACACATTCTTGACTGTCTGGATTTTACTGTGGATGAGGATTTGGAGAATCTAATTTTATTTTTAGACTTTTTAATGATTTTTGGTTTTATGGGGATGGTTTATCTTAGCTACACCATCTGGGATTAGAAACAACAACGAGACAACTTTGCTTTAAAATTCCACCAATAGATGCCGCCACAAGATGATCCATTTCCTTAAATTTTTACATCGACCTGGAAGGGAGGAAATTATTACACCCATATGGTAACTGCTCAACTACCCGTCATAAACTTTTTGATTTCATATGTTTTTTATATTATTCGTGTATTCTACAATTACAATAGTAGAGACTCAGAAAGTTGTTTAGCAATCATTTGAACAAATATATATCAAGTTAGGAGAAAAGAAATCTTTATTGTTTTTTCGGTAGATGGCTGTAGTAGTCGATATTTCTTAAAATATCGATAAAATGATTTCAGATTTACGCTCGTTAGAATGGTGACATCTCTAACTAAAAACATTCAGTTCTAAACGGTTTTTCATTTGGCACATTCCTTTGTGAGTTTCAGGGTGTTGAAAAGTTACCGTTGTGAAAGTTTCGTTGTTAATAGTAGCGAAGAGAAAATTCATCACATTTTGTATTTTCTCTTTGATGATGGATGAAATTGTGAATGGTGTATACGATCCTGATACTGTAACAGTCAAATAAAAGCAATTTTTTTTTACCCAATTTTGATTTTGTGCATTTTTTGACAATTTTGGTTTTGTGCAACCGCTGACAATTTTTGTTTTATTCCGACACTTTTGATGGTAAAAATGCATCTCGCACTGGTAGATAATAAAGGACTGCTCTTCTGAAATGTCAATAAATTACAGAAATGACCAAATTTGAATTACATTTTAGCAGCCATAGCAGCTCTCAATAGCTAAAAATTGCTATAAAACAGTTTTAAACTATTTTTCGCAATGCGAATACCAAAATATGTCAAAACAGTCTTGAAGTTCACGTAAAAATAATGGACTTCCTTTAACCTAACCTAAATATATACGTAACAGAACAGATTCAACAGGGGCAGAGATTCCACTCAAACCCTTCTATTCTAAAAAGTGTTGTCCTAAATACATAATTTTAAACACCGTCTTCTTTTTCTTACAAATCCCTCTGATCTGAAATTAGATCAGATCCATGAGGTCGTCCACTTTTAATTTCATCACAGCCAATTCGGGCTCTTTTAGGAGATCCGGAGAGATTTTAGATTTAGATGTTTGGTAAACATCGTAATGAATGTTGGTTAAACTTTTCGACAGCCGCTTAGGACAAGTCTTTTCGACAGGTATAGTCTAAGCGTTTTTCAACATAAAGAGCTGTATTTACATGTTACAAGAGTCGAATGTTAAGTATAATCTCTAATCAATGTGCATACAGAATGTTGAAACGATCATCTGTATCTTCTTATTTTGCAATTGCTGGAACCGTACCCAGACACTACTAAGGAATATCGATAAATAGTTTCATCGATTAAATAACATTTATTTTCGTTACTAAGGCATCATGAAAAGACGAAACACTTAGAATCCTGTTTGCAATACCAGCTACTGTTGAACAAAAAAATTCATTGTTTATTTCGGCTTACATGCTCATCTGTTAAAATAAATATTTGGAAATTTTTCGAGTTTTCAATCTTGGAATACGTGAATAAGACTCGAAGTCGATGGAAACTGTTCCTGGTAGTTTTTAACCGGTTATTTAATCCAATTGCTTTATAACACCATTTCTCCGTTCAGCTATCCGTTATTTAGTAACAATTAATCTGTTCTTGAAATAGTTCTCAATGGTTTATTCCCATAGATGGCTAATAAAAAAACACTTGTACCTTGTTTCATTTGCATATTTAAAAATATAAATCCAACTTAAATACAGAGTGAAACGTTTTCCTTTTCTATCTGGTTGATTCACATTTAAATTTAAAAAAAAGCAAGAATTTTATATTGATTATACCTTTTTACAACTTCGTTTTCAAATAATATTGAAATGCAATATTTTTGTTGGTTTTATTGTGAAGTTAAAATACAAGAAGACAAAGTATAAAGTATCTTGTCTTTAATGATTTATTTTTTTTTTAATTATTCTTTTCAATAAACTCAAAAAATAATTTAGAATACCCATTATTGCTATGCAATTATATATTGAAACTACGTTTGTTTGAAATTTGCTTATTTCCATAAGGCATCTCACAGTAACATAGTAACAGGTATTTGTGCGTATTATATAAATTTAGAGATACAAAACACATTTACAAAACTGGCACGAATATCCGTTACAAATATTCTTGTAACAAATATGTACCTCTTTGTTATCTGTTACATAAATATCTGTTATATAAATTTATGTAACAGGTATTTGTCATAATAACTTGAAGCATATACATTTTATTCTTTCCTTCATAAATAATATCTATGAATAACGTAGTAGTACTGACATAAGAATGAAATTAATCTTTTCTGTGTTTATTTAAACGAGAACATGCTAAAGTACGAAACAAGAAGTAAAATTCCGTTTCAGGCATAAGAACGTTGGATGACAAAAGCTGCTGGCAGACATAATTTATCAATCGGACGGAAGTCACTTAATTAAACGTTGCCATTCCTAGGTGAGAAAAGCTTGAAACATGAACTTTAAAGTCATTCTCTCTGTCAACCTGTCAGAACATTCGTAACCCACACTTAGTCACCAAACAGATATTGTGTCACTTCCAACCTGAAATACCTCAAGCTAAATATTATAACTTTAATACTAACTTCTGATAGGCGTTGTCGATTTTTTTCAGGTTCTGGAAATGATATGCACATTGCCCAAAATCTAGATTATATGTTTCGATTCGTTACGCGCTCCACCCAATGCTATGACACAGTATTTTACGACAATGGATTATACTTGTTTGCATTTTTCTAAATCTGCTAAAAGAAAGTGTACATGCGTTGGTAGAAGTTGATATAATTTTACATTTAATGAGCCTGAATCAGAAGCCAAATTATAAAGAGTTTTAAAGCTTTAAATTTATTGAATTCGTAAATTTAGTATAGAAGTTAAAATTTGGCATGCAAAATAGACATTTAATGTTACAAGTTCCGAAAAGTTGAATATAAAAAAATGACCGCTAATATTAAATAGCTGTACAAAAGAAAACTGAAGATATTAAAGTTAACAAATGAAGGACGCACATAAAATGATTAGAATCAAGAAATAATATAATGTTAGATAATATTTTATAAATAAAATATTTTGCTCTAGATGATAGGTGTAACAATTTTAAGCTATTGTTGTTGTCTTCTGCCAATATGGGGTGCTCTGCTCCTTTACCTCCCTACTGAACCGTAATGAGATGTGGTGTCCGACTTCCTCAGTACACACTTGCGGTCAGTACCTGTTTATAGGGTAAGCAACCATTCACACAAGGGAAGAACAAAGACAGGTAAGAGAAAAATGCATCCATTCCCATATCGGGATTCGAACATAGGACTTCCGCAATCATGCACGTTGATTACTAGACAATGTGGACATCAATTTTAAGCTGTATATTTTCTTAGAAAAAAAAGTTCTGTTTTAAAACTTCATTGAAGCAAACACTTAAGCATATGCTGCAATTTAGCTTTAAATTTACTAAACATGTTTTCAGAATAAATGCGTATTAGAAAATTACCCACATATCAAAAGGAGTAAACCTGTAATCTATATAAAAATTCCTCTGTATCATGAGATTCGACTTATTTAAGAAAATTGCTTGTATTGATTAAATCGAAGACATTTTTAGAGTATCTAAAAAGGAACTGAAAATAAAATTGTTAATAATCAATGGCCTTGTAAGTTACATATGGGCAATAGTGCCATAAATGTGTGTGTATTTTCTACTAGAAAATTTCAGAATATTTATTAGCCGCGTATATGAATTAATTGAAAATACATGACAATAACTTTAACAATAATAACATGGATTAATCAATCATTTTCTGGGTATGATTTTTTTCATTAACAAAATAAGAAAAATTTCATAATATTATAGAGATCTTAGAAAGAATTTCGCTTTTACCGCATATATGTGCTGGGAAATTTTTCGGTAATTTTCTGTTATACGATTCCGTACGATAACCTTAACGGGAAAGAAAAAAAAATCGTAAATTATTGTTGAAAATATTCTATTAGCATCATGTATTGCTTAAAAGGTTTACATGTGTAGAAATTACTAAAAATGATGCAAACAATTACTTTACATATTAAATAATCATTACTCATTGACAAAGTTTATTTAAACGTCAATGTTTATTTTTGACGGAAACTGTTTAGAAATAGAATGGGTGTCTTATTACGTAGGTATGATGTAACAGCGCCTTCTTTCAATGAAACAAAAAATTATTTTACTGCATTTGACTGTTTTTAGGCTTTGTTTATTTATGACCTTATAATTCTCATTTTAAATGAAAAACTATCACCAAGCAAAATTTTGCACTAACAAACTTTAGCTTAATTTCGTTTGTTTAACACTGTTAATCACTTTTTAGGCAATTTTAGCACAAAAAAATTCGAGATTAGAATTAAAATTTTGAATAAAAAAATATCATCATATCTACATTAAATTATTCTCGTTTCTTCATAAGAAACATGCGATTTCTTTAGGATCATAAGTGGGATATAATGGAAAAATAGCATTTCTTTTCTTTTTTCCTTTCTTTTCTTCTTCTGCTTCTTCTTCTTCTTCCTCTTTTTTTTTTTTTTTTTTTTTTTTTAATTGAAAAAAATATCATTTAAAAGTAAGAAAATATTTATTAAGTAAAATTAAAATCTTCACATAAGATTCTTATTAAAATTTCCAAGTTAAAAATAATGCGATTTGATGGAGAAAAAAACAATAAATTATATATACAGCATTAAAATATTATTAAGAAATTATATCCAGCTTAATTTTAATAATTGTAATTTTATTGCCTTTAAGAAATTCAAACATTCGTAAAATTATTTTCAATATATGCACAGAAATAAAATTATTTTTGTTATCAAAATAAAGTACTGACTGTTTAATAAGTATAATCATGAAACGTATCTTATATTTATCCCCTTGAATTTTTCATGGGAGTCTCATTTCTTTAACAATTTTTCTTGTTTATTTTTAAGGAATAAAAATACTAATGAAAATCACCTCATGCATCACTTTTCCAAAGCAAACAAAAAAATAAATATTCTTAGAAATGATTTTTTTTAATTTATATATATTTATACTATTTTTATAGGATTTTGTGAATGATATCAAGAGTTAAATAGTTTTTTTATGAAAAAAAAAGAAAGAAAAAGACACAGAACTGTTGACCCGGCAATTTTGAATGATCCTGAATTCATCAAATTGCCAGGCAGGTTTCTCGGAAACGGAATGCAAGTACCCTATCGTCTCATATCGAAGACATAACAACAGGTGTTCCCATTCTGAAACTATTCAAAGTAAACAACAAAATCAAAATAGAGAATATTGACATCTACACTTTCGACGAAAAAAATCTTGCTCTGCAGAATTTAATATAATTTTAATTTGACGTTTAATTTTCCATGAGACTGTACTAGAAAATTGTGTTTCCTTGCATTAGCATTGCAACTATCGATTCTTAAAATTGCATTTATTTTAATAACAATAAGGATATATATTTAAATAAAAAAATAAATAAATAAACAAAAATGTACAAGGAAAAACATTATGTCTCATTGGATAGCAGTGAACTCTGCATCGAAAATACATAAATCTGACTGCTGTAAAAAACAGTATTAGAACTCTCGAACCAAGTTTCTTTTCGAATCGATATCACAGTTTTTACATTGAAACGCCATTGTTTATCTAACTTCAAGTAAAATTTCATATTGCATTAGTAGAATTTTTTTTTTAAAAAAACGAGAGGATATTATATCTTTGAAAATACTCCATGACATTATACTCTGTATTAGGTAGTCGACGTATTTCTATCATTTTGTGCTTTAAAATCAGAGAAATACCCATAACTTAAATCGTCCTAAAAGAGCAAAATTTGCCAAAATAATTACCATACATTTGATGCATAGTTTTCTACCATTGGCTAAGCATCGAGCTATTTTAAACAACTTTTAAACCATTTTAGAAAGTATTTTTATTTAGGATACGCTTTTGAGTATGAAATATCCTTATTAACTGGCGTTTGATATTACGAGCGAAGTGATTAGGACGAAGTAATATCTAAACTTGTGAATTCTTCTGAAGATCTTATTCTAAGTAGTGAATTTTTAAGAAAATATCTAAACCACACTCAAGAGAAACGAGTATTTTTTCTTACGATTAAATATATGATTTTGAGGCAAGTCAGAGCAGATAAATTTAATTTATTTTTTTTTTAAATTTATAAAGTGTTCAAATATCTCCTTTCTGGACAGTCTTTTTTATTAGCGCACATTTATTTTTCGTTGTCTGTAAATAGAGTTTTAATCTTAGTTATTATTTACATTAAATTGATGCAGAAAATAAATGGGTGTCATTAATTTGCGCTTCTAATGTTATAGTAAAGTCATGCATGTTACTAAATTTTGCTATTTTTGTTGAAGAACAAACTAAAGAAGTCATTTTGTTTTTTTTAACGTTGTCATCATATTTAGAAAATTGTCTAATAACTGATTATTTAGGAGTAAAGGTGATGAGATAACATATATTTCAAGATATCTCTTTCATAATTCTTGGCACAGATATTGTACCAAGAGTTTTTTCTTGTCTTGAGCTCTGTGAGATCGGTAAGCGAACATTTCGAGTTACGAACGAATCGGACAACGAACACATTCACGTAAATCTTTTGTGTTCGGACAGCAAACACATATTCGGATAACAAACTAAAATGAATTCTAACGAACATTTCTCGGCTCTCGAAGCATAATATGCAGTGTTGCCAAATCCAAAGAGCCAAAATCGCTTTTCATCTCTCTTGAGTTATTTTGCTTGCCTATTAAAGTTCTACATTGGAAAAAAAGTTTCCCCTAATAGAATATTTATAGCTAAAATAGACCATAAGTTCCGGTTTTGATTTCATTCAAAATTGAAACTGATTTCATTTTGAGCACCCCCTTTCCATTCGCTGCTTTTTACGTAGTCTTGAATAACGAATTCCAGACGGTAACAACAAAGTGTTATTAATACTTTACAACGACAATGTTATTAAGTACTTCCAAAAATTCCTGAAAAAGAGAGAAAAATATTTGACATTGAACATGGTCTTTAGCGCCATATAAGTAAAAAAGGAAAAGGACTGATTAATATGCAAGACTATATGTATTATTTTTTTATAAAATCTATTGTAAATCAATTATCAGTTAACGAGCAATTCGGACAACGAACATAATATCGTAATATATTATGTTTGTTAACCAATCACCCACTGTAAATCGAAAAATTTTTCCAAAAACAAAAATTTGACAGTCAAGAAACAAAAGAATAGAACTGATTTAATAGACGACATAGATAGATATAGATAGAGAGATAAAAGAAAAAAATTGTAAATGTCCTTAATTGTAGGCAAGTTGATCATTTGTAATATAAATCAATAGGATATATATATATATATATATATATATATATATATATATATATATATATATATATATATATATATATATATAAGCATAATTTAAATCGTTTTATCGTTTTTTGCTGCAGGATTCATTTTCAACATTTCGAGATCCATATAACCTTGCAGAGGCTTCACCAAGGTTCAAGTTATATGAGAAGCTCGGTTGAAGTCTCACAACATTTTCCTTTATTACTTTGTGAATATTGTTTCAATGAAATTTGTATCACTCACCTCCAATGCATTACTCATCGATTAATGAATACTGTTAATAGTCTAAAATGCAATATAGCTTTGATTTGATTTGTCATTGACTGCAAAAAGCACCGCAGACCGTGTCACTCTCGTTTCGGAAAGTTGCAGGTTCGGTACCTGACACAACCGAAGGATTGAATGTCACTCATCTAGTGCAGCCTGGAGAGATTATTCTACCACATAGGAGGTGGATCATTATTCAAAATAATAAGATTAATTCTTATGTTCAGAGACTTCAATTCATTGGGTGATTGGTTAAACAACATTATATGTTACAAGATAATGTTTGCTATCTGAATTGTTCGTTAATGAGACATTAATTTGACGATAGATTTTTTGTGAAATCGATAAATTCGTTCTGAATACACTAAAAAATAAAGCGAACATCGCAATTGGATTAAAAAATAAAGCGAGCATCGCAATTGAATTAAAAAATAAAGTGAGCATCGCAATTGGATTGAACAGGACTGGGAATGAGTACTATTCTCATATGAAAGTATGTTCAGTCTGTCATCGGATTGTAGACGGCAACTGATCTGGCACGAGAGCTTATCGTTCAGAATATATCCAGGAAAGGGACCCATATCCAACAGGACTGTTCAGTCCAATGCCATGCTCACGACACCATTGCAAATGGGCAGTACGGTGCTGTCTGGTCAATGGAACACACACAACAGGTCTGTGGGCGTATAGTCCTCCTCCCCTCAAACGCCTGGCAACAGTTTTTCGGGAGATCTGCTTTCCTGTGGCAGCAAGATACTGATTTGCCACCTGCTGAGCTGTGGTGCGCCTGTTCCTTTTTGCTGATAGGACGATATATCTGTCTTCTGCAGGCGTCGTACTTCTAACACGACCTCCCCCGGCTGCCTACTACACATTCCAGTAGTTTTAAATGACTTCCACAGCCGTGAAACAACCCTGTGAGGGATGTCGAACTCCCTGGCAACATCTGTTATTTTTCGCTCTTTTTCGATCTTTCCAATAATTCGGCCACACATAAAATTTTCTAAGTGATGTCCGGAAGACATGCTAAAAATTTCAAGTTCGTCTATTAAATCTTTTCTGTAAAACTTTGACTTGAAACAACAACTGTTTACACGCGTCAAAACCTTAAAGCTCTTATGAACGCCATCACGTGATGAACAGACGTGGAAAAATATTTGCATACGCATACTTCTTGCCATATCCCGCACTTATTCTAATATTCCACATTTTGCTTCCTTTCATTTTGTGGTTGCTATGGATCCGTCCTTAGCAATTGTCCAGCAGTGTAGAACTTCGAAGTTTAATAGACAAGAAACATTTATCAAGAGAGATGAAACACGATTATTGGACCGTTGGGTTCGGCAACACTTTACCTTACGCTCCGAAAGCTTAGAAGCGTTCATTAGAATTCATTTTCGTTCGTTATCCGAATATGTGTACGTTACCCAAATACAAAACTCTTTCGTGAAAGTGTTCTTTGTACAATTTGTTCGTAATCCGAACTATTTGTTAACCGAACACCAACAGTAGTTAGAAATAGGCAGCTTTAAGGCAGTCAAAATAATCAGACGAACTGTGAAGTCATATTAAAAAATGCTAATTGATGATTGAAAACATTTCGCATATTTTAAGAACATGATATTCTAGAAAGGATTATAACGTCACTTTTTTCACAAACTGAAAATTTCAACATCTTATGAATAGAAATTATTTATGAAATTATATACGAGGAAAAAATATTTAAGAATTATAAAAATAGAAGAAACATAAATACACAACAAAAATTCACTAACTTTACAATTTGCAATAATTTTATCTTAACAGTCAGTTTCATTAATATTTAGAACTTTGTAATATTAAATAATTCAAAGCGTACTTAAATAAGACTAAAAGTTCTTAAGATCCAATTTTGACTTGTTAATGACAATGAAGAATTTGATTAAATATTTTAAGTTAATTTAGCAATGAAATTTTCGTAATTTTAAGTGAATATTGATAAATTTACTAATTAATTAATTTTATTAATATTTATTAAGAATTTTGCTCATAAATGCCAATTAATATTTCTTTGTCAAAAAAAAAATGAAATTATTTTTCATAAAACTTTTATTTCCATAATCTAATATCTGTGAACTTTCTAACTGTAAACACATAAATAAATGAATTTTTTGCAGTTAAACAAAAATAAATCACATAAAAATGTAATTTGTAAATTTTTAAAAATACAAAATGTGAATTACACTTATGTTTGTCTTAATTTATGCGCATATTGTTTCAATATTTTAATCTACACGTTTAGGATAATTTTTTTAAGTAGACTTTATACTGAATAGTTAGAATTTAAGTTAAGCTTTAAGTATACTTCAAAATGAATTATTGTATGTATATATATGAAATTCATCATAACTTGTAAAAAATGTTTTCTCCGTCAGTTTTAGGAAGAAAATCAAAACGATAATGATTTTAATTTAATCACCTAGAACACTAACATTATGCTGTTTTTATTCTATTTTAAATCCTTAATTGATTAATATTTTTAATCATCAAGTTTTATGATTTATAATAAAGTTGTTAGCTATCTCCTATTATTTTATATTAATTTTATTTCTTATCAAATTTTATAATCAAAATGATATGAATATAAATCTGAAAGTTGTATAATTCCTGACAGTTTTGCTTTAATCGCAATAGTGTTTTAGTCAGTAGATAGGCTAATGATATACAATTTATTGTTTTCTCATTAAAAATTTAAAATAATTAAATCAGGTTATTATATTTGAATACTTTACGTAGCAAGAATGCTTATTACTTTATATATATATATATATATATATAATATATATATATATACACATACTGAATGCTTAGTATAAATGTTTTTTAATATTAATATAGGATATTAATATTCAAAATATATTACAATATAATATTAAATATACATTAAAATATGTTACTATTTTATTTGTGAAAAGATTCTCAATTAGCAAAATATTTTTATTGATTAATATAAATTAATATAACATTAACAAGCTAATTTTCTTCAAAAATTCTAAACTGGGTTTTTTTTATCTATTTTTCTTAATAATTCCATGCATAAAAATGACACTGTATAAAATTTATAGGTTCTTGAAAGAATGCTTTTTATTAGACACACAATTCATATAAATATTTACTTAAATGAATAATGATTTTAAATTCCTATTTTATATCAAAAATACGATTATGTATTAATAATTCATGTAATTACGTGTTTTACTTATTCCTGTGAATTTTGAAATTTAACTTACTTTAATATTTTGCTGTAAATAATTTGAAATTAATCTCACACTTTAATTTTACTATAATTTTCTTCAAGAAATTATTCATTTTTTTAAATAAATGGTCGAAAATTGAAAATGCTTAAGTAATTGTAAATATTTTCAAAAATAAGAATACATTTTAAAGATATTTAAATATACAGTTAAAATAACTATAAAATAATTAAACAAATTGCAATATTTTTCTTTTTAAATAAACTTTTAAACTATATTAAATGATACTATTATTAATGGAAATGAAATCATGTCTTAACGGTATCTATGATCACATGTTTTTCTTGTTTATAATTCTTCCTCCATTGTGACGTTGAATGACGTCATCTAAAAAGAATTGTAAAAAGTTTACGATATCGTGTGCAGCATATGTAGCGGCTTCACAACAATTTAGTTTGATTTAACTCGTTTGTCGCTTAACTATCATTTTTTAGACACGAGAGCCGATTGTAAACATTATTTTATTTAATATATAAATAAAATAATGTTTACAATCTAATAGAAAAATGTTTTTTTAGATACTTTTGCTCATTTGAAATGTTTATTAAAGTTTTGGTACTAAATTTGAGGTTTTCACTAAAGAAATTTCTTAAGATTTTTTTTTCCTACCATTGTTTATTTACAATATCACAATTTTTCTTAGGTATTATTTTTGTATTTTGAGTGTTTAAATTCACAGCTGAATTTAAAAATATATCTGTTAATTTTGAAAGAACATAGTTTTCTGTATGTTTGCATGATATGTTGGGACAACCCAAAACATTTTTAATAAAATATTTCAGTTGTGTTTTTTAAGTAACAATTTTATCAAATTGTTTATCAATTATATCCTTAAAATATACAGAATTACCAGTTTTTTACCACATTATTTTGTTGCATTTTGAGTTATTAAATTTACTGCTAGAATTGAAAATACAGAAGGATAATTTAGGTGATAAAGATTTTTCGTGATTGAGTTATGGCATGACATATTATTCCTAGAAAATTTTATAAAAAAAAAGGAAACCATTAATTTTAACTATGCATGGTATTCCAAGTTTACATTATCTTATTTTTGTATTATTTTATATAGTTATACTTTAAGTTGTGAAATAACGTCCACTTACTTTTGAGGGAACGTGGTTTTGCCTGTTTTCGTCTAGACATGGCGAAATAATCCTTGAGTCACACACAATCTTAGTCCTCAGTTTCAAGAAGACATCTTTAGTAAACAACAATTCTTTGATGCACGAGGAGTACTTGATCCGTTAGACGGCGGCGACATCGGAGCCGAAAAATATCGTCTGTTCGTCGAACTGAATATCCCTGTGTCTGTCGTCTACTGGTTTTTGGGGCCTAGCGGGAAAAATCATCTTCCCTACGTCATTATCTCCCAACGGGACGAAGGGACCTTATAGCCGGCTACCATAGCGCATTGGCACCCACATAAGGGGCGGGGGAAAGCGATTCCGCGCATGCGCTGGCAGACTGATCAGATGGTGTGCTCCCCGCATCCTTGATCCTCCGCATCTTGGGATGAGATTCCTGAGGATGAAGAACTCCTCACAGTTTCCCTTCTGTGACAACAGGTGTTTCCTTTCTCCTTTTCATGTGGATTTCGAAAAGGAAGAAATTGGATTTTATGAAAAAAAGTTCAGTATTAAATAATATTTTCGTTATAAATTTTCTTAATTAATTAAATGTTTTTATGACATGTTGCTCTTACATATATAGCTAAATTTTATAGTCTTTTCAATTAACCAAAGTGCTTAAAATACTGATAAATATATTTAATTTCCAGTTTTTGCTTACATTAATAAGAAAATGTAAATTTTTGTTTTAACATTTTTTACGTCATTTATTCTGCAGCAATATTTCAATTTGTTTACTTCAAATTTGCAAGTTTATTTTTCTGTCATTAATATATATAGTAATAGTATCGATTAGTTATCTTTTTGAAATGTATAAAAATTGAAAAATCAAACACAAATATTATTGAGTAATATATGACACATGACTTCATATTTGGTGTGACTATTCATCTTTAAATGTTGCACACTGATTTTAATTTGTAGCGAGAATGTTTTTTTTTTTTTATTTGTAGATTAATGTTTTATATATTTGTGCTCAACTGGGTTTTCTTTTTGTAAAGTTTAAATTAAAATAACATTTTCAAGTATAAAAAATTTAAATTTTTAAACAAACTGCTGTGATTGTTTCTCCAAAATAAATGACTCTCTCTTAAGTTGGATTTATTTTAAATTTTCAAAATTTATATTAATTCCAAGATTTTTCTTTCTTAATATTTAAAAAGAATATTAAAAAAGTTTTTATATTCAGAATTGAGAAATTGCTTTTTAAACTATTAAGTTTGTTCAACAACTAAAATTGGAAAGTATTTGCACTAAAATCATCAAAGTTAATATGAATAATAAAATATACATCTCCAAAAGCACAATTTTCAGGAATTAGTTTTTAAAGGAAATTTAAATCATTTTAAAAGGAAATAAAAAAGTGCCGGAAAATTTTGATAAACATTTTCAGTAAATGGAATACTTTTTACACAATACATAAATTTAAGTTTTTGTGCATTTTTTAAACCCTTTTTGTAAAGTATCTTTTTCAGCCACATTTAATCATGCAGTTAGATTTCTTATGCTCATCCTACCACAGCATGAGAATTGCGTTCGCTTTCTTCGATGATTCAATCAAGATCTAATAGGAATATTGTATATAATCTTTTTCCCTGTTCTTATTCGGTTCCAGAATTCGCATTACATGAGGAAGAATCAAACATTCTAAGATTATTGAACAGTATCTGAACACCCAAATTCTTCTTCCCTTAAATAGTAATCCTTGTGTGTCAATGGGTGATTAGCAAGAGAGAAAACCTGGAAAACATTAGCATCTTCTCTCTAATAATTTGCATCAGAAAAGTAGAAAACCAATCTCTATATCTTGTGGGTATTCAGTGGCTGGGATCGAATCTTAAATCTTTCACTTCAAAGCCAAAATGTCTTGTTAAGCAAATATATGTACCGCGGCGTCCACATCACATTACACTTTACAAGTAAGATAATATGTCAACAAAAATAATGATGCATTGATAGTTATTTGATATCACTTGCATGGTGTGACAACCTTAAATTATCGTAAAATTATAAAGGTAATACCAATGTTATTTTCTATAAATTTTAGAACAATTATCAAATTGTGATTAGTCACCTTGACTTGAGATAAATGTGTTAAACATGACTTTAATCATGTCATTCTTTTGCAGATGCGTACATATTTCATGCCAAAAGTATTTTAAATCTCTTACGTGGTATGTTAACATAAGTAGGGAGATTGGAGTTGAACAGGATACCCTTTGGTTTTGGTAAACTATTTGGCGATAAAATTTAATTTCTGGTAGCCCTGATAGTTAATTTAGGTTGTATAGCAGCCATCTTGTTAGTCACATCTTGGCGTTAAAAAATATCGTCAAAAAGTCAAGGCATACATAGATTGTCTACTTTTACCAAAATAGGGTGATTGATAGAACAGTCATAATAAAAGTCAGTAATGTTTCTGAATTTTCAAAAATAAATCAGCTGAATTTTGGACCTATAACAAACTTTTAAAAAGTAAAGTGGGATTTAAAATTCCTTATCGTTAAAACTCAATGAGGCTTGTAATTTTTGAAAACATTATTATATAGTTTTATTTGCGTGTAATATCCTCTTTATTATTAACATGCAATATGCTTATATAGAATTAAAATGTCGCTAATAATCAGTATACACGCACACACACACACACATATAGTCTTAGTAGAATTTTATGTATCAAATAATAATAAGTATCACATTCATTGCTATCACTTTTAGGAAATTCCAAATTGCTTACATAATATCTGTGATAAATTTGTTAGCACTAACTATGTATTTATAGCTTTGTTAGACTTGATTTAAAAAATCATGAGTAACTTTTAACTCTTATCACATCTAAATATAGACATAATTATAGTACAAAAACTAAAGCGCATTCTTAATTTTATAATCTTACCCATTAATATAAACAATGTTATCATTTATATATAAGTAGTCATACTCTCTACAAATAGAATTACATGAAAAAATCTTAGTTTTATTTTTTATTTTAACGAAACACATTGAATGTTGATTTTATCAAGCGTTTGAGTCTTTCATATTCCTCATTAAATCAAAAATGAATTCAACACTTGTAAAATTAAGAAAAGATAAATAGAAAGTTTCTAAAATTTAACATTTCCAATAATTATTAAAGATTATTAAATAATAATTAAAAAATACTTTTTCTAAGCATTCTTAATATATTTTAAAATTAATTTACCTGAATGAAATTTATTTAAAAGTTTGGGTCCTTGAAACATAATTTAATCAAAATAAATATACTGATAATTATTTTATTATTTTTGAAAATTAGTTTCTCAAGAATATGCAGATATTTGCTTTATTTATATTTTTTATAAAAAAATATTAGTTACTTGTTTCTAAAATTTATAAAATTCAGGTACAGAACCATGTAAATCCATATCCATCTGAGCAAAAGAATTTGAAAATTGTTTATCCCAGTCCTTCAGAACACATGTTTATGTCATTCAGTGCATAAATCTCAACAAATTATTCAGTTTTAGGACCACCCAAGATTAGTTGCTGGCATTCCGACTTAAAACGGAAACTGTGTCCTACTTCCAAGAAAAACGACGTCGCAGAAAAAGTGTCCCCAAACACATTTATCTAGTGAGATTTATGTCTCCTATAGATTAATTACAGCTTTTATCAGGGTCTTTTTAGTAATAATTGCAGAATGTACGAGGTGGGCCTTACTTCGATCTCTTCTCAAACAGACAGGTTATTATCAATAAAGGTAGATACAAGTATCTGTCTTTCGTAAGTAATGTGTGTCCACTGACATAAGCTTTATTTTTGATAGCAGTCGCCTGACTTGTTGCTCCATCGACGGTCATTATGGAGGACATAAATAAGGAAGGTATCTAGAATGCCTTACAAAAATAAATAAACATCTTGCATACTTCAAGAAAAACAAAACTTTATATGATTATGTATACTGCATTTGTTCGTGTTGGAGAAGCAAATAGATTCATAGGATATTTTTTTAAGACATATGCTTGCAAAATCAAATGATTTTTATTCATCTTCATATAAGATAACTATATTATTAAAGATGTAAAAAAAATTATCAACAGAATTCATTTCAAATTTTTTTTTCCTTTGCTTTTTTACCACTTAAACACATAAATATAAGAATTAATTTGCTACAGTATCATAACAAAGTTGATTTAAAAATATAAATTTTATAATATATATATATATATATATATATATATATATATATATAAGATGAAATATGAAAAACATTGAAACCAGAATTAGAAAATTACTAAAATATACGGTGAAAATGTGCTTTGGGTCCCCTGCTTGGCACATTTTCAAAAAGTCGCCAACTGGCGCGTTTTTGAGTGTCGTCTCGCGGAGAAGAATGCTCTAAGAGACACTACGCAAAAATGACGTTTCTATGCCGACGAAACCGAAATCCATGTTTTTAACGAATTTCACCGTTGGTATGGCAACGAAAACAAAAACAATGTTTTTTTTTACGATTTGTATAACAAAAAATACATATATAATTGTATAACAAAAAATACATATATAATTGTATAACAAAAAAAAGACAGGTTTGCCACAAGGATTGCATTTAGGATGAAATAGTCAGGGTTACCACGCTTTGCGCATTTATTGTCCATTTGGCGAAAAAGGGGTATCCAAACCACAGATTAACCAAATATACAATACAAATGATAAGAAGAAAGCACAGGGACCACGTCTTCATCAGGAGGAAGATGGTCAGCTATGCAAAATAAACACTATTTTCTGACATGCACGAAAGACAAATGTTTAAAAATCTTCGAGCATTTCCCCCGAAGAGTGTTCATATTAAAAGAAAAATCATAAATACATATATATATATAAACATACTCACAGTAGATAAAACATGCACACAATAGAAAAAAACACATACCAAAACCAGCAAATTAGATTGAATTTATATATTAGAATAAAGGTAGATTTGCCAAAAGTAAATTTGAAATACATTTATTTATGCATGTACGAGAGAAAAATGATCTAAATATTGCATAAGTTTCAGTTTCATATTAGAAAATGAGTTTAGTGACAGATATACAATTTAAAAATTGTATCTAATTTAAATCAAAATAATTATAAAAGTCTAAAAGATACTGAAAGTAATCAAATAAAAGGAAATATATTAACAATACAACTTGTAAAAATTATGTGGTTATTGTGATAGTATATTTAATTCTAAAATTTATGCTATTAGCAAAATTAAATGTACCACAGGAAAACAATATTGATATTAAATCATTAAAATTTCTTGTTATATAATTTTTAGATATATTTTATGTAACTTATGTATCTGAAAAAATTAAATTTTAAAATCATGGAACCATTTGTTATGTAAAATTAGTTTAACTTTTTATGTTTGACATTCACTTGAGCTTATTATTTGTTAATATCCATCGTTTTTATGTTAAATATATAAGAATTTTTAGAGAAAAATTTTAAATGAAATTTTAAGATTATTACGAATTTACGAAAGAATAATATTTCTGTGCCGTAAAAGTTTCGCCAATATAAAAATAATAAATTACGATTAGAAAATGCAAATTATTTAATAAATCTAAGAGAAATTTCAGAATCGTGCTAAATTATCTCAATAATAGATCAATATGTCAATTTTATTTATTAATGGAAATCATTAATTAATTCTACTTGCAAAATCTTACCAAGGTTATAAGCTCTTAAATTATTTATGAGAAGTGAACTTGGTTTGGAAATTGCTTTTGCTATCTCAAAATTTTTATTTGATTCATTGTAACTCAACGATATCTTTTTAATTATAATTTAAGAGTATGTGTTTTAATCATTAAATGGGGTTGTGTTTTTTTCGTTAGAGTTAAGATCTTCAGTACGCCACTTTATTACACTGGTCAACAGTGGTTTTGGTGCCAAAGATTTTGGAGGTGATTTTATATGAATTCGATGCTCTGAATCCAAATATGCCATTAATTTTTGCCTATCAGCTTGAATTTTTAAGATATCAACATTTTAATGAATCACGCATTACACTATTTTAAAAGAAAAACCATGGTTTAAACAAACAAATTAAACAGGGAATTTTTATTATATTACATAGATATTGCTTATTAAATAGAACAGAAAACAGAAAAAGTCATGATTTAAACAAATTACTCACTGAACATTTCGGAAACTTCTTTTGCGTGACATTCTTGAATGTATTTTGGAACAATTCCGTTTTAAATTCCAGCAGTAATCTGCCATCATGTGAGTATCCCATCTTCCTTGATAGCGATCCTCCATACATTTTATATCTTGGTAAAATCTTTCACCTTGCTTTTCACTAATGTCTCCTAAATTATCAGGAAAACGGTCTAAGTGGCTATGTAAATAGTGCAAATAATGTTCATGTTACACCCAAGGGATCTGAAATTATTCAGCATTTCATTGACTAATTCAACATATTTTTCAGCTTTGTGTTTACCGAGAAAATTTTGGACAACTGAAACAAATGAATTCCAGGCTTTTTGCTCAATCTCATTCATTGAATTTATGAAGTCAGGGTCTTTAATCAGCTGTCTTATTTGTGGGCCATCAAATATTCCTGCTTTAATTTTTTCCATACTCAGCTGAGGCATTTTTTTCTCTATATATGCAAAGCATGATCCATTCTTATCAAAAGCCTTTACAAACTGCTTCATTAGACCCAGCTTGATATGCAGTGGTGGAAAGATGATTTTTCTCTCGTGGAACTAAAGGATCGTTGATGATATTCTTTTCCCCAACATTCATGTTTTCTCTCCTAGGCCACTCTTTTCTAACCCAGTGTTGCGTTTTGTCTCTGCTATCCCAGAGGCACAAGAAACAAGGATATTTTGTGTGGCCACTTTGCTGACCAAGGAGAAAGTTTACCATTTTTAAGTCTACACAAATCACCCATTGGTGTTCACGATACTTTATTTTTCCAAGACCAAAGATATGGTGTCATATTGCTCTTTCATTTTCGTTGAATGAGCAATTGGTATTGAGCCATATTTGTTCCCATTATGTAGAAGAACACATTTCAAACTTCGCTTTGAGCTGTCAATAAATAGGCGCCAATCATCTGGAAAATATTCTGGAAGACCCATTTTTACCAGGAGTTCTCTAACAGCATGACAAAATACATGACTTTGTTCTTCAGAGAAAAAAGGTAGCAGAACTTTCTCCCTTGTGGGATAGAATGTAATTTTCGTTCCTGGTTCAAGTAAATTTTTTTCCTTCAACCAGTAATTCAGAAGCTTCTTTCGACAGATTGAGATCTCTAGTGAGGTCATTTAACTCATCTTGGTTGAAACATTGAGGAATTGATGATATCGTTTCAAAATCGCTGTCACCTTCAGTAGTATCAGAATTCTGATCAGAGACAATAAGCGTCCTCACAGAGTTCCTGATCACCAAGTTAAGAGTGAGGGATAGGGCGTCTTGCAGAGACTAAATCTGGATAAGTCCACTTATTACGGTTCTTTCGATTGATTCCAGTAATATTTAATAGGCAGAAATAACAGTCATCAAAGTGATTTTTTTTGGTTCTCTCCAAACCTTGGCACACCGAATTTCAGGCTTTTCCTTTTCCCGGTAATCCACTGTCGTAAATGCTCTGTACAAGTTTTACAGACAATATGTGGTGCCCAGGTTTTATCCTGATCACCAAGTTTAACACCAAAATATCCAAGATAAGCCCTCTTTACAAAGTCACTAATAGATTTTCTGTTTTCCTGTAGCGTGTATTCTCCGCATATGTAGCAAAAAATATCAGGATGATGTACACAGTTTCTTCTACTTGAACTCATTTTATTTGTATTCAACAACACAAATACTTAGATTTACTTTTTAACAACTCGTTACTAAAGAGAAATTTCATATGACGCTAACCTCTATCTATCTGCACCGCCGCAATTCACGAACTATTCTCAACTGTCAACTGCGGTTGAGGCTTTGAAGGTCACTTCGGATAGTGGACAGATATCTCCATCTATCGGATTTCTATGGAACTAACTGGATAGCACTAATAAGTAGGATTCAATCCCATTTATTAAGAATTTGTCAACTAATCAGTTATATATCTCATATTGTTTGTCTTCTTTTTATAATAAATGAATTAAAATAATAATTTTTAGAAATCACAATTAGTTATTTCCTAAATATTATTATTTTAAATTCAATTGGTTACAAAAGAAGATTGACAATAGCGCAAATATACAAGAATCTTTCCCTGTATAAATTTTACAACACTTGTACTTGAAAGTACTAAATAGAAAAAAAAGCATTGATAGATAAGTGAATTTATCTAAAAATCTAGAGCTGATACAGAAAAACTGCTTTCATATTTAGATTCAGCGATAAAAATATAGTTAAAATCTGCTCTAAAATCCTAAGCACCAAAAAAAAAAATTTTTTTTTGTAGGCCTGTGTTATGATCTAATCGATTTAAATTACCCATAATGTCAGATAATATTTCATCCACGTCTCATCGTATTGAGACGGCTGCCCACTTGTTGAATTTGCTGTCCACCTACAAATCAAATTCTTCAAGAGACAGAAAAAAAATATAAATATGATCCACCTTTAAATCAAATTCTTCAAGAGACAGCAAACAAAATGAAAATATATTCGGCATAGGTGCCTCATAATCCATGATTCCAAAGTCAGAATTTTTTTGGCGATGAAGAAATGTTGCCAAGATGACGTATCCTGACGTGGGCGATGACGTAAATACTAGGGTTACCAAAATAGAATTTTCTGCAGAATTCTTACAGGTCTCTATATGTATGACGTAACAAAATCAAGATTGCCAGATACATAATGAAATCCGCCAAAAAATCGCCAATCTCAGAATTTGGAATCATGGATTATACGGAACCTGTGCCATATTTTCGTAGTTTATTCTAAAACAAGGAGCAAAGTTTCAGTTTGAGAAACTGTTTTCCATTGATTCATGCCATTAATACATAGACAATGGAATAGCAAAAAAAAAAAAAAAAAAAATGGAAAAAGACATAACACAAAACATGTAAGACAATAGTCTTAAAAGACTATTGTCTTACTTACGCCAACCTTGTATATTTTCTTTTAATTAATATTGCTGAAATAATAAAAAGATTTGTAAAAAGTAATCTAAAAAAATTCATTAAATTTCTTAATTCTTTTTGATTTTGTTCAAAATCGATCTATTTATTCTGAATGATTAACTATCTTTTTAAATGTATTACTCACCAAAACACAGCTATTGGTTCAAGCTCCATGATAAATAAATTTATTTCAGTAAATGCAAATAGTTTCAGCTCATTTCAAAGCAAAACAAATATTTATTTTATTTTATTCTATTTCGTACCATATATCTCCATCGTATCATTTAAGAAAAGATTTTTCATTCTCTAGATACATTGTTATTTAAATATCTCTTACATAATAAAAATGGGAATCATTTATTACATGTGAAAAGAAAAAAGTCACATAATTTTTTTTGTTATCATAAAAATTAATATATTTTAAATTTCCTACTTTTTAGAGATTAGTAACATGGAAGTAAGATACATTTTTTATGTACAGTGAAATTTTTGAGTTTGATATCTAGCCTAGAGGAAATCCTTCATAGAAAGAGGAAGTCCACAGAGCCCTTAGATATTTTGTGCAGCAGGGGGTGGGATTAGCAAATGTCTTTTTAACCATTTTTGTTGACATCGGACGGAATAAATAAGCTGTTTGGAACAACTCACAATGACATACCTGTGTGAACCAACTTTCAATATCTTAATAACTTCTTTCATTTTCTTATTGAAAAGTCTATCAGTTTCATTAAGCTAAAAAATAGGAGGATTTTGTTTTATAATTTAAATTTTAAATGATAACGAGGATAGTTTCTTTTATGTAAATGGGGAGAGTGGGTGTCAGCTCATATACTGAGCTCATCTCTTGCCTGTAATATCAGCTGTTCATTGCATTTAGCGATTTCGATTTGTAGGAATAAGCAATTGAAAAGGTTTCCCAATAATTTAGCCTGACAAATCCAATAATTCGGTGAAGAGATTATTATACTTCAACTGTTCGTCAGTTCAAATTAAATTATACATAAAAATTCAATCAATTGAACATTAATTTATAAGCATGAGGGTAAATTTAATAATTCAATTCTTTCATCATTAGCTGTATTTTACTCAAGACCTCGTTTGTCATTTCTGACATCATCATAAAGCGCTCCTCCCTAAGCAGGTAATTTCTATGCGTAGTGGATTTTCGAATGCACTGTATTTTTTTCATGCTTTTTCTTTCTGGACTTCAATGTATGGTCGAAAAATGAAATATGATACTCCTTTGAAAATTTTTCTTTATCAGCCAGTTCAAAGAGAAGTTGCATATGCTTCGTATGCCTTGGTACAAACAAAGGGTCTTTTTCTTCACCCACTGAATATATTTACCTTTTCAATAAAACAAAATCATTACATTACAAGCTCTAAATAACAACTCAGTTTCTTTGCTTTTTCTATATATAATGATATATTTACCAATCTATGAACTCTAAAATCCACCTCCTTTCGTGTTTCACTTACAGTAAATGATGTTTTTTGCTTATTTACAGTTTTAGTATAATTGCATTTTTGTATCTATTCTGGAACTTATTTGTTTTCTTTTTAACAGTGTTTTTTGGGCCGTGGTAGCCTAGTGGTTAGGGCATTTGCTTACGTGCGCAAGGACTGGGTTCGATCCCAATGCCATCGAGTACACGCAATATACGTGCTCTTTAAGTCTGTGGTTCAAAAGTCCAGTGGTTGGTTGTTGAGTAGTTACTATGGGTGAATAGTCTGAAGAAAATTGGTGGTGCCATCTGTAGGAGAAATTTAGAGCAAAAACGTCCTTTCACCTTCGTGATGCTCTGCTTAAAACAAAAGATACCCCTTCTGACTTAATTTCGAATATCCATCAGCTAGCAATCATGGCTTCATGGCTTTTCCAAGTGTCATAAATAACAACGCCAACAGCAGAGTTATTTGCCTTACTTAGGCCTCTCTTATCGAAAACAGATTTTAGTAAACTAAATAATAAATTGAGTTAAATATTAGTACAAAACTATTTAACTATTTTATAATTTTGGGAATATACATCATATTTTCTCTTTCCTTTTCTGTGCGCCACTTTTTAAAAATTCCAAATTTATTAATGAGATAACAGTCTTAATTTTCATATTAATTTAATTCTAATTTCTTACTTTTCAGGACAATGATTTTTCTTAAGTAAATACTTCAGTGGTAAATGGTTCTCTTAAGTTAATTTAAAACTATGATATATTATAAAAATAATAAAATAAACTTCCTTATCTGCTTAGCTACTTTTAAGAATATTTTAAGAAACTTAGTCTTGAAATAAGCAAATACTAAAACAATTAAATGTAGATTTTTAACTTTTCAAGATTTTTGTTTCTTATATAATCTTCTCATTTTGTTACAATTTTTTTATATAATATATTACCTATTCAAGACAATGTAAAATCACTTTCAAAAATATGTATAATTTATTAAATTCTAACTTTGAAAATATAAATTACACTTTTTATAAATATATGTCGGTATTAAAATTTGTCAGAAAATTATTTTACATAAGACTTATTGATGCGTAAATTATATTAGGCTAAATATTTTACATAGAATAAAGCATAATGTTTAATTATACACCTTTGTATGTGCATAAGTAAAAAAATAATAAAACATGATATATGAATACTCATGAATTCATTAATGAATGAATATTACGA
Source organism: Latrodectus elegans (assembly GCA_030067965.1). Classification (NCBI taxonomy): domain Eukaryota; kingdom Metazoa; phylum Arthropoda; class Arachnida; order Araneae; family Theridiidae; genus Latrodectus; species Latrodectus elegans. The sequence goes on along the minus strand of CM057815.1, from coordinate 11,053,092 downwards.
AAATTTTGTGAATGCATGTTTATTTTACATCATTACCTTTTGCTAAATTACCGGTTGTTTCATTTTTTGTGTGAATATTGAAAATTCCAAATGTTCGCATACATGGTATTTTTAATATATCCAAGTGTAAATACATCAATGTGAATAATTATGTATTAAATAAATTAAATAATTCACTTAGAATTCATAAATTCATCAAATACATTTGATATAATTAATAACTAATAAACTAAATTTAATATCTTATGGTGTACTTTTGTATGTATTTTTGCTTAAACAAAAATATATTATTATATTATTTAATATTCATCGATTGAACAAGGAGAAAATATAAGAAAGAATGCGTAGAATCGACAATTATATTTAGAATTACAATAGCCTCATCATTTAAATGTAACTTTTTGTTTAATCTTATGTACACATGTTCCTGCATCAACAAAATTCTATGATTTTATTTAAAAAAAAATATGCATTCATTGTTGGATAAATATTGTAGAAAATTGGATAATTATCAGTATATTTACTTAATTAATTTATCATTTTTAAACAATAAATTCTTCATGCAAATGTATTTTTACACAAAAAAAATTGATTTAATTTAAAAACATGATGGATTCACAAATAGATATGCATCATAGACAATTTATGGAATGAAGAATTATTTTTAGATAATTAGTTTCTCATATTTTAAGAGTTATTTCATGTGTTAATCTCCACTCGATGTACCCTGCACATAAACAAAAAATTAAATAATGATTAAGTATTAAATTAACTATGAAATCACCATTTATATTTAGTTATAATTTCAATTCCTCATAATTTAAGAATAACTTATTGACTGATTTTGCATTTATATTTATATATCAACAAAAATAATTTATAATTATGAGCAATCTCATTGGATAAATAGCATAAAAGTTAATGAAATTACCCATTATGAAAGGGATAATTGCGAAGAAATTAAGAATGCGTTTGCAAAAATACACAGATTTAAGCTTTAAATTATGACACGCAAAGCTTAAAATGTTATAATTAAATAGATTGCTAATTTGTATATCTCCAAGCAGTTTAGTGTTCAACCCGTAATTAATGACAAAACGCATTTTAAGAGTAATGTGTCAATCTGCATAATCAAGTCCGAACCCAGTTGCACCACTCCAAACATTTACATATTTTGTTCATCAACTATCTCTAGATCAAGCTTTGATTGCTGCTTATAATGGTATGTTAACATTAATTTAGTATGAGTTAAAATTAATCATTTTTGAACGGAAAAATGTCTGTTTATGTAAGGTATACCTTCAATAGTGAATATTGTTTACCGAATAGTTTTAATATGAGATTTAATAAGCAGTTTTTAACTTAAACAGTGAAACAAAATAGAAATTTAAAATTCAATTAGAGGATTTGATTTGTGTTTGTTACTCTACATTCAATTGTTTTTTTTTCCTGTCATTTTAAGGTCATTTTCATTAGCTAATTAGGATGAGAAGTACCATTAAAATGAATTCTGAGCCGCTTCTAACGTTCCTGCCTTAGGTGAGTAGTAAGCTAAAAGCTGTTGAATTAAACACCAGTTGTATAGTATATGTTATTTTATCTACAATAACAATGTGCTGATTTTTAGGAAAATGACAGAAAAAAATTAAATTAAAGGAAAAAAGTCACAGAAAATATTTTTAAGAATCTCATTCAATTTTTCAATTATAGTTAAATTTTATTATTATCTTTTTACTTTTGTATTTAAAAATGCACTGTGCTTTTTATTTTGGAACACTGAAATTTTATCCTAAATGCTCAAAATATAAATAAGAATTATTGAAATAAATTATAAGTATTGAAGTAATTTTATTCTAACTACAGTATAATGACAAAATATCCTTAAAAAGATGATTAATGATTCTTTTATTATAAATATGTAAAACATAACAAAAATCCTTAAATGGAATGGTAAAAGTATATTTGAAGAATTTCATAGAAAACATATAGAATATCAATAAAAAATCCTTGGAAATAATAATTATTCTAATATGCTATAAGGTAATAATAACGTTTGTGAAGTCAGATGTAAAATTAAACGTTTTCCATTATGAAACTACATGAGGAAATTATTTCATAGACATTTTCATTCTTAGCTGAGTGAAAGAAATTTAATTTGCATAATTTGATAAATGGGAAAAAGAATTTAGACTTATTTTTGTTTATCAAAATCATGCATATTAAAAGGCGCATATGCCTCAATTCCAAATGACAATGCAATCCCTAAATTCCAGAAACTGTAAATTGATTTTTTGTGACATGGATGCAAAGATTTGTTACAAATGTTAATGACTGACATATACTGTATATAATGGAAACTTTGATTGCAATGTCTTCATTTGGAAAACATACAGAAAGGAAGTTGTTCCAGAAAGGATAAAAAAAATTATAGACTTCCTTTTAAAGAGAAATTCCTACCAGTAATTTTTGGAATCGTTTGATTGGGTCATAGTTTACAGAAAACACTGCTTATTTTTACGTCGCACTTTGCTCCTGTTAGTAGCTGAGCAAAATGTTGGTTGTTATCCTATTATCTGCAAAGATACCAACATGCTGATCATTCAACAAGTACAGTAACCACTTGGTGGTATTACAAGATCATTCAGCTGAATCGCATTTTCTGAGGATGGAATTTTGTCTTGCGTAAGTAGACATTTTTTTGAATTGACTGTTCAGTGGTACGTACAGTACCAAGAACTATTAGCAGGATAGGCATTGTTGAGGATTCTTTATATTTGTAGCTCAGAAAATGTAGCACTGGGGGGGATCGGTGGCAGCGATAAGAATATAATCATTTATTGAGTTCCTTAGAAGTAGAAATTTCTAACAGTAATTTTCAGAATAAAAATTTGGTAGGGTCAAGGCACCTTATCATTTTTTGATAAATATCTACTCACATTTAGTACACGCTAACGGTTTTCCCGTATGCGGCGATGAAGTAATCAACAAATGTATGTATGCATGCAATATTCGTCGAGAGAATATAACCCAAATACATATCATAAAGTTATAAACATTTCCTCAAAACTTGGAATACAGTTACGTTTTACATTTGCCTTGGAGGCACATTAACTTCAGTTTTTATTTAATTCTATCTTTAATTTTATTGAATTAAATTATTTGAATGCTATATCTTAATAAAAGAGCCCTTAAAAGTGTTTCTGCCGCAAAGCAAAAGTGTGGCTTCTTATTCACATATTCAAATGAAAACAAGTAATTAAGTACTTCGATGCAAAATTACATTTGATTATTTAAATTATTCTCCATCCTTCTGATTATATATATGTATATATATATATATATATATATATACATATATATATATATATATATATATATATATATATATATATATATATATATATATATATATATATATATATATATATATATATATATATATATATATATATATATATATATATATATATATATATATATATATATATATATATATATATATATATATATATATATATATATATATATATATATATATATATATATATATATATATATATATATATATATATATATATATATATATATATATATATATATATATATATATATATATATATATAAATTTAGAAATAATAACTATATGTTAGCATAGTATAGTAAACTGAAAATTATATATAAAACTTATTTCAAACTCAGTTGAAAATTGTAGGCTTCTGTTATATTATTTTCATATTCGCGCGATTACAGCTATTACATTATAAAGTTTTTGAATAGCTTTTCGTAAAATTACTATAAATTAACGAATAATTGTGTTTAATGTTTTTGATAGCTATGAGAAGTTAAATTACTATTACCGAATCTCTAAAACCATTATCATATAACATTAAAAATACATATAATTAATTTTTTCTCACTTTTTTTATTATTAAAGAATAAAATTTTTGAAACTCAATTCCCTTACATCATACAATCAAATAATTCCTAAAATATTTTTTAAAAATAATTATAAAAAGTGAACACATATTGCAAACATAATTATAAATATTGAAATGATAACTAATTGTATTGTCTCTAATTGATAATTTGTAATTAAAATCTCTTTAATTTCAGAAACTGCATTTCTTTTTATAAATATTCTTATATAAGAACTTTATAGTAATTAAAAGTTCATTTCGAAAAGACCGACTTTTAAAAGCCTACTTTGCTAATCTCAGAAAATCTGTTTATTCTAAATTTTAACAAATATTTGTAGATTAATTCTTTGAATCTAGAAAAATATTAAAAATTTTATACCTCTTTTAACAAAGAAATATTAAAAAGCTTATAAGTAGCAAATAATAATTTTTTTAAGTATAACAAACTAGTGTGCGTGTGTGTGTGTGCCAGTAAAAACAAAAAATTAAAGTGTTCTACGTTGATTTTTATATGTTTGAGATTTAGGGTGCTTTACACATGTTAACAAAGCCAATTTTCATACCATTGAATTGAGGTTAAAAATCAGATTTTCTTATTTCCATAATGAATTCCAAAAACTCAATATGTTTAGATTAAAATAAAATTTTTTATTTTTTCAATTGATGTAAAGAAACTAATTAGCAACTCAATATCTCCCACCCAAATGACATGGACTAGACAAAGTTTTATGAAATGAATATTATTGCTTTCAGATAGGATTTATGACAAGTAATAGGCTTTATTTTCGTACCTCAAAGTGCAAAATTCGGAAAATTCTCAAGCACGCACTGCGATAAATGAACATGCATAAATTAAAAATTTAAAAACAATATACCTTTATTCAAAAGTACTTGTGACCAACCCAGAAATCTTTTTCCCGCTAAGCAATTCTTTGTTGTTACACCACGATGTATTTTCACCAACTTCTTTGAAATATTTCTAAGACAAAGAAAACAAAACTTAACAAACAATTACACAACTTAAGTAAGATATTAGGCAATGAGTCATATGTAAGATACTTAGTACTCATTTTGGATAAATGTGAAATAGTGAATAATAAAGGGAAAAGCTATTCATTATGAGAGAATACAAGCATGAGAAATATGCAAAAAAATACAGTTTTTAGATGTTTATAAGAGATTTCTAGTCACGAAACCATTCTTAAAATTAAATGAAACTACCATCAAACAATGAAATACTTGTGCTTTGGTGTTGGTACATTAATAACGAAGATAAAATTACTATATTTTCAGTGCTTAAGGAAAGTATGGTATGTAGTTTATTTGAAAGTAAGATACAATATTAGAAATTAAAAACAGTACTTTAATATACGAGTCAAATTTTATAATATTATGCAGTCAAATTTTATAATATTAAAATCAATTTATGGAAATTTCTTTTATGTCTGACTGTAATATTAGAACTATTTTTAAAATCAGACAATGTTAATTTTTAAAATTTATGTGTCAAATATTAATAAAAATAATTTGATCAATTTTAATATTGATTTATTTTCACTTTACTTATATATAAGTTTATAGAGTATTTATTTTTATACACGCAATTATAATAAAAAAGCACATTTTATAAAACTGAGTTATTTATATGTAGTCTATGTTGGAGAAAAAAAACTGTCGACCAATGTTGTGATTTAGCCTCAATTGGTTGTTTAGTGACCGTGGATATTTCATTAGCTTATGTTCCATATTTTTTTAATTTAGCTTATGAAAATTTTAAATTTATATTTACGTTTTATGGATGTAAAACCATGGCAATGTAAGACTAAAGTAGGAAATAAAAATGAAACTTTCAAAAACAATACATCTGTTTTTAATGAAAATATAAGAAAATTGCTTCGTTTTTCTATCGCATTAAAAATAACTAAAATTTTCAACTTGTTTTTACTGAACAGATTAAAATTTCTTTTCAACTATCTTTACAAGAACAAAGAAATGCTTAGCTAATATTACGAAGATTTTTTACCGTAAATCACAAAGTAAGTGGACATATATTTTTTAGTGAAAAGGGTGAATGGAATAACACTTAAAATGCGTGTATATTATGAAGTTAACACCCTAATAACTCAGGATAAGAAGCTTTTATTTAAAGTAAATCTTTATCATTCAGTCATTCAAGAAGTCTTATTAAAGATCTGACATTGACAGCTCATCTTCTTTAATATCTCTCGGTTTGACAAGCTCTTTCATCGACAACTCACAGTGCCAACTCTTTTCCTGAAAGCCATAACTCAAGAACGAAAACTTAATCTTCCCGTACAAAATATGTGCCAAAAACCGCCAAATTAAGATGTAGATAAAAACGAAAAAACCTACGCAAAGACATCACAAAAGAGAACACTCTCACCTTAAGAATATCTTAAGAAAAAGTGATTCTGAGCACATGACTTCCATATTCATTGGTTACTTCTTTGATAGGTATCGTCTCCAGCGCATATATATTAGGCATTAACCTTAACCCTTGAAGCTTTAATCCCTGGTTCGAATCGGGAAAGCGTCAATGTTACTTGAGTTTTCCCCAAAAAATAATAAATCTCGACACCTGGTTTCATGATCCGTTTATGGTGATTTCTTTGAGTGAGCTGTGTCAGAGGTTTTCTTTGAAGACAGTGACGTCCCCCACGCATGCGTGGGCAGACAAGCGTGAGGCCGTGATAATCATTTCGTGACAGATTGAAAATTATTATATTAGGTATAAATATTCAATGATAGTTGAGGTTAAGGAGTGAGACGTATGTTGAAATGAAAGGAAAAAATAATTGTGGATTTTTTCTTGAAAAAAATTGATACTGTTAACTTTTTTTGTCCTTTTTTATTCAATCAACACCAGCGTTTCTTTTTCAAGAATAATCACATTTGAATAACTTTTTTCCTACTATTATTCAATGACATTTTAATGGTTTTTCTTTTTAATTTTCTTTAAAAAACTGTAACTCTTAAACTGATATCAAGTGAAGCTTAAAAATTGATTATCTAAATTATTATTTTGAACAAAAACTTTCGATATACTAAAAGAATAATATTTAGGTCATCCAAATAACTATCAAACAACTTTTGTTTGAGCAAGAGTTTCACACAATTATAGAACACATAAAATATATCCATACAACTCCATTTTATTTTCATAGTTGTAATTAATTAGAAACTTCTCTATTTTTTGATTAAGCAATAAAAGAATCGAATAGGAATCCTTGATCACTTATTCGATTTAAATAAAATATTAATTGTAAGATAAGAAAGAATACTTTTTCTAATATTAATTGTTTTTCTTAAATACATTTTGTATTGGATATTATATACGCAACATATATACTCAGGAAATATAAATCTTTTTTTAGGCTATAATAATAATATTCTATGCACAAAATACTGTATACACCAGGTTCGTGAAGTAAATTCAAAAAATTTTAAAGTGAACCAAAATCACTTTCTGTTAATATATACTGATATTAAAACAGAACTTACTTTCCCCAAAATTGCAACTGATGTGTTGTTTACTGGAACAACAATAATTTTCCGGTGAATAGTATCACTCTTGTGGTGAAATGATAGTGGGTTCGATACCTACCCAGCAGAAAATCACCATGATGATAGAGCATTTGCGTGTTCCAATATCTGTAGGATCCAATGTGTTTCCACAAGCGTTATTATAATGAGATGGGTATCAAAACAGGAAACGACTTTTGTGAATTCTTGAGCTTATATTAAGAGCTTGATTTCAAAGTTGATATTAAGAGAATGATTTCTAAGCTGATATTAAGATCCTGATTTATAAGTTGATATAAAGATCTTGATTCATAAGCTGATATATTAAAAGCCTTATTCTCGAACTGATATTAAGAACCTGATTCCCGAACTGATATTAAGAGCCTAATTCCTAAGCTGATATTAAAAACCTAATTTCTAAGTTGATGTTAAGAGCCTGATTCCCGAACTGATAATAGAATCCTGATTCCTGAACAGTATATTAAGACCCTGATTCCGAATATGATTTTGTACAAGGTATTAAATGGCTCAACATTAAAAGCGGCAAGTTATATTTTGGGGCGTTTAATAGTAAAAATAAATGTATCATAATAATCTAATGGACTTCACTATTGAATTATTAAGCTAACAGTATGAATTCTTTCACCATTTATACCGCAAAGTTTACTGCTTTGGTTTACAAATATTGGGAACTATAGTCTTAAACTTAAATGTGTTCGTATTAATTTTTTTTTTTTAAAAGAAAAAATTTGTCATCATATGAATAAGAAAGAAAAATACCATTTTTATTGAACTTTTATTGTAGTTTAAAATCTTAGATAATGTTTTTTATATAAAGCCACAGACACACACAATTTTATATTTATTAGTTAAAACTTCAAAAATGAAAACTATAGATTTTTATGCTAGTAAAAATGGAAATGATATTAAAATGCATAAAATTTTCCAAAAATACTAAAACTTTATAATAAATATTGTACTTTTAAGGATAGCTATTAATCATGTTTACTTTTTATGGTTTATTAAGAAATATTTGTTTTAGAAAAAGTAAATTTGTTCTCATTTCAAGTCTCATTATAATTCTATAAACTTTAAAAGTAAAGAAAAATATATCAAATACCTTAAATAACTTTATTTTTCTTTCAATGAATATAACTAAAAATCCATTTTGTTGCCTAGAAATGTTTTTAGTTATTAAGTTTCTTTTTAGGAATTGAACTCAAAAGATTGTTTTCATTAAATATTTTCCATTATTAGTCTATTTACAGCGACTGAAACAAGATCAAAAATCTTAGTTATGTTTTTAAATGAAAAAGTTTATACAAATAATGAATAATGTAAAAAAAATTCAGGGTATTATTTTGGCAAACGTTTCATAATAGGACTTCTCATTAATGTTTCTTTAAATTAATGAATATGTATTTTTGTACAATTTATATCACTTTTTTCTTGAATTAATTTTTTTCTAAATGATAGCCAAGTTTCTCTTGATTGATTGATAAGAACAACACAATAAAAATTTCATTTTTGGATAAATAATTAAATATTGTAAGAGTTAAGTGATTATGCCAATAATAATAAAGCAAAAATTACTGTCTTTATACATTATTTTTTTATAGTTTGAATAGAAATAAGACGTATTAACGCTAATAAAAATATCCCTAATGAAATTCGAATTTTAATAAATCAAAATCTTTAATATTTTTCTAAATTCCTGTTCTTGAATCTTAAATAAAGAACATATTAAATATTTTAACTCAAAATTAAAATCAATGATAATTTTATTGGCTTTTGATAAAATTCTTCGTTAAAATATACCATGATATCGGATGAAAAATGCGTGATTTCTTTTTTCTATTCTGGAAACAAAAATATTTACGTTACAAATGGAATAAAACATAAAATTTTAAAATTTTCTGTTATGTCTCTCAAACATTTATTACTTTCTGACAAATAGATTTTTTTATTTTCTTAATTTTTTAAGATATTTTTGCACATTCTTCATTACATATTAGAAGCTTTTTGACAAATATTTGTCGTATTTTATATTTTTAATTAATGTTGGGAATATAAAATCTTTGCATTTTCTTATTAAGTTCAATCTGAGATGTTCAACCATCAACCTTGATAATATCAACCTCCTTGAGATAAGATATTAATTCTTGTTGAATTAATATCTTATCTCTGTAAAATATGATAAATTCGCTGACGCCATGTTCGCAAATGCGACCAACTCAGTCATGAGATTAGTGTTATGAATGTTCAAAGCTGTCCAGGGGTTGGTAAACAAAAATTACAAAACAGAAACCGAAAGAGCCAATAAAATTGCTGGTATGACACACCAATTGCATTAGTAAAATTACATGTTGTCTCTATAGAAGTTTAAAAGCAGTTACTTGCATTTGAACAATTTCTTTGGTGCCCATCATAGGACACTAAGATTATGCAAAGATCTGTACATCAAAATATTTGTAATCAAATATATTAAACTTCACGAATAGTCATATAGGTTGAATCCCATTTGGACCCACCTCATCGTCAAGAATGATAAACCTGGGATGAAAAGATGCAATCTATCGCAAAATAGAATTAATTCCCAGAAGATTCTAGTGAAAGTCACCTTTATTTTATCTCTTAAAATTTTTTTAAAAAGAAGCTGTACGCATTTCAAAAATAAAATACATTTTACTATTAATTTTTTAATTAAACAATCAATTTCGAATTTTTCTTTCGTGTTAGTATATTTTGAGTTTTTTTTTTATATGAGCATGCTATTATATCGAAATTTACTTATGTGTTCGATAAGAGGATTGAAGAAATAGGATTTTACCTTTTTGCCTTAAAGCACAGCTGTAATATGTTAATAAATAAATATTCGAAATCGCAATACACATAAATACATGAAATAGGGTAATTTCGATTAACGAAAAAATTTTGACATTTTTCTCCACTTTCTCCAAGTTGGGAGCTAAAAATAGGATTTTACAATGGATATATATCTACACTTCCTCTCGACCGAACTATATCTCAGATATTCTAATATTAAGAAATATACAAATTTCTTTTAAAATACGTTAACTCAACAGTACATAAATTGTTTTTAAATATACTTTATGTTACAGGAGAGTGGAAAGTTTAAAGAAAATTTTGTCAAATTGACCAAATTTGCTTACTGGTGATTGAAGAAGTCATAGTTTTTACTTCTCAGTTGTTGGCACATATGCCGTATAATCAAAGAGGACCAATTCTGAAATTTTTGGCGATGAAGGAATGTTGCTAAGATGACGTATTGTGACGTACCACAATGAAGTAAATACTAGGGTTGCCAAAATAGAATTTTCTACATAATTCTTATAGATCCCCATCTGTATGACGTATCCATCTTATGACAGGATGAAGAAAATCCGCCAAAAATATCACCAAACTCAAAATTTCACATCCTGGAATATATGGCATCTGTGCCATCAGATATCATGAACAAAAAATTATAAATTTTTACAAGTCACTGAAAGCCTTAAATTTTCGTATTGTATCATGACAGTAGTGTGCATAGATAGTTCTAGAAAACGATAGCATTCTTGTAGCAATGCTCACTTGTTTATTCACAGTTTATTAGCGTCAAGCTATTGTCATCTATATTTAAATTTCATAATATGGCAATAAATAAAATTTCTTATCTGTGTGCAAACGTATCAGGCATTTAGGTACATCAACTAATACGCTTCAATTAATTTTACTAAATTGATTAAATTATTGATTGATTGATTTACTTCAAGGAACCAATTTACATTTTTATTCATAATAAACGAAAATAAAATCTGTAACTATGGAAAAAATTGATTTTGTATTTTTTCCATCGCAATTCTAGTATATTTATAAATATATTTAATAGAAACTTAATGTACATTTGTAAACTTGCTCAGTCCGAGAAAAGGTAGCAATTTTATCTTTTTTTGGGTTTAATAATTAAATTTTTTTTTGGATTAAATAAGATTTTAAATACTTTAAATAGATTTTCACACACAATTAAACTGTAAAGTGAAAGTGATATTTAAAAAGACATTTATAATTCATTATAATCTGTTGTTATAAAAGTCATTTGAAATTTTGGCAAATAATATTCATAACTTATAAAACCAAATTTTATATTTTTACATTTTTTGACAATTTACATGTTTCTTATTTAGTAAAAGGTTTCAAGATACATTACAAGCAATATTTATGTATTTTCTTTCGAAAAACAAGTATATTCTAAATAACTACATTTACGTGTAAATACATAACAAATGCGTTATTTTTTACATATAAAAGAGCGCCATGAGAAAAGCTAACTTAATTTTATAATGTTTTAAGTACTTTCTCTCTAAAAAAATGTAAACAATAATAAAATTTATGTGGCTATTATAAAATTTTTCAGATTCATGTAGTTTGAAAGTTTCAAACATATACCAAAATTTTCTTCAAATTTGATAAATTCGTAATAATAAGAAATTTGGCAATTATTGTTGACTTAAAATTTTAACCTTTTATTATTCAAGAAAAATTCCTAACATAATAAAAACATTTTAGTAAAAATAGTACATAATTGAACGCATGACAATATTTACTTAACGTTTTATTTTCATATTGAAATTGTAAATTTATTTCAGAGACATTGATGTTTCTTGATAATTGTCTATGGTGAAGGGGGTAGAAATTTTTTACTTCCACACATTTGGTTTAAATTAACAACTGTTCAAAGTTTATGACAGTAATAAAAGTTTATTTATATATTTTGAATGATAGAATCCAAATACAAAACTTCTACACATCATCTTATGCAATTACACTTTTTTAAATCTTCCAGTTGTTGATACATCTTATATCAATTAGAAAATAAGGAAAAATAATCTAAATCTTTACACTGTATCTGGCAACTTCATCCCCTATCAAGGCATGAAAAGCCCCGAAGTTTCAGAAAGATTCATTAATCAAGGTATGACACTACAATGGGCTGATGCTGCTTTTTCGTCCAGTGATTAACAACGAAAAAGAGGTTTTGAATGACTGAGAGTAACAAAAGTTTGATACTCTTGAGGCGAGAAAAATGCTTGGAGCGATTAAAATTATGGTTTTCTTAAAGATTATTTGTTTCTTTGTAATTATAAGAAGGCTGCAAAATTTTTGACACTGACAGGGACACAAAGAAGTAAATAGGAGCATTTTTAAAAGGAAGCATTATATGAATGTGTAATTAAATATATTAGGTTGCTCTGGAATCAGACTAGTTGTATTAACACTAGTTGCCAGTCAACAATTTTACTCTTTTTTTTACAAACTTTAATAACTCAGTCGTTGAATAGTTAAATAAGCTAATTGATTAGATCCATATATGTATATATTGATGCATTATAATTAGTTTATAGAATCATCGATACCGAAACGTTTATTAAAAGTTCTTATAAAAATATCCCGATTGTTTAGTGTTTAAACTTGTTACATTATATTTTGAAAAATAACATATTGGCTTTAATTAGCTTGAAAGAAGCTTATTGTACAACGGGTATAACTGAAACTTCCTTACAAAATAATCGCAGGAAGTGAAAAGATAATAGAATAGTTTTAATTACTAAAAATATTAACAAGTTTCATCAGTTATCACAAGCATATCTTTATTAATTCCAATTTATTGCTTAAGTAATGAAAATTCAGATTTAAATTACATACTTTATTTCTTGCCCATTGTTATTTCCATTGTTGTGGTAATGACTTCTGGTGTCGTCATAGTGCACTGAACAATTTTGGAAGCTGAATTCCTTAAATTTTAAATAACAATTAAAGATATTTCTCCATTTACTTGTTTCAACCTATTAATGTTGCTAAATAGAATCATTCATCTCGCAAACTTGAATTATAATCAAGTAATCAGTTAATACTTTAACTGGTATCCTCCTCTTCAAAGATCTGCTTTTCATAAACTGTCGGATATTAGATCTTAAAGATCTTTTTTTTCATGTTTTACCAAATAAAAAATGTATCCTTTATTAAACATTAGTTGAAAATTATAACCTCAATCTTTATTCACAAAAGTGTGCACAAATGATTTCAATATAAAATGAAAATTAATGTGTAACTTGAAGCAAATACTTTAAATCCATTTTTTACTATTAAATATCATATAAAAAATCGTATCCATTCTGGAAAATAGAATAATTGCATAATATGATTTTAGAATATCTATTAAATATTGAATTCCTCAATACAGGCATTATCAGATGTCTGTCAGAGAATTTCTTAACAGTAAATACCAATTTCATCCCTTTTTCTCCTCAAGATGATTTACATTGAAATCTTTATTAAAAAAACAGTTTATATATTAATTGAATTAAGATATATTTTATCCTATCTTTTTCATATCTCAATGGAATTTCTCTCCAAGATAACAGTTAACAAACTTTTAAAAAGCTTCAATTAATGAATAATGCACGAATAACAATATTAATTTTTTAGCTGCAGATTCGTTTTAATCTTTTTCTTAATAATTTAAATATTAGTATTTCTCATAGTTTATTGGCTATAAATTTCTACAGATTTTATATGATTTGTGAAACTGGATTCATTTTACTGATCTGTATTAAATTACTAGAATTACAAGTTATTAAATTAAAGTTATTAAATTACTGTTATTAAATTACAAGAAATACCTAATCAGTTCCTGTTAAAATATTTATAAGTAAATAAAGACTTTAAAAAAGATTAAGCTATTTTTATCAAGTGATTAGTGCTTCTGAAGTCAAAATAAAAAAATTTTGGGTTTATCAAACGGTCAAAATTTGGCTTTTACAAATATTTTGCTGATAATATAGATTAATATGGTATTAATTTCAAATATCGATTATAAACAATGATTCTTAAGTATCAGCCTGTTGGCCATCTGCGCCAAAAATAATATGCCACTAAATTTATAAACATTGCAGAATTTTATCCTTTTTTTTTTCAAACTGTGAGGTAAAATTAGAAGCAACTTCTATTTGCATCGAAACAAATAGATTAAAACTTATTTTTTAATTTCTATTCCAGTTATTTGACATAAATTTAAAATTTACAGGCGCTAAAAATGAAAAAAAACGGGAATTCAAGTATAATAAATATTAGATAAAATGCAGCATTTTAGGAAAAAAATTTTGATGTAAATATTCACAATGAAATAATACGTAAATTTCATAAGTAATATATAATTTGTTTTGGATTATTTAGATTTTACTATATTTACTTATTTTTTGTAATGATTATCAGTAGTTATTTGTAGTAATTATCAGTAGTTATATTCACGATAATTGATCATTACATATATTTGAGATAAGCGAAGTTCTCAAGTTTCCATTTCAGTGTAATAAGTACAGAGTAGTACAGAGTATAAGATAAAATAACCAAAGACCATGACGGTGATAGTTACTAGCCAAATCACTACCAGTTTTTCTTCGTAAAAGAAAGGAAATTTTTATCTTATCAGACTCATTTTTCGTAAACACTGGTGTCATTTTGCACATATTTTTAATCATTTTTATGGCAACTAACAATTGGCAAATAACTGACGTAAGTAATTTTTTCCAGGATTAAAAAATTTGCATGTATGCTTTTCTTTGTTTCATAATAAATCAATTAATATGTAAGATTTTTATACTATTCATAATGAATCCCAAGCAAAATTCTGAAAGAGTTCTGTTGAACAATTCTGCAAAAAGTAAAAGTTATAAATCTACTATTTCCTATCCTAACTTATAAGTACTAAAGTTGGTATTCATTTCTAAATACTTGGAAAATTAGATATCTATATAGCAATATATTCATATCAGTTCGAGTTATAATAAACTCTAAAATACATCTGTAAAAATTTCAATTTTGAAACAAAAAACAATAATTACTTTTTATACATTGTTAAACTTCAAGCAACAATTATTGTTCTCTCTTCTAGGGTTACAATTAAATCATGTCAATGTGATTAATTCACATATGTTTAAAGTTGAAATTGTTTTAAAATGTGATGCATATAATATATATATATATATATATATATATATATATATATATATATATATATATATATATATATATTATACACATTACGGATAAAAATTCATAAAATAATTTAAATTTTTTGTATTCTCCTTTTTTGGAACTTTTTACAGAAATATGGTCTTTTATGAATAAGTAATCCACACGAATGGACGACAAATTTTATTGGGCATTAAATTTGAGTAATGTTAATAAAAATGATTTATGATCTTTATCAACGACGTCAATCATCCGTTGGTAGAATGCTTATTTTTCATTTCTCCTCGAGTTTAAATGTGTGACACGCCCTTTGGCGAAAATATCTGAAAACTACACATTCAGTTTTAATCAAATATATAATAAATCAATATTAATGTATAGGTTAAAAATATCAGCTTTAACATTGATATGAAATAATATCGGTCAACTTTGTTAAGAACATTTGATTTCTTTTATACGTATTATTCAATAGGATATTGAACTTTAATACTAATATTACAACAATAATAACTATTTAATATATATATAGAAACATTATACAATTTAAACGACCTGTTTAAAATTCGAAAACTCTTATAAATATATTTTGAATTTCTTCTTTATGTTCCATAGAAAATGCATTGAATTAATGTTCGGTTTCACAGTAATACTTGTATCTCTTTGTTCAGTTATATTCACTTACAAACAATGGATTAATTCAGTTAAAACTAAAGGTAATTATCAATAATGTGCAAAAAAAACTTCTAAAACATAAATGTATTTTTATATCATTTTAATGTATCCGCTATTTTTCTATGCAGGGTTTAAAAATTATTATTTATTACCTTGCTTTAAGTCTGAAGGTGTACTCGAGGGCTCTTGATGAAATATCTTAATTAAAAAACACAACAAAAGAATGTAAGTGGTTTTTTAATG
Source organism: Latrodectus elegans (assembly GCA_030067965.1). Taxonomy (NCBI): domain Eukaryota; kingdom Metazoa; phylum Arthropoda; class Arachnida; order Araneae; family Theridiidae; genus Latrodectus; species Latrodectus elegans. The sequence goes on along the minus strand of CM057815.1, from coordinate 11,036,683 downwards.
AGAGCCTTGCCGATGATGGATGGGACTGGACATGTTTTCGTAGGCGTGACACCAAACTTGATACGCGAATGTGAAGCTTCAGGCTCCTCATTGTTATCAAAGATTAAGTTTCCAATATTTAATCCTACAATAAATTCGCCTACGTTCAAATTCTAAAGAAGAACCGCTTCTGTGATAGATTTTTCCCCCACCACTTGTAAGCAAGTTTAAATAAATTGGCAATATTTTGTTTAAAATTTGGCGACTTATTAATAAGTCGCCAAATTTTAAGCAAAAAATACTGGCCCTTCAAAAAAGAAGTTAAATTTCAACAGACTAAAGCTGAATTATTGGTTTTTTAAGTTGAATCATAATTTATATGAAGAGCTATTTGTCCATCAATATTTATTTTTAAATTTGCTTGATTTTTGAAAAGATACGAAAGAAATCTTTACACAAAAACTATACATCATACCACAAATTATCTCTTTGTAAATCAAAAATGAAATGAAACTTATTAAAAAAAATAAATAAATAAATAAAAAATAAAAACATCAAATTATGCATCCAACTTTAACTTTTTAAAATTTTAGACAAAATTTATTGGATTAGAGAGATCTACTTATAGAACTGCACAAATCGAAATGTAATTTATACGTTTTAAATCGAAATTATATTAGTTATTATTAATAAATACAATAATTTTATAACAAATTATTTCGGAATTTGGTGAATTTTTTAATAAATCCAACATTAATCTGAATTGGTTGATTTCTCAACGATTATTTATTGCACGGGATGGTTAATTAGACCGAAATTAAATATTTAGTTAGGCTTGAAAGATTACAAATACTGAAAATTATTTAGTGATAAACATTGGCATTATGTAAATTTCAACCTTTGAGGTGTTTGTTTCTATTTAATTTAAATATAATCATCTTTTTTTTCTAAAATTGAAAAAAAAATCATAATTCGAATGATTTTTGCTCACCATTTTCACAACTTTTTCTGACAAAAGTAACAAAACTCTGAAATCAGACCTATCATCAAAACTCAAAGAACATTCTACATTTTTAAACTCCTGAGTCATGAATTTATTTGCGTAGTTTAATTTTAAATTTTTTTGATTTCCTTCTAAAATTCCATTTTGAGAAGGATTTGACCGCATGGTTCGAAACTCACTCAGATCACGTAAGAGTTGAAGTCACGTGATTCGGAATTAAGTTCGGCATTAAATTATTTTAATTATCGACTACTTGTTGGAACAATGACGAAGCCTATAATTAAAGCAGCCTTCTGACTAGTAAGGGGTCGCTCGGGTTCAAGTGGGCGGGACGCACTCATCCGTCAAACTACGGTTAAGGTTTACATATGGGGACATTTCTCTAGTTGAGTGGGCAGTCAGAGCTTTCTTTTTTTTTTTCTTTTTTTACCTTGCACTCGCTAAATAGTTCTGAATTGTTGTATAATTTTTTCTTTCTTTTATAAAAAAAAAATAATGAAGTTGCTGCTGTAACTCCATCAAAAGTTGTTACAAGGTGAAAATTGCCTAATTTTCAAGAGTTAAGCAGATTGATTGGAGAACTCCAACCTTCCCTACGTGTCTCAACTTAATTTGGGTAATACTCTTCGTTTAAAGAGCGTTCCCTAATTTTATAAGAAAAAGTTGTAATTATAAAGAATTAAATTATAAAGAATTATTTCTGATTTTAAAATAAATATAATAATTAATCCTCAAAAGAATGTTTTACTAGTTTAATATATTCATTTTTATACAACAAGAAGGATAAAATAAAAAACGAAGTCATACAGTTACATATATATCTTTCTAGGAAGACATTTCACTACAAGTCATCCATTATAATACGTTAGAATAAATTAATTCATGAAAACTCTCAAGAACCCACCTTGTCAGATATATATAAGGAAAATTTAACGTGTATCTGTTATTATATTTACTAGGAGTTAAAGTGGAATAGGATGATTTAATTAGAGGTTTTCTCGGGGAGCGTCATCATATATATATATATATATCATTTGAATCAGAAAAATCTTCATAACACATTAGCTGAATTCAAAGCGTTTAACCTTTATTTGCTATAAATGCAGAAACTTGGGAAATTCCTGAGCAACTCCATCAGTAAGTGCATCCGATATAAAATTTGAAACACAAAAGCCTTAGAATTGAATATTAAAATTAATTACTCATTGAATATTAATTCAATGTCTTTCCATAAGTGTGGCATGCTGTTTTACCAACATACTCCCTGAGTAGGATTCCATTAAGTGGTGAAAGCAACCGGGTAGGATTCTTCGTAATTTTAAAGCAGGCGTCCAGCATCCAGCGAAAGACCCCCTAATACTTGATCTGCCACATCTAGCGGTACTTTTTCGCTTAAAGAGCGTTACAACGACGGAATATTTAGTCTTTTGTAAACCCGATGGATGTTTAGTTATGCCGGGACTCGAACTGAAGGCATTCCTATAATGAGAGAGACAAATTAACCAATCAAAGCCCTTTCAATTTGTGACGTGTCTAGTACAAAAATGTAACTAACCCGTGAACAGAAAGGTATTATTGTGAAACATGTACTAACTCATTTCACTCTAAAAGAGATAAATGGCGCAAACTAACACAAATGTACCAATGGAAATGATACCTACTCAATAATTAACTTTGTCACTATTTAAAGGCTAAGAATTACGAGTAAAATGCTTTATTATGCTTAGCAGACCAAAATAGGTAATCAGACACGCATTGCAAAACTTTTACCTGATCTAAAATTCGAAAGTATTCAGAATACAATATAAAACTTTGTTGTATTCTTATTTTTTATGCAATATAAGCACAAACCAAACGATCAAAAAAGGATAAAGGATTTTTAGTAATAAAAATACATTTAAAGATAGTCATTAGTCCAGATATCTTAGATATAATAAAAACTTTTAATAGTAAATGATAGAATTAATATTGAAAATTCTACTTACAGTGACTTCTGTTGTTGTTTTTGTCGTGTGACAAATGCAGAGAGAGAAAAAAAGGTAAAAAAAAGACAGGTCATATGTGACCAAAGGCATGGAGCACTTCTCTGGTTACATCTTCAGATTTTTCGGTACAGAGGGTGTCATGTCAGCAGCAGGGGTCGATGCTGAAGAGGGTCGAGGCAACAGAGATGCTTCGGATAATAGTGGAACTCCTGAGCAGTGTCTGCATTCTGCTTATGTCTTAGTTCCGAGTGGCGTGATTTTCATACCCTTCATGTGCCCAGTCCGCATTTTGCTGACAATAAAGGTGATACCACGGCCATGATTAATAAATGGTTCTATTAAATAAGTGGCATGCTTTAAAGATGTTGTTGCAGAAAAGAAACTGAATATTCAATTTTTTAAGTTACGTACTTTATGTGTTATAAATGTAGGTGCATATATACATGCCTTTTGACACTGGGTTTAAGGAAAAAAGAAGTATAACAAGCTTAAGGGTTAGTTAACTTCTATATTTTTAAAAAAGATTAAATAGTTTCTTATATGAGATAATTCCTTCCTTTTGACATATACTTTATGCTTAAAAATTTGGCCGAAGTCTAAAAATTGCTCAAATTTTATACAAAAATTGAGATTCTAGATTAAACATTGTATACAATTAATCAGAAAATACGAAGTTTTTCCAAAATTACATAGTATTATGAACTTTTATTATAATACTTCTTTTTTAAAAATGCAACTAAAATTTGGATATATATATATATATATATATATATATATATATATATATATATATATATATATCAACAATTTTAGTTTTAAAATATATTGAGGATTGTTTTTTAAATGAAAATTGGTATCTGTTGATAATCTCATTCAAAATTGTTGTGAAGTAAGCATTAACATGTGATTTTTATTGAATTAAGCAAAACATGAAATATATTTTTGATTACTTTTTTATAATGGATTGTTTGTTTTCAGGATATAAGTGTATCATGTAATTACACTCACATCTATAAATTAACGATAATTCAGAATCACACAGAAATCGAAATCTAAAAAAAAATTTCACATGCAGATTTATTGCACACACATCTCGAATAATATGCATATTACAAGAAACCATTAGATGACACCAATAGTACGTCACAATGACGAGAGTGTAAGAGAGGGTTATTTAAGGAATAGTTGCAAAGAAGTAAAATTGTTCAAAAGTGCTTTAAGAGACTGCAATAACCGCATAGTTATGGCACAAAGGAAGCATTTCGATGATGTTTTACGTGGTAGAATTATCGGCCGTCTGGAATTTGGACGTACCCAGCAAGAAGTATCCGAGGAACTTGGAATCACCCAGAGTGTCATCTCCAGGATTTGGCAACGGTTCAAAGATGATGGAAATGAGAGTAGACGTTACAGCACAGATCACTCCTGAGTTACAACGCTCAATAAGGACCGGAATTTGGTAGTTGCTACTAAAAGAAACAGACGGAGCACAGCATCAGATCTATCTAGTAAGGTCTCTTCAGCTAACGGTAACACAATTTCAAGTCAGATCGGGTACAAACGCTTAGGGCACATAGCGCTTGTACTCGGTATGTGCTCGTAGGTCTGTCAGATGTGTTACACTTACCACAACTCACTGTCGCCTCTGTTAGCCTGGAGTAGAGAGCATGCATTGTGGACACCGCAACAGTGGTTTTGTGTGATGTTTTCCGACTTCAGTTTTCCAGATTTAAATTTCAATCTGATTCTCGCCGGACTTTCATATGAAGAGGGCCAAGAACCCGTTACCACCAAGGGAACACCATTGAACGACACAGTTACGGTGGTGCATGATTGCATGTTATGGGAGGAATTATTCTGGGTTCCAGAACTAACCTGCATGTTCAGAATGTAACCTTGACAGGCCACATCTATCTGGATGTCATTCTGGAAATACATCTACGTTTGTTTCGGGGGGCCATGGGTGCGGAATTTCTGTTTATGGATGACAACGTCCGTTCTCACCGTGCAAATATTGTAGACGAATGCCTTCAATTGGAGGATATCATTTGCATGGACTGGTCAGCATACTCACTGGGCTTGAATCCAATAGAGCATGTGTGGGACATGCTTGGCAGATGAATTGCAGCCCGTCAACTTCCTCCCATATGTCTACCAGAACTTCGGTGAGCGTTGCTTGATGAGTGGTGTAATATTCCCGAAGATAGATTGATAATTTAATACTCAGCATGCCTAGGCGTTGTACGGCCTGTAATGCATCGTCTGGGGGGCATGCCATGTATTAACCATCACACCAATCATGTTTTATTGATTTTTGTAAATAGGCTCTTTTATGAAATTTGCTCCAGGGAATAAAAATCACAATTTTTATTAATGATGTGAACCATATAGCATCTTTATTGCTCTTTACCTTTTTTAATTTTACAAATAAGTCATCTGTTTTGCTTCTGTCTCTTTCTTTGCCTTAACTTGCATTATCCTTAATTTATGGTCACGAGTGCAATGTAATATAATTAAATATAAACTTAGCAAAAAAGCTGCATTTTAAGTTATTAGGGATGATTTAATATGTAAATTTGAAAAAAAAGTATTTTTTTGTCGTTATTGCTTTTATTATTACAGCTCCATAGCTATTTTACAAGGATTTGAATCCAATCAAAGCAAGTGAGAAGATAAATATTGCGCAATACTGATTTTCAAAACACGGCAAACGAATGTTAGAATACCATGTTAAGACTTGAATATTTTTTTGCATTATTAAGTAAAATAATCATCACAAATCCGGAGTTACTTTTCCAGTATTTGAATAAAATCGTGAAGATGAGAAAATGAGACGATAAATATTCAAAATGTAATGAACAAGTTTCAGAATACGTGTTTCTGCTATTGTTGTTGTCACTAATCCCGGATGGTTCAATTCGAATACTAGGCCAACTCCACAAGTTCATAAGCTTCCAGGAAATCCAAAAATATAAGGGACTTTGAAAAAGTGTCTTCGAAGCCAAAATTCAAGCATAACAAGATGTGCTCAAGTAATACCTGTTGATCTTCACCTTTTTGCTCAGGATAAAGGTCTTGTGATTCTGAACATATTTGACTCCCCCTCAGGTGACTACTGGTGAAGCGTGAAATACAAGTCTATTGGCTTCTAGATCCCTTAAAAGCAAGGCGCAGGCAGTCCTTTTCTAGGATACCAATTATGAGTAGGTGGAGCCCTCCAGACATCCATTAGTGTTTTTTTTTATTCTCAGATGTTAGTAGTTTGCTCCTAATATATATATATATATATATATATATATATATATATATATATATATATATATATATATATATATATATATATATATATATATATATATATATATATATATATATATAAACGCTTTCAAAGTTTCTGAAAAATGAATTAAACTGAAGAAGAGAAAGAAAATGAGAAAGAGGAAAATGCTCAAAAAAGAGAGGTAAGGTAAGGAATAAAATGAGAATAAGAGAGAGAGGGAGACGTATCACTTGAGGAATTCAAAAATATTCTTTTGAAAATTTCTGGATGTTCAGAAGTTAGTGCAGAAGATGTAGAAAAAAAGATTAGGAGTGAGACCCTAGATTTCAAATTACAAATGATGATAAGCTTATTGGAAGTATTGAGGAAGAAGATGACTTTATAATGTCCATGTTGCGGCAGACACGAGACCATCAGCTACTCAAGCATCTACAGCTTTGAAGTTTATGGTGCGTCAGCCCGAGTGGGACCACAGCAAATTCTCACTGAGAAGCGGACTTGGCTGCTCGAAAACGGATGAAGGCAGTGAAACAGCTGACTCTGACCGAGATGTTCAGCAAGTAATGACTTTCATTTACAGCGCTGTACACGCACACTGTATCATTGAGCAGCATTTGCACAAGTACCTTTGCATGTAAAAGTGTTACCCCTTTTTATTTAATTAAAAGTTTATTTTCATCAAAAATACCAAACTTTTTCATTTTAAACGTTCAACAAGTATTTAAAATAGACACTTTTTTTTTTAAATAATCCACGTAAGCAATTTCAAATTGGCTAAATTCTATATCAACATATTAAATATCATTTCGTTATATCGTTGATACTTTTTTATTTTTAATAAAGCAATAGAGTTAGATACAAAACATTTCCTCATAAGCATTATATATTGCTATGTATATATTTGGAAAGGTTTTGCACTTCTCTCCACGATAATTTCAAACGTTTGACACATATGATAACGAAAAGCATTTTGCTTATAGAAATATAATTAAATTAACGATAACTGAAGGTCGAATTTTAATCGATGTAGCTGACATATTCAAAGTAACATTTTTGTGAAACAGCGAACACAAAATAAGCTTCATTCATATTTTTCTTCAAATTAAAGCAAGCCTTTCCAAAAACGAAACGCAATATTTGCATCAAATGCAAGATTAACCTCCAAAGGAATAATTCATATTTATTGATCCATAATCATTCATTTTAAATTACTACCTTCGCTGCTGTGGAGAAATCAGTATTTGCATATTTGTGAGTGATTGTTACCGGCGATCATAAATATTACGTCCAATCACAAAACGAAGAATTATTTATTTTACAAAAGGCGAACACGATCGGACGCATTTGTTGTTTCTTTCCCTGCAACGTTCAGAGGAAAAGGCAAGAGATTGACTTACAAAAACATATTATCTTTTTATTGTCTCATTATCACCTTCATTAGCACACGGTAGTGTTACGGCCTCTTTTACAAAAATCAGCGCTTTGTTTGACACTAATTGTCCAGAACCACCAGCGCCACCTAGTGTCCCACCGAATAAAAAAAGAGGCGTGGTTTTCAGAGAATATAAAACAATAGTGTCGCATTAGTACGCCGATTCCAAACACATTTCGCTAAAAGATTTCTTTTCTTTTTTTCGAATGGTATCTTCACCTGCTTGTTATTTGTTTTCGAATTCATTTCGTGACGAGTGATAACAAGATTTAAGAGGGATTTATGATCTTTAACTGTATTTCAGCGTCCATTGTATTTTTTGTATGAAAGGATTAGCATTTTCAATTTACTTTGTTCTTATCCCTAGGTTGCTCTTTTTTACTTCCATGCTTAATAGGAAGGAGCAAATGTTCTTTTTGAAAGGTAATAAAGTATGATTTCTAATCTGAGTACTTTTCTATCACAGAAAAAGTTCGTACATTCATAGCAATAGTTAAATGTGTAGATATTATAAATTTGAAAAGTGTTTCTATGCATATTTAAAATTTATGATATATATATTAGGTTTAAATAAATAAGATAATCTTTAAATTTACTGGATTCATTACCCAAACAATGAATCTCAGTTGGTTCTGGAATCTTTGAATCTCTCGAATCTTTTAAGTAGCTTATATATAATAATTAAAATATAAAATAAACTTGAATTAAATAAATATGATTTTAACTAATGTGTTAAGCATGTTTTATCGAATTTAAAGTGTAATGATATTAAAAAATGAACTATCAATTTAAAAATTCTGAATTTATTATTATTTTTATTTATTTTCAAAATAAAAAGTTAACTGTTAATTCTGTTACGATTTTAGCTAATTTATTTTCTAAATGGACATAAAAATTCACATAAAGTTTAGGATTAAACGTGATGTACAGGAATAAAGATAAATAATGAAATTAGTATAAAACATAATGTGAAAGGTGATAAACTTTGAAAAATAAACAAAAAAAAAATCAAGACAGATAAGATATCAGTGACAAATTTCCATTAAAAGATCGATTTTAAAAATCTATAAATTCTGAAAAAAAGTACAATTATAAATATTAATAGGATAGTTTAAAAAATTGTTAAGATTTATTAGCCAAAATATTCTTAATTGATTTAAGAATATTTTAGCTAATAAATCTAATTAACTAAAATTTGGCAACTTAATTCTCTTAATTTTGAACCGCTTCTAATTCTTGATCCGACATTTTCTTTGATTGTATTTTATAGTAGTTAGGCAGCGAATGATGACTGTATTATTTAATGCTAAGCATTAAATGGTTAACGTTTTATACTCAGTTTGTAGGTTCAAATCCCACCTTGGGTATATAAGTGTCTGCAGTGGTTCTGAATTCTTTTTAAGCTTTAGGTACCTTTCAAATTAATCCTCCTGCACAATGGAATTAATTTTATGAGCAAAATAAATCATAAACTGCGAACACAGATTATACAACAATAAACCACGATGAATAATCATGATTAAAACATTACAATATGAAAAGTAAATGTTAACATTCATTTTCATTTATTAATATTCATTGGAAAGAGGATGTTCCACTGTATAAAAAGTGGCATCAGGTCCGACAATTGCAGAGTTGAAAAGAAAAAATCCTGATTGTCAGTTATTGGAAACAACTTTGTTGGAAAGTCACTTATCAAATCAGCTTCAAATTTTTATGATACTTTTTCTGGTAAAAGTTTAGTTTTTAGTTACTCTATTCTACAAGTGTCTACATACCACAAAAGCATCTCCGATTATTTTGTTTGCGAAAATAAAAATATTCCGCTTACGGCAAGAGAAGCCAGAAGAAACTGCGCTATGGTTTACTGTGAATGCATTTAGAATAACATCAGATTTCTATAGTAAATATAGCCAATTTATAACGTCTATAAACCCCTATTTGAAACGTACAGTTCTTGTTACTAAGGCAACCACTCCTCACCAGATTATGTAACGGGAGTTATTTTTGTAATAGTAAGAAGAATTGCGATAGTCGTTGCATGATCAACTTTCTGTACCCTAATTTGTTGACAACCCTTAACACACACACATTTTCTCCACAAAGTCTCCTTAAAGGACTTTGTAGGGAAAATGTTTCTCCTAGCCAACGCGTGTTATGGTGGCGCTCTGCGAGGACGTCGTGACGGGTTCCGATTTTGCTTGTGATCGTGCCTTGTTAACTATCAGAGAGTGGTACCTTCTTGTTGGGTTGATGGTTTCGATCATCTGATCTATTCTGGTATCGTGGAGGTAAACGGGCATAACATCATCTGAGCAGATCAATGACTCGTCTGATCAGGAGTGCTGCTATCGGAATCGAATGCGGCTATTGGTTTTCCTTTCTTAAAGAAGGATCCAAATAATCTTACTTTACTTTGCGATAGATAAGCTTTTTCAGACAGTGGACATTTTGCAGCTTTAAACTCACATCACGAATTGATTATCCGCTTACGGAGCCCAAGCCCTTACCGAATTGAACCTTGAAATTTCTTGTGGTTCAAATTCATATTAAATCAGAATTCTAAGCCAAATTATGCCTTCTGAAACGAAAGTAACTAAAGTAATGAGCCAATTATTCTAGTAAATGTAATTTTAATCGTTAAATATAACTGACGATCATCCATAGAATATTAATCTCAACGTTCTGCTGCCAAAATGGAGCAGATAAACATAATTATTTCAGAATTCTGAGTCTCTATTAAATACTGATATTCCTATTTGAGCTGCTATTCTCTTCTTACATTCTCTTCAAGACTTACTTCAATTTATTTTAACATAATAAAAGAAAATAACTGACAAATATTACTTATCTTGTTTTAATGTATTGTTTCTGCATATTTATTCCTTTTTTAATCTTTCAATCGAGTTGATTTCAACAATATCATAAAAAAACAACAATGATATGAAAAATATTACTATTTCTTGATTATGAGAGGTATTAATATTCTTGATTATCAGTTTAACTGAAATAAATTATAATTTGCGGAATTCTTGGAAATAAATTATGTATATAACCCTTAAGTATATAATCATATATACTATCTTTTATTATATATATTTATCATCTATAGTCATGCCACATAAATTATATAAAAATATAAGATAAAAATATTTTCTTTTCTTTAAACTTTCATATTTTCATAAATTGCGTGATAAAGGTATATATATACATATATATATATATATATATATATATATATATATATATATATATATATATATATATATATATATACATATATATTAAAATTTAATTGAACAAATAAGTTTACTAAGCATTTCCTACATAAAATAGTTAATACAAATAAATATGTTTCTTTAATACAAATAAAGCCATTATAAAAATTTTATGGTATTCTTCGAGTTGTTGGAAAATTGAATTAATTTAAATTTAAAAATTTATGTGAATAATGAAATTGAAATAAGTTTTATCAGATAGATAAGATAACTCGAGAAGAGTAATTAACATTCTTACATCCTGGTTGCAAACATTCTCTCTCTCTCTCTCTCTGTATGGTATCGTAAATTTAAAATGTATTTAAAATAAAATTAATCTATCGAAAATTTTAATTTAAGATTTGAATATAAAACAAGTGTTAAAGCTCAAATCTTCAATTTTTAACCATAAAGTGGTTGTTTCTTTCCTTCCAGTTGAGATAATAGCTACATCACTTTGTTACAATTCACATTGATTTAAAATATCTATGACGTCCGATAAAAAATGTCTTTTCTACGTCACGCATAATTAATTACGACATGGTATTGAGATAGCGTCGTAAATCCGACTTGTTGACGAATTATCTGCCTGCTTTTAAATCGCATTCTTCCAGAGGCAGCAAAGAAGGCCATTTTCACCATCCAATGTCTGCTAATAGTGTCGAAGTTCATTTTGTTAATAAAACGATTTCTTATATAAAGACAAAACATGGACTTGAGAAGCCATTTTCAGTTGATTCAAACCATTAACATATGAACAGTAGAATAGCAAAAAAATAAAAATGAAAAAAACATGACAAAACATCCCCTTTATTATTAATTTAAATCAGAAAAGACTATTTAAATTGCAAAAAGTTTCGAAATTTCATTTTTATAAATATAGATATAATTTAAAGGTTAAATACAAAATACAAGTTCGGGTATATTTGATGAAGATGAGGGATATTATGTAAGTACAAATAAATTTATACTTTAAGCATAAAAATGTCAAAAAAAAAATTCCGACAATATAATTTAATATATTAGCTTAAAATGTGTAAACATTTAATTTACCACTCAAATATCTTCATATCTGTATTTCGACATCTATTTTAAACTCCAGAAAAAGGAACAAATAATTAATTTGATATGAATAAGGAAAAAACGGTATACAGCAATATGGTAGCATCGAATGCGTTGCGGCTATATGGCGTAATTAATGTAATTACTTAAAATCCAAAAACGTTCGCGTGTAATAGCATTTTTATTAAGAGGTAGCAAAACTATTTCTTACAAAAACATAGATTAATTTCATGCATTTTTTAAAAAAAAATTGGTTTAAAAAATGCAACCAAAATCTCTGTAGCCTTTGATTTTGACATTTAAGCTTCTATTATATGGCAGGAGATGGTTAACAAATCTTCACTGGGAATAAATATGTTTTCTTTCATTGAATATTTAAAATAGAAATGGCAATTACTCCACTTCTAGATTTTTAATTAGAATTTACAACTATCTTTGCTTTTCTGATGAATGTTTCAATGTCGGTAATTAAATATTCATAAGTTTTAAGCGAAGAATGAATTTTTATCTCTTTTCCCTTATGTTTTGAAGTTGCCAACGTACTTAATAGCCCAATAATTGATTTTCTTAAGCCTTTATATACTTGGTTGTAAGATGATCTGCTTTTCTGATGAATGTTTCAATGTCGATAATTAAATATTCATAAATTTTCAGCGAAGAATGAATTTTTATCTCTTTTCCCTTATGTTTTGAAGTTGCCAACGTACTTAATAGCCCAATAATTGATTTTCTTAAGCCTTTATATACTTGGTTGTAAGATGATTTGCTTTTCTGATGAATGTTTCAATGTCGATAATTAAATATTCATAAATTTTCAGCGAAGAATGAATTTTTATCTCTTTTCCCTTATGTTTTGAAGTTGCCAACGTACTTAATAGCCCAATAATTGATTTTCTTAAGCCTTTATATACTTGGTTGTAAGATGATTTGCTTTTCTGATGAATGTTTCAATGTCGATAATTAAATATTCATAAATTTTCAGCGAAGAATGAATTTTTATCTCTTTTCCCTTATGTTTTGAAGTTGCCAACGTACTTAATAGCCCAATAATTGATTTTCTTAAGCCTTTATATACTTGGTTGTAAGATGATTTGCTTTTCTGATGAATGTTTCAATGTCGATAATTAAATATTCATAAATTTTCAGCGAAGAATGAATTTTTATCTCTTTTCCCTTATGTTTTGAAGTTGCCAACGTACTTAATAGCCCAATAATTGATTTTCTTAAGCCTTTATATACTTGGTTGTAAGATGATTTGCTTTTCTGATGAATGTTTCAATGTCGATAATTAAATATTCATAAATTTTCAGCGAAGAATGAATTTTTATCTCTTTTCCCTTATGTTTTGAAGTTGCCAACGTACTTAATAGCCCAATAATTGATTTTCTTAAGCCTTTATATACTTGGTTGTAAGATGATTTGCTTTTCTGATGAATGTTTCAATGTCGATAATTAAATATTCATAAATTTTCAGCGAAGAATGAATTTTTATCTCTTTTCCCTTATGTTTTGAAGTTGCCAACGTACTTAATAGCCCAATAATTGATTTTCTTAAGCCTTTATATACTTGGTTGTAAGATGATTTGCTTTTCTGATGAATGTTTCAATGTCGATAATTAAATATTCATAAATTTTCAGCGAAGAATGAATTTTTATCTCTTTTCCCTTATGTTTTGAAGTTGCCAACGTACTTAATAGCCCAATAATTGATTTTCTTAAGCCTTTATATACTTGGTTGTAAGATGATTTGCTTTTCTGATGAATGTTTCAATGTCGATAATTAAATATTCATAAATTTTCAGCGAAAGAATGAATTTTTATCTCTTTTCCCTTATGTTTTGAAGTTGCCAACGTACTTAATAGCCCAATAATTGATTTTCTTAAGCCTTTATATACTTGGTTGTAAGATGATTTGCTTTTCTGATGAATGTTTCAATGTCGATAATTAAATATTCATAAATTTTCAGCGAAGAATGAATTTTTATCTCTTTTCCCTTATGTTTTGAAGTTGCCAACGTACTTAATAGCCCAATAATTGATTTTCTTAAGCCTTTATATACTTGGTTGTAAGATGATTTGCTTTTCTGATGAATGTTTCAATGTCGATAATTAAATATTCATAAATTTTCAGCGAAGAATGAATTTTTATCTCTTTTCCCTTATGTTTTGAAGTTGCCAACGTACTTAATAGCCCAATAATTGATTTTCTTAAGCCTTTATATACTTGGTTGTAAGATGATTTGCTTTTCTGATGAATGTTTCAATGTCGATAATTAAATATTCATAAATTTTCAGCGAAGAATGAATTTTTATCTCTTTTCCCTTATGTTTTGAAGTTGCCAACGTACTTAATAGCCCAATAATTGATTTTTGTAAGCCTTTATATACTTGGTTGTAAGATGATTGTACATTTCTATATTCTTGGGGACACATAACATAAATATAGAGTATTTTAATCCTTCACGCTATAATACTTTCTCATCTCGAATTTGTATATATTTATAGAAATTTCTATATATTTTTACTGCAAATAAAATCAACATCTGCATTTTAAAGGAAATGATAAAATAATCAGTTTAGATCGACTTTGACAAAAGTTTGAAATCCAATCCTTCTAAAAATACATATTCTTTTTTACGTTTTTGATTTAATTATTTCGCTTTCTTATGTGTTTAGTTTTATAATTGTGTACTTTACAATCGCTTTATAAAAATTTACATTCTTACATATGCATTTCTATACTATATCCTAAACATTTTAGACTAAAGTTGAAACGTTTACAAAAATTAATTAAATTTATTGCTAATTGTTTTTTATTTTTATATAATAATCACTAAAATAATTTATCACTAAAATGTTTAATATATTTATATAATTATATTGGTTGCGAAGTCTATTAAATCATAAGCATCCATATTGTAATGGATCCAGTTAAAACTTCTAATTGATGTATACAAAACAAACTGGAAATTCAGTAGTTTTAACTTACTTTTGACCCATTTACTTTTTTAAAAACCAGGACACTTTTTATACTGGTTAGCGTACATATATAAGTCATCAATTAATGTTAAAATAAATATCTTTCTCCATTGTCACCCATGATAATTGAGTATAAATTGGCTCTCCAACTACACCGAAAGGAACTTGTGTCGTAGGAAAGAAAGATTATTTAGCGCCAATAAACACTGAAGGGGCCACACCCATAAGTAGCCCCGGTGAAGTAGTAGCCTCTACCCTCCCTCGCCCAAGGGCAACACTGGAATACATTCCGCTTTAGATCTGTGAAATAACAGAATAACAAGCACACATTGGCTTCGGGATATTAAATCGCGCTTATTGCAATTGGATTATGCAGTGCCAATTAACAGCCTATAAATTCATTATCACCAAAACTCTCATATTTCATGTTTTCTAAAGTACTTTGGCAACTTAAAAGAGCGGAGGAATTTTACGAGGAACTGGTAAACGAAAATCACTAAAGCTTGATCTGTGGATTTTATAATAGGTTATAGATTTAATTAATTGTTATTTAATATTCATGACGTGGATTCTTTGTGTGAGATTACACATAACAATACTAAACCTTAGAAAAATCTAATTTTGTGTTTTTAATAACATTTCATGGGAAGATTAACTATTAAATGTTTGAAGCCACGTTGTAGAGACACTGGCAAAAAGCGAAGGGAATCGTTACATATTTATATAGCCAACGTATTTTGACTCCCGAAAAAGACTTTTCACAGTGTTGTTACTCATGACACTTGGATTAACCAAGCTCGCTATACATTAGCTATGCGAACTGAATTCAGTAGGATGCCCCATTTGTTTAACTAGAGCATCATGAAGGTGAAAGTACGATTTTGCTCTAAGACTCCTCCGACAGATGGCAGCAACAGAGAGTTCCCTCCCTCAATTTTGACATTTATCTGGAGGGGGAGAAATCTTTCTTCTCTCCATTACACCCATGGCAATTTCTCAACTACCGACTTTAGGATTTTCGATGACACAGATTACATTATCACATTTTTGATCATACAGATTTAAAGAGCACATATATCGTATGTGCTCGGTGGGTCTTTGGCGGCAGTGGGGATTGAGCCCCGCGCTTCTGGATGGAAGGCTGATTCCCTAACCAAGGCTACAATAACCATGCTGGTGCAACAATAACGGCTACACTTTTCAAAGTAAATATCTGAATCATGTGACAGAAGATGAAAAACCAGGAAAGTGTTTAAGTTTCCATCATAATACATGTACACCCAGAAAGCCAAATTTGCATTCATTTTCATGTTATTCAGTGGTAGTTGGAATCAAGCCTAGGGAATTTTATTCTGAAGAAAGAGTTCCCAATACTAGATAACGAGGAGGTTACAGAAAGTTTAGACATCACGAAGTGGATGACTAAACATCGAAAAACAACTACATGTAAATTGAGCATCTGCTATTGAGATTTCTGCTTTCTGATTGGACTTTCATAAATAGTAGTAATCATTTACACATTGTAAAGGATCTTGAAAAATTCCCACGTGTTCAGCCCGGTAAATGAAGATATAGAAAACAGCATCGCATCATTCATTTTTCCCTTATTCAACATTAGCTAAGATGAAATCGCATACCTACACCGAATACAATGGCCTTATCAACACAATAGAAAGGGCCAAGGTAGATTAGTGGTTAGGGCATCGGCTTTTCGTTCTGGAAGGACGGGGCTCGATTCCTAATGCCATCAAAGATCCACCGAGTATATACTTGGTTGTTAAATCTGTGGAATCGAAAGTACTGTAGTCGATCCTTGAGTGGTTACCACGGATGAAATGGTCTGGAGAAAATTTCCTCCACCTCAAGATCAAAGCCAAAATTGCAAGAGTGGATATTCTGGTGGTGTGCCATCTATCGGAAGAGTTTAAAGAAAAGTAAATTCGTCGTGCTCTGGTCAAGCAAAAGACGTACCTTACTGACTTGAATTCAGATAAACAACGGCATAGTGAGCTTGATGTGTGTCCAAGTGTCAGAAGTAACAACAGCAACACAATATAGAAATGCTAAACGAGATATGAATTATAAATGTTCTGATGCGAAGACTGTTAAATTGTTGGGAACAAGACCAAAACTCACCCCTTATGAGTTTGGCGGGAGTTCTGGAGGCTCAGTATAGCTTCACGCAGCGTCCCGGTAAAGGCCAACCAAGTGAAGTCTCATTTGCTATTCTGAGTGATCTGTTGGGTGACCACGTCCGCTCCTTCTCTGAGTTGCAAGATCTTCGTGGAATGATGACGAGTCCACTTTAATCTATTACTTCTAAAGCCCTTCCACTGGTGTGGTGGGTATGTAGAGAAGACTGTGCAGGCTCAGGTGTGACCTCGTCACCTGACCATATTTCAAAATGACGAGACCCTGAATGATGAGTGAGTATATATATATATATATATATATATATATATATATATATATATATATATATATATATATATATATATATATATATATATATATATATATATATATATATATTCTAAACTCTTTAACCTTAAAATCAGTATGGGGCTGACATAAAAATTTATGTATGTATAAATTTGGAGGAAATAAAAATATAGTGGGAAAAAAATGAAAGGAATTCTTACATAAAAGAAAAGCAAAATACACAGAAATACAATTTCATTTTTCTGTCATAAATCTTTTGGAGTTGAGGCTTAGTGTCAAAATCTATTGTATTAAGGAAAATATCCTAGAGTGAATAAGGATATTGTTCTCGATTTTGTAAGAAATGAGATATAGTCGTTGTGTCACAAATATATGTGATTAAGGAATATAGAGGTATATAGTAACGAATTTCAATATGCTAATAATAAACACGTAAAAATAATCTCTATAGATAAAATCCTATAATTATTGAATTATCAATCAAATAAATATCCTTAAAAAACAATATTATTTTATACAAGGTATCTTTAAATCAAGAAAAAAATTATGTATATTTAAAAATTCGAAATATATAACAGCTAAGACAGGAGAACTTATGTAATTCAAAACCATCAACAGAAATTTTACATTATGAAATGTTTATAAATGCCGAATTTCGCATTATATTTTTTAGGCATTATTTCAGAGAATGTTCCTAAAATATTATTGATTTATTAGGGAAAAAATTGAATGTAAATGAAATTCTGTATGTCGTCGAGTATTTGTCCAAAGAGTTGAATTCAAAACGGTTGTATGGAAAAGAATGGAATTTGTATCAGGTGCAATAGAAGCAAAGCCTATGTTAACTAAAAATATAGGCTTTGCTTCATTTAGAAATTTTGTATACAAGATATGTAATTCAACTGAACTATTATCAATAATTATTTGAACTCACTGTAAGACTACGTAGAGAGCTCTGTGTTTTTGCAGAACTCTTCCCACTTATGAATTGCGGGAGAGAAAATCCTGTTTCTTTCCCTCCTTAAAAATTCTTCTTTAAGTGCTTAACAGTGCTATATTAAAAAATGTATGCCAAAGACCATCTTCTTTATTTCTGCGTTATCATTTTTACAAACAAAGATATTTATCATTTTTCATAAGCTTAATTATAAATAACGATATTTATCATTTTTACACATAAGCTTAATGATAAATATAATGTTATTTATCATTTTTCAAACGATATTTATCATAACCTTATTGATCTTCCAAAAAGTATTGATTTTGCTTCTTTTAGCAACTATATCGGTTTTTCGAATTTTCAGAAATGCATTGGAACACAGATTTAAAAGGAATTTTAACTTCATTATTTAATAATTGTGAAGTTGAAATATTTCTAGCCATTTTTACTTCACTCGAATTGTTTTCAGATGGTCTATTCGTAAAATCTAATTTAGGATTAAAGAGTACAACTTTGAAGTAAATCATCAATATTATCTAAAAATAGTATGAATACCGTTAATTTTCAAATTTATTTTGTTAAAATATTATTCGAAAGTTTGAGGCATGTTTCTAATTGGATGTGGTAGGCCCCGTATGAATTATCTTATTAAATTTAACATAATATAATAACTTAAAGAGAAATAAGAAGCAAGCGAGAGAGTTTTGCATATATACTATTACAATCTTTTTTAACGTCCTCATTCCCAAGCTAGTAACGGTTACATGAATGTTGACGTAAGACGATATGCGCAACTTAAAAGCGAAGTGATGAAATTACATCTTACTAAATAAAATAGTAAATGTTTTGGGTGGTAAATTAATTTATATCGGATGGGACGCTATGAAAGAAAATATGTTCTGCTTTAAACTTCCAGGGGGAGGGAATGAAATTAAACTACAAAAAATAAAACTAATTGAGAAATTACAGTAAGGTGCTAACATATTGAATTTAAAATATTTATGATAGCGATGTGTCAATAGAAAAGAAGATTCTTATCGAATTAATTTTAATTCTTTTAAAATTAGCTTAAGAAAGAAGAATTTCCAGATCAAAATTGATATTTATTAGTGCGTATCAATTATTGAATTACTGATTCGCGAAAAATGAAAGGATAGGAGTAGCATGATATAGAACTGTTTGGAAAATGATGAGTTCGCTAGCAAATTCAGAAGACCTTCATGTCATAAAGTAACTAACACTAAACGAGTCCTGTGGACACTTGCATTTCTATTCAATACTTACGATAGATGAATATGAGCGACGGACTTGCTCTGTTATTGCGACTAATATTCCTAATCTCAACCACATCATACACTAATTTGCCTATTTATTCTTACTTCATTCAATAGCAACTGAGAAACGGCAAGAAATTTCTTCTTTATCTGCTATTATTTAATATGAATAGTCCTTAACTTTGTAGCAACAAACTGGATAAGAGCCCACTAGGTTTTGTGGCCTTTAATTGAAAATGTGTACCTAACTTTTGGAAAATATTGTGCTTAGAGAAAGCTATTCTCTATTTCTTAATACTATATGACACTTATATAGGTTTTTTAAAAAATCTTTAATGCAAATGAATAGAGGGATCACAATTAGATTAGCAAAAATGATCGGAATGTCATGTGAAATGCCTGAAACTTCCCTTTTTTTACAAAATTATTAAATATTGAACTTTGTCCTTTAGTGTACTTTTGATTAGTGCCGTATTGTAGAAACAGAAAACACACTTGATAAAATAGGTAAAAAGACAATAATTTTTCAAAATTTTGAAAAAAGTAGGAAATATATTTATAAATATATATATATATATATATATATATATATATATGTGTGTGTGTGTGTGCATATATATATATTTATATATAATATATATATTCGGAGCAAATAAATATAAACTTTCATTTTTGAAGCGAGCAGAATTCCTGAATGTTATATTTCCTAAACAACTTTGAGAAATAAACATCTTGATATGAATTTATTTCGATTTCATACAGCAATTCTCAATGTCGACTCATGATGAATATTTAGTCGACATATAGAATAAGGTTTTTATTTTGATTGATTGGTGTATATTTATTTAAATTTAATCGTTAAAAACAGTGCATTGAGTCACCTTTCAACTATTCGCTTAATTTATATCAATAAGTTTATTCAGTCTTTTCTCAATCTAAAAGCTATGTAAGAAAAATGTTATCGCAAGAAATTTCAATAAACAGCCTAAATAGTGATTAATAATAGTTTTATTATAATTCACAAGCATAATTTTTGTGTATTTTCTGATATAATGTAGTTTCAATTCAATGATTATGAAATATTAAGTATATTATATTCAAGCTATAATATTAAAAAAATCTAATATTTCAAGTCAGTTATTTAAGTTTTATTTTAAGTGTTTATAAATGTATTTTTCAAAAATTTTTGATCTTCCTAATCTAAAATCTATATGCGAGAAATTATTTATCTGTAAATTGCAAATTAATATCTTTTATGTGATTGTGAATAAATTTGACTACCTCATTATACAGTTTTCTTTAAAAAATCTTTTCATAAAAAATTCCGAAGTTCTAGATGGAATTTTACTTTAATTGATACAGGAGACCTGAGAAAAGATAAATAAAGACAAACTGACGTCGTAACCCTATAAATCTTTCTTGCATTTTTCTGACTTGATCCGCACTATCGAATTTCCGTTTCCATATCACTGTTTCCATCTTATCAGGAAATTTTCTCCCGGGTCAATTTGTTAATTCAACGGGTCGGTACCACCTGAGCAGCTGCATCCTCCCACGGGAGAAAAGCATAAAAATTTCTCCTGGTCAACTGCTAACCAGTGAACCAGAAAATAAACTGGATCGGGTGTGAGATATCCGATCTATCGCTTTACGCTTGCTGTTTTTATTTGCGATATTTAGTTTTTGGTTTGACTCCTAGATGGGGCTGTATTGATATATCAATATTTCTAATGCTAGGTCTGTTATTTATTGTGAATTTAGATTATTTATTATAGTAGAGTATATTTGCCAGTATATTGGTTTATCTGTCGTTTTGTAGTCACTTAGTACTCACAATAATACATTTTATTAGAATACATGACATAAAATAGATTCCATATTACTGCAAATAGTCACACTCCAGGGCTCATGGTGGCCTAGTAGGAAGACAATGATTTCCGGAGCGAAAAGTCCCTAGTTCGATCCTATCCACTTTTTAACAGCAGGAAAGCTTCCCAAATGCAGCTTTGTCGTGGTGGGTGCTTGGGAGTTTTCATAGTTTCCTCCTTTATAACACAGGAATTCGACTCATTGTCTCTGAAAAGTTCTTTCACCTAATAAAAAAAATTTTCAGAGAAGACAATTACTCTGTAAACGCTAAAATGCTTTGCAACGACTTCACGTCACTAGGCAATTCACAACGCAGTATCAAATAATATACATGATCCAAATGAGATTCGAATCCATGCACAGTGGAATTAAAAACCACATCGGTAATTAAGAGTTAATGAACTTGTTTGTTAATACAGCCAAGGACCACCAAGTTGATAAATTCCATACATATAAAGTAATCTTAGTCTATTTCCCTTTGTTAATGTTATGTGCATTTTGACTGAGAAAATGTCGACATTGACTCTTGCTTACAGCTCATAATTATGAGATTCTCTCTTCTGATGTTTCTTGCAATATTTTGTGGGCCATTTTCCAATATTGCTTATGCACATCTATAGTAAGACATTAATGTATTTGTAAATACCAAATTTCCTTCCACACGATATGTAAGTTATGTGTTTCGAATAAGCATGATTACAAGTTCATATAAATGATATATGTTTTTAATGGAACATATTAATAAAACAATTTCTTGCTTATTTTTTCTCTATATGGTAGTTTTTTTTAACATAAAAGTTATATTCTCTCTCGATAGGGGGTTAATTATTATTTTTTATTCTACGCCCGTCCTCGGCATCTCTGCTATTAATCGACGAGCAGCCCAATAAATCGATGAGCAAGTATAAAAACAAGAATGAAGTCCTTTAGCAGCCTCGAAAGAGTTGTCAGTCATAAACTTTAAAACTTCAGGCCAGTTCTTGAGGTGAGTGGCATCCATATGACCATGGTTGCCCAATGGACAGCGAGCAGAGTCCATTACATCTATTCGATACAGATCCTTTTGCAGATAATCATATCCAACTGTCACACCGAAATAAGCTACACCAACAACTCGTGGTAAGAAGCCAGAGATTTTATTGATCTCATCAAGTAGAGTTTTCCATAGCCGGATCAGCATAAAGGGAAACTCTGTCATACTTTATTCTACTAAGGATTACACTTTTGATGTTACGCCAAGGCAGAGAGGGGATTTGGCTAAATCATAAAAGAAGCAGCTTTCGCAAGTCTGACTGCCTGCTCATTTCCAAAAACATCGCAGTGACTCGGGATCCATTGAAGAGCAGCGTGGTCCTTGATTTCAATGAGTTCTTGTAACTTCATTCTGCAAAAGTGGACTAATGCGTTATCATTATAATTTAGATTAGTAAGCGGAAGAATAACAGTCTATGAATCAATAAGGAAAACAATTTTTTGATCATGGATACTTCTTAATTTGGCAATTGCATGAGCTATGGTAATTATTATAAATAGGTTCCAAAATATCAAATATCTTCACTGAGTGAGAATCAAATTCACGAAGTATTTTAAGAAAAGTGAAGGTGCTATTTATTAAGTTAACAAATTGGCTAATTCAATAATACATCGTTTCTAATATTTCAAAAAAAAAAATTGACTTTTACAAACAAAGAATGAGTCAACAAGTATACCATGATGATTATACGGTCATGTCTGATCACCGAAGAAAATCATCATCAGCCACGGTCAGTGTTTGTGAGTAAATCACCTGACACACCCCGAGTCGTAGGTATTTTTTAAGGGGCTGAACACGGCCTAGTTGTAGGACAGCAATCTTTGTGACATAAGAAGGTCGCGGATTCGGTTCCAGCCTCTATTGAACAGTTGGATGTAGATATTATGCTCCTGTATCCATGTCTCCATGATAGGCGCTCGAAATTTTTCCTGGTTTTCTCCCTTGTGTTACATAAATACGCCCATTATCTATAAAAAGTCCTTTCGGAAGACAATTTACGCGATGCATGCTACAATGCCTTCGGGCATTAGGTTGTTCATTTCATCATTAGAATGTTCATTCTTCGACCATTAGGATGTTGATTTCAAATCAATGTTTGAAATTAAAATTTTCAGGGACATCATTAATTTTAATTAATTTAGCATTTGTTTAAGTTTAGATATTATTTCTCCGAATTGAAAATATAGAAATATTATTTAAAAGCTTAATGAACAGATCAAGTTTAAAAATAATTCTTCCCATATTCCAGTCATCAGAACCCTCATCGCAGTATATGAACAACCCCTCATTTTCATCCAACTGTGGGTGTGCAAGGTAAGTAAAGGTCGTTAAAAAGAACAAAAATTGAAAGAGACGCGCTCTTCGATGAGTCGAGTAACAGAAGCTAAAGGCTATGAGGGTGGGGAATGTATTCCTTCTTTTCTTTTATCATTTATTGGCTTTATTCTTTTTTTTTTTTTTTTTTTTTTTGGTAGACATTTCAGCAATCTGGTTATTCGAAACTTCATCCCCGGTGGCTGAGGGTCTGTGCAAATAAATGCAGGGGAATGGAGTCAAATTTTTGAGCTGTTTTGTTTGTGGTCAATGGACTCGAGGGGTTGTGGAATGCAGGTTCTAAAAGGGGGGTTGGGTCGGAGGGGTGAGAAATGCGGAAAAAAAGCTGGAGTCTATTTCAGATTAAACGTGAGAGCTGCCCCTGGAATCATCTGCCTTGGCCTATGTTTTCGTATTGAACTGGACAAGCTAGCCTCGAGGCTGGGCGAGAATATGCATCCGGTAGCAAAGAGATTTGCATTTATAAAATGTCTCCTTGATAAGTGTTCCTGATCTGAAAAATTAAAACTCAAAAAAAATGTCATCTCAATTTTAAAATTATTCTTAGTATATTTCTACATTCATTGATGTTTAAAATATGCATAAACTATATGTTTATAAAATTTCACAAAAACTTTTCTAAAATAAATGACGAAAAAATTCTTTTTTATGTTTGGAGTTTCAAACTGTTTGTTGATAATAAAAGAAATATGTAATTATTTATTTTGCGAGTTTTTCCTAATTTACTTACTAAATCTAGAACAAACCTTATTTTTCTTTAATCCTGATAAGAAATTTTAAGCAGAATACATCTCCACTGTTTTTTAATCTTCTAAATACTTTGATTAAGAGAAAATATTAAAAAAATACAAAATTTAATTATTTGTTTTTAAAAATAATAAATTAAAATATATAGTTTATCACCCCAAATTATAACACAATATATGAAATAGGCTTACATGTTTTATTTTATACCTAAATGTGTTAATGGAAGCATAAAATTTACAAACAAGATAAAATACACTTACAAATGAATGCAAAGTGACACAAACATAAAATATTTAACTATCTAATTTGTGTAACGAATGCTGCTGATTTAGGAAACACTTTTTTTTTTTAACAATATAACATAAATCAGGAGTTATCATTATCAACATTCCCCCGAGAGACAACTCTTTGTGGCCTTCATAAAAGAATAACTTCACGGTAAAATCCTAGGAAAGCCCACACCCTTGGCGATAAACTGAAAAAAAGCGCCAAACCAGAACGAATTTCCAGAAATGGTTTGGCTTATGATATCTAGTGTATCGAAGTAAGGTTAACAAGATTGGCGCAGGTCACAATTATTGCCAACCATAATCATTTCAGAAAAGGGTGTGGGTTCTTTTAGGATCCAACCAACTTCACCCCCTCTTTTTTTTCCAGAAATCGACTTACATTTTGTTTTCTTTTTTCATTAACAATCTTCCCATTTGTTTTAAGTCTTCGTGTTTATCATTTGCAGCCAAGAGTACTAGTAGTTTAAGGAGTAAACCAAAACATTGTTCTCCACTCATATGTAGAAGATGTGTCTTGCTCATCTCATTCTATTTCCTTTTAGGGATTTAATGATGTTCAAATCTAAATCTTGTTTACATTTAGTTTGCTAATATTCCTAACATCAGAAAAGAAATGCAGCGAATAGCTAGATAATTAATCTTAAAATGGTTATTTTTATCGTTCCGGTTGAGATCATGACTGCGCCATTTTACTAAATTCTTATTGGTTAAAAATATCCATGACGTAAGATAATATTTCATCTGCGTCACACAAAATTAATTACGGCATTGTGTTGAAACAGCATCATAAAGCCGAATTGTCAACGAATTTAATACTTGCCTTCAAATCGCATTCTTAGAGTGTCAATAAACAAGGTAACAAAGCAAGTTAACAAACAAACAAATTCACCATCGAATGTTTGGAGAATATTGTCGACGATCATTTTTTTAATAAAACTATTTCTAATATAAACACCAAAGCATCGGTTTGAGAAACCGCTTTTTATTGATTCAAACCATTAACGCGTTTATAATAGAGCAGAAAAAAAATGAAAAAGACAAGACAAAACATCCATTTTATGGTCAATTTAAATCATATTTGTTAATTTAAATTTTTAGAAGTTTCAATAATAGAATTTTAAATTAATAGTAGCAATGTTTGTAAGCAATCCCTTTTAAATCTTAAGACTAATGCCTTGCTTACGTCAACATTATTTTTTTAAAATCTTGAATATGAGCACTTTAAGAGCAATTGAAGCTCTAAATACATTACTGTAAATACCAAATACAAGCATTTTGTTTGAAATTTATGTTAAAGGGTCGGATGATATATACAAAATAATTGATATTTAAGTAAGAAAAAGAAATATTATTTGGCAACGTTTATTGTAGATGTAAATAAATGAATTATTATATTCATAAATGTCGTAAATTTGTTTATTTCATTAATATTTTATGAATATGAATTATTAAATACCAAAAAGTATTCCTTATTTTATAGTCACCCAGAATTTTAATTGCAAGCTATATTTTATATCATTTTGTAGAAAGTATAAATAATTTAGAAAATTTATTCATTAATATGTATATATATATATATATATATATATATATATATATATATATATATATATATATATATATATATATATATATATATATATATATATATATATATATAATTGATAAAATATAACAAATCTTCACATTGTTCAGTAAGCTCATCATAATTGGAGCTTACAAACAAGCTAAATAAATCTTTCCAAAATTGAACCGAATATAGTATACTTCTCATGAAGCTTTCAGTAGCTCTTAGAGGTTAAGTTCACATGATTTTATAACCTACTTTATTATTTTTCCGACATTATTTCTAATTTTTTTTCATTTATTAAAAAACATTTTTTGTTTTAGTTTCCAGTAATGAGGACGAGAATTCAGTCTTCGCTTTTACAATAAATAAAAAAAAAATAAAATAAAATAAGCTGCACGCTGTTTTAATTTCGTCAAGAGAGTTAATGGTCAATAATAGTTTTGTAATTCCTATTAGGATTTACTGTAAAAATAAATGTGAGCATGTTTTGTTCTTAGATGACAACATTGAAGGAAACATTAACAACATTTATTTAAAACAAACAGCACATCACAAGCATTAAAACACTTATCTCTTTCGGCATTCATATATTTTTCAAAACACAACTCGTATTACCGACGTTCTATCGTTTTCATCTGTTGCCACTCCCGAACAGAGAAACTTACCTCTCGTGGTTTGCTTGTGACGCAACAAATAGTCTTGATAATATAGAGTGCATCGTGTAAAATCGTTTTGATAATGTAGAGAGATTCACGCAAAATCACACATTATTATAGAATATTGATACGTTTACAATTATATATTTATATAATCGCATATTAAGTGTTTGTCTAGAAAATCGCAATCGATGGGTCTATAAGGTGACGATGAACAGTGAATTCAAATTGGGAATCCTTAAACTTTCCAGAAGAGGAGTTTCAGTTATATTACTTTTAGCGGGACGGTGCAACATGCTGTAATCAGATCTAGATTGTCTAGTGTGCATTAGGTGCTTCAGACAATCAGCAAGGCCTTGTAATCCCCCCACTCACTTAACCTGTCCGTTTGTGACTTTTACTTGTGGGGACCGTTAAAATGAAGAATATAAGAAACAAATTCATACACAATCGAAAATCTCAAGTTTAGAACCCAGGACTTTATCGGTATCAACGCAACACAATAACTGACTAGACTATGCATAAATCTTCTCGAGCATAATCCAACATGTGATGAAATGGAAGGGAATGCACTTTCGACCCTTACATTAAACAGGAGTAATCGTATTTGATGCATTACACTTTACTATATGCATTGACTTTACTGGTAAGTTTTATATCCCGTAGGTGTGTTATGCATAAGCAATATTTGAATATGTTGTAGCGAAAAGAACATGTGCTTGAACTAATTCATGTGTACGAATTAAAGACAATGATATATAACTATGTAATTAACTTTATATCAATTTTTAAATATTATTAAAGAAAACATTGCTTTATTGCAGAAAACACAGAAATAGACTAATAGTTCGTTAAATGTTTCAAAATTATATTTTTAAATCAAATTTGATATTAATCAGTAGATTGTAATTATTTTGCACTGAATTTATAATAATATTGTATAATAAATAATATTACATTATATATATATATATATATATATATATATATATATATATATATATATATATTATTCATTAAATTTCTAAAATGTTATATATTTTTATCCGACATTATTGAAGTAATTCTCTCTTTTGACCTACTTTTTTAAATCTTAAAAAAATTTTTTTTGCATAATACTCTACGTGATCAGCAATTTTTCAAGTTTGACTTAGAGGTTCACAACAGC
The DNA here is from genome assembly GCA_030067965.1 of Latrodectus elegans. Lineage (NCBI taxonomy): Eukaryota > Metazoa > Arthropoda > Arachnida > Araneae > Theridiidae > Latrodectus > Latrodectus elegans. The sequence goes on along the minus strand of CM057815.1, from coordinate 11,008,382 downwards.
TTAAAAATACATAAAAATTGAGAAAATCCTTTTATATTTTATTGAAAGTTTGTCACATTAAATAATTAAATTCTTCAGTGTGCATAAGTGAAGCATAATTTTTGGGATTGATTTTTGACAAGATGCTTGATTTGTTAAACAAAAATTAATAAAAAAAGAAATTGTTGGCTTGGTTGAAAACTATTTATATTTAGTTAAGTCTTTTATATGCTTTTTCCATGAAATTTTTCCTCTCTCTTCAGAATATTCTGAATAAATAATAACACAATGAAATATTTACGAATATTGGACATGAAAATTATAAGGGAACAAAATGTGGGTTACTCATATTTTCTCTCTGGCAGGAAAGCCAACACGAAGTAAAAGAACAACAACAGTTGTATTGCATTGTTAATCATTATTTTTTCAATAATGTCTCAGTGGATTCTAACTAAATTTCCACTGTAAAATGTGTAGTCATTGACATCAATTTAGACATGCTTCAGTTCCATAATTTTGTAATAAAAGTTTTAGAACACACCTTGCTTATCTATCAGCTTTACTTGGTATTCTAGATATTTATTATGGGTTACAGAATGGAATACTTTAATGATAGTGTTTCATATTCAAAACTTTTGCACAAATTAAAAAGCACAAAAGATATATATATATATATATATATATATATATATATATATATATATATATTGCAACAATAATTTGTTTCATAAATTTCAATTTTGAAATCATCATATAAAAAAATTGATATAAAGTTAATAAAAATTTAAAATTATGAATTAAGTATAGATATAATTACATAATTATCAGATTTTATGCCTTGTAATTTATAAAAATTATTGCCACTTATCAACAACAGAAATTTAGTTATTTACTTCAAAAATGATTACAAACACGTACTAATCAAATATTAGCCAATAAAATGTATTCACTTCAATTTGTTGTAACTAATGACACTTGGACAAGCCAAGCTCGCTATGCCTTGGCTATGAGAATTTAAGTCGATTGGGAACGTCGTTCGTTTAATCATAGCACCATAAAGGTGAAAGTATGGCTTTTACTCTTCAAATCCTCCGATAGATGGCAGCACCAGAGGATCTACTGCCTCAATTTTGGCATTGATCTGATGGAGGAGTAAAATTCTTCAGACCATTGCACCCATGATAACTGCTCAACAACCCACCCCAGGACTTTCAATTCCACAGATTTAACGATCGCGTTTATCGGGTGTACTCGGTGGATCTTTAGCTGTATTGGGAATCGAACCCCACCATTTCGAAAGGAAGGCCGATGTCCTAACCACTAGGCTACCATGGCCCTCTTTTAATTTGCTGAAGCCTTGATTAATCATATTTCATAAAAAATGTATAGGGATCTGTTATTTTGAAAATATCATGGAAATGGATAGTTTAATGAATGGAATAAAATGGCCTTAAATTTGATTAACTCACTCTTGGTAAACAGCTGACGTTTGAAAATAGCTCCACAAATTTTAGAAAATGGATTATAATAAAATAATTCTTTTAATCCCCTAAATTGGTAGCAGTTTTTTCGCATAGTATAATTATATATTTGAACTTGTGCAACTTACGACTGATAGATTAACCAATTATTTAGAAACACAATCGTTTTCTAATTTTATGCTTTAAATTATATTTTCTTGGCATCATATTTCATTTAAATGCGAGATGTATAATTTAATCCATTGCTTTGCGTACTAAAGAGTGATACAATAAATCTTTAACAATGTTTCTATATATAAAAGCAAATATTTCGAAGGGTAACAAATTAATTAAGTAGAAATCATTGACGTAATAAAAGTCATTATTTTGAAAGACTGAAACAACAATAACTAAACAAAACTGAATCTCATGTTTAACATGAAAGCATTATTACTCGCAGACACACCCACACCAAGACAATCAACAAAACTAACAGAAGGAAAAGAAACTTACGTAATTGGAACTAAAGATAATTGGAGTCTTTTTAAACCTAATCCCCCGCTACCATTCGAATCTTGTCGAAAGTGTGCAAGCAAAGTATAATGAGGAGGTTAATTAATTGAGAGTTTTCCAAAGTTGGCGGTCCGTTGCCTAAGAAAAGAAAAATAAGTCATTACTTATCGCACCATATAACCATCAATGGATGCATTGGCAGATTGCTGGCATTCGAGCAAGATGAAACGATCTTTAATGATTGGTTCACATGCCTTCATTATAAGCTGATTTCACCTCGTAAGGGCAGCCCGTTTAGGCAGCTCATGCGAAACCATGAAACTAATATGGAAATCGAGGATGAAAGGAAGCCATGAAACGCATTAAACATGAGCATAATATCAGTTTCCTCATCCGGAAGAATATTAATGGAAAAAATTGCATGATGAGTTCATTGTTTCAGTTTTGTTTACTTGAATTGAATTGAAATGCACTTTATTATTGTCCGTGTTTTTTTAAATACCTTTGATGCTAGAATTCTGGCCTTTCGGGTATCTGTTTGGTGGGAAGGGAATTCCATCTATGGACTTTGTTATTTGCATATTGTCAGCTCCAGTGGCTCAGTAACTTCACGCTGCTTCCCGTTGAAATCACCGAAGAAAAGCATCAATTGCTGCGGGCAGTGGTTGGGAGGGTAATCACATGGATCCTCTGGTGGTGCCATCTATCGGAAGAGTTTAAAGAAAAGTCAACTTTGTGTTAGTCTGATTAAACAAAAGACGTACCTTAATGACTTAAATTCGCCTAACTAACGGCATAGTGAGCTTGACATGTGTCCAAGTGTCAGAAGTAACAAAAACAACAACATAATATAGAAGTGCTGAATGATATATGAATTATAAGTTTTCTGATTCGAAGACTGTTAAATTGCTTTTATCAAGACCAAAACTCATCCCTTATGAGTTTGGCGAGAACTCAGGAGGCTCAATATAGCTTCACGCAACTTTCAGGTCCGCCAAGTGAAGTATCATTTGCCGATGTGAGTGATTGGTTGGATGACCAAGTCCGCTCCTTCGCTGAGTTGCTGGATCTTCGTGGAATGGGAACGTGTGTCCACGTTAGTATATTACTTCTAAAGCCCTTACACTGGTGGGGTGGGGATGTAGAGAAGTTGCAGCAGACCCAGGTGTGACAATGTCACCTTACCGTGTTTCAAAACGACAAGGCCACAGATGATAAACGAGTATTCTAAACTCTTTAAGCTAAAGTAAAGCCCGGGACTCACATGTCTCACTATGTATGCATGTATTTACATAGTAATTTCTAGTCAATTTTAAACAGTTTATTTAAGTTAAATATAAGTTTTGGGTAGAAATAATGATTACATTATGACAAACTACCTTATCTTAGCTTTTATGTAACTTTATTCATAACGCATTATATTGTTATAACCATTATATGAATTTCTGATTTTTGAAATGTGCTGACTCAAACTGTCACCTCATCTGAATTTGAAATATAATAATGGAATCAAGGTGAGGATGAGATATTACAAAGATTATGACATCAAATTATTCTCTTTCCTAATCAGCAAAACAAACTGAAAAATTTATGCTCAGCTATTAATCCCTAAATTTATAGTGATGTAAATCTCTCACATATGTTCAAAATCCCCTATATTTCTTTATATAATGGACTTTGTATTACTTTTTCTTTTAATTCTAATTCCACTCTCTAAAACTATTTAAAGCTTCCAAAATTAATCAGAATCTTTTGCAGCTTAATTCTCCTTCATGAATAATTTTCATTATTGTCACGCGTTTTAAACACAATTTCATTCAGGCGGATTCTACAAATTCGATTATTTTTGTGAAAAAGAAAATGATAAAAATTTACTGGAAAAACTCTTTTCTGTTAGATATAAAGTAAGAATAAAAAACAACATTTATATTTATATAAAAAGAACTTAGTATTTTTAGAATATAATGATACATTTTTATAAAGTAAAAAAATCTTTTTTTTATATTTTTCCTTTTAACTACAGCTCCCTTTCTCGGTTGATTTCAATTTTTAAATATTAAAAATAGATTCTTATTTAAAACATTTTGAAATATATGTGCTTTTTTTATGCTGACTTTATCTTTCTACCCTTAAAGTCTCACTTTATCTTATAAATGAGACTTTAATTTATATCAATATATGTTTCCAATCGCTTATAATTGTTTTTCATTTTAGTTCATTTAATTTTCATTTTTAAACATGACTATTGAAATATTCCAAATAACAAAAGTTCATCAAATTTCATAATATAAATTGGTGAAGTAATGTTTCGTATTTGAAAGATGAAATCCGAATTATTCCAAAGTTTTATGGATATTAGACTTTTTTAAATAGACTCTTTAGTAATGAATCGATTAAGGATTACACAAATAAGTTTAATAATTTTATTATTCAAATATTGTGTGTTGATGAGTAGTGACAATAATTGAAGAGATGCCCATAAAGTGTTGATCAAAATTTATAAAAAATACCAATATATCCAGAGTGAAAGTAAAAGTATCGATATATAAGGATCGATATATCCAGAGAAAAAGTATCAATGTACCCAGTGCTTGATAAGGACAATGATTTGATGAGTAATGGCAATAATCGAAGAGATACTCATAAAGTGTTGATCAAAATATATTAAATATATCGATATATACAGAGTAAGGGTAAAAGAATCGACATATAAGAATCGATATATCCAGAGCTTGATAAATTATTTATGAATTTGCTTTTTCATATCATAAAAAATATTCTTAAGGCATCTGCAATCACTTTGATTTTAAACATGACTTAAGTCATTTCTCTACTCATTTCCATTCAATTTCCTAAATTATTTACTATTGGGATTGCATTTCAACCAAAACTTATACATTTTGGTTGAGGTTTAATTACACATTCTTGTACAATATTCTTATATCTTTAGGAAAACTCACTTAAGTATTTTGTTTCAGTTGGCTTTTTAAGATAAATACTGTGGTGTGTCTTTTATAATAAGTAATATCTTCAAAATTTGTTAAGAGATATATGATACATAACACACACAAAGATGATGCCAAAAATAATTTAAATTTTGAATTTATTAATGTTTACAGTTTTTCTAAAAACAAGATGAAGGAGCTGTTAGACATAAGATGTTTTTATAATGGGAAAAGTGTGAATCACTGATTTTTTGAAAAAGGGACGCTATTTTAAGGTACCAAAATTAATTTGAACTAGTGATTTTTTGAATATCGTAAATCTATATTTGAACTTCTTTGAAATAAAAATATTAAACCACAATTGTGTTACGTTGGTAACACAATTGTAGTTTAAAACAATTGTTGTACAACAATTGTTAGAAAATAAATTTTTTATTTATGAATGTAGAACTTCAATTATCTGAATCAATTGGAACCAGACCCCATTCGGATAATCAAATATTCGGTTAATTGAATTTTTTTCGAATAAATGGTGTATTTTAATAAAAGATTATGCGTTGAAAAATGAGAGAAATACTACATATTTTTAAAGTAAAATAACTTTTAGTCAATATAATGAGAAGCAACATTTTTAGATGTTGAGGTACTTACAAGCACTGTTCATCAATACAGTATCTATGTACAGTGCTGTATATGAAAGTGTTTCCTAGCTGAACATCTAGGTCAGAGTTAGCTGTTTCACTACCTTCATCTGCGTTCGGGCAGTCAGAATTTGCCTGTGGTCACACTCGAGTTGTCGCTCTGTCCACTTCAAAGTAAGAACTGTATATCTTTTTGCCAATATCACATGACAGTAAGCTCATGATATAAATTTTACTTTCTTCAAAGAGTTGCATTTTATGTAACTAGCTGCGTATACAGTCATAAAAAATGTATAATTCAGAATTTATTAAGATCATTCAAATTTACATTTAAATATTTGAAGTACTTAAATGCACATGAAAAATCAAAAGTTTCCCAAAACTGCAAATGAAAACAAAAGCAGTTTCTTAATGGAATCCTTCACATGAAATAAAAATATTTTGAATTAAATGTTTTAAATCAACCACAATTTGGGTGTGCTTTTCTTTTATAGTATCCGGAATCTAAAAGAAGCAGATATGAATTCACTTCTCCCCTTTCTAAGCAAATTTAAGCAGATGATTACTGCTCTTTCACCAACAAAAATATGGTCGCATAACCCGGAAATCTCATGTGTTATATTTACAAAAGAAATACCATCGTTTAGAAATGATGCAGACTGCTTAGGTTTAACTAATTATATAAACTTAATAAATAAATAATCTTAAATAATAATTAATTTAATGTAAATCTACACACATTGAGAATTTATGTAGAACAAAAATCTTTTAGAATGAATTTCGTTTCTTTAGTTCTCGCTAGTAAACTTTCATAGAATAATTAATTCTATTTCGAACCTTAATCTCGATCCGCTTAGAAGCTTTTAGCGAACTTATTTTAGAGTTACAGTATTGAATGTTGCTCATTGCATATGTGAAAGGTATTGCATTGACATCTAAATTCTCTTTGCAATTTATAGCTTACAACTGCTGAATATTTACACATTTGGCTCATCGATAATGTTATCTTTATATGAAAAGGAAGAGTTCATTTTTTATCATTCATTTGTAAATTAACTATTCCAGGGGACAGTGGAAAATCATTTATCATTTTGTATCGCTCCAAGAAAATCTTATTAGGCAAGTAATTTATTAATCATTGTATTCCTCCTGTGTTGTGGAATCTCGGATGGCCTAAGCAAGCAACAAGATTAAGTCAATTAACCTAAAATTACACGACTTGGGGATGCAAATGATTACCATAACCAAAGACTAATGATTTCGGCAAGCCTATTGCAACAAAGCGATTTCAACTACGCCACGGTATTACGATATAATGATGCACGTTTCGACTTGAAGACTACTCATCGCTACGTTTTGAAGTCGGTAATAAATCTCATTTAGCAAAATCAATGGCAGAGTAATAATCATGCAAATATCTCTGTGCATAACAAATTCACATTGAACTGGTGTTTTCCTCGAGCCTATTTGTTACCACAGAAAATGGACTTCTGTCCCGAAGCAAATGGAAAGGATGCTCGCACAAACAGCTCTTTTACATATGGAACTCTTTTTATAGGCACCAAAGAACCCGGATGCTTCCAGTCAAGTTTAGTCTTTCAGTGAGATCGAATATGATTTACTTGCCTTCTTAAAAGAAACAAAAAAGTTTTTATACAACTCCGAGCTTTGGCAGAAGAAGTTGGGGTGGTTAAGCAACAAGAATTAATCGTCCGCTTAGGTGGGGTCGTAATAAGTGAGGTGGGCTGTTTCTGGTTGAATTCGCTTCGCCCTTACACCTGGCTATTTTGGTGTTCGATTTTTACCTGCATATGGTGTCAATAAAAATAAAGGTGTTGTGCTTTTGTATGCAAATCTGCTCAAATTCTCTAATGAATTGAAATTATGTTTTTGCCTATAAAATACTTAGACTAAATGTTCTTTCCCTCAGCCAAATGAATATTTATTACATGAGCTACGGTTACACGAAATAAATCTTAGCGGTAAATTGCTTTGTTTAGTTTGTAGCAAATTCATCATTTTTCTTTTTATGCTATCTTATCACAGAGTATAAATGTGGAAAAAAAACTTAAGCGAGCACAATCATTACGGATATTTTTTCATGAAAAATATTTGCTTAAGAAATAAAAAAGCATTTAATTGTAAAAAGAATGAGATTATATCAATTAATGAGATTAAATCAATTAACCTAAAATATCAGGCCAGTAGAGATCACATAATTACTATAATCGAAGCTTAATGATTTTGGCAAACTTAATAATTAAAGTGATTTCAACACAGCACCCCATATTACTCATAATTTAATAATTCAGTTCGCAAATTATGAAAGATACACTATGTATTTATATAATCTGTGTTATGTAACTGGGCCATACTCGATTTTTAAGCTTTCAGATTTTTGCTTTATGTTTTTGTGAATAATATGTATATGATATCTAATAAAGTAAATGCAGTAATATCACTCTGACTTAATATCACAGGAGTGGCATTTTATATAATTTGAATTTTATGTGTGTGTGTTTTTCAGTAACGTTGATTGGATCTCATAGCATATTTTAATAAATAAAAATATTTTAATTAATAATCTAGGAAAACAGCCATCATTTTGTCACCTCTTCCAAGCGATGATAGTTTTTTTAAAGGATACTAAGGTTCGCGCGTTTTGAATGATAAAAGTCTATATAAAATATAGAGAATTAATTAATAATTTTCAATATTCTTATAGTAAAATATTAAAAACTGTTAAAAATCCTTCAATATTTTCATAATGAAATGTTCTCAATTATACTAAAACATTTTCATACTATTTCCAAAATAATCATAATAATGATCAATTATCTCATGTAAAGGAAAAATGGTTGATGTATTTATTTTAGGAGTCTGGTATTTCGTCTGATTTTTTAAACAACCAGAAATTGTTAAATTTATTTAATGTAACATTCATGTAATAATAAAGATTACTTAAAGATTAAGCACTAAGCTAAAAAATGCAATAAAAAGCATTTTTTAGCTTAGTGCTTAACCTGATTAATGAAACATAGAAATCATAAGATTTTACGGGAAAAAAATTATACAAAAAACAACAGTCTCGTTATTGCATTTATGAATAAATTTAAAAAGCATAAAAAGTTAAGGCTTATATAATGCCTGCCAAGAATAACTTATTATAACTGAAACATATTTTCAAGCCAATAATTATATAAATTTTATTAAAATTCCGTGGAATAACTGCCAAATATTCAGCTGTACAGTCAAATCTGGTTTTCAATCCAAAAATGGGAGAGTGCTATTCTCTCTCTCTCTCTCTCTCTCACACACACACACACACACACACTTTAAATAAATGTTTTTATTGCTCACAAACAACTTTAAACTGTAACTGAAAGTCAAATTATCTTTGTGTGAAAAGTGACAGTAGAATGAGAAAACATTATCGACTAATTGATAATACATGAAGGTGACAAAATGACTGCACATCAAACTGTAGTACTTGTGCATTATTATTTATACTGTGTTTGTGCACTAAACGCACAGCATAAGTATTCTTGTTAATTTGTCAATGGTTGCAAATTCTCCGATAAAGAGACTTGTCAAGAGCGCATTTTATGAGTTATATAACATATTCTTATTTTTGTTAATATTATTGAGTGTAATTTAATTTAATGCTCTTTCAAGAACTTTACAAGCTATAAATTTTGTACAGGGATAAAATATTCACAAAAACAAAAATGCAGCGTACATTTCGAAAAATAAAATGTGCAACTTCCGATTGTACTATCTGATTTAGAGCAATCTCTTCCTTAATGCATTGCTCCTTGCGGCTGGAAACTTAATGCCACAGAGCAAAATTAGCGGATGCAAAATAAAATCTGTTGATACCCATATTTTAAGGAAAGAGAAAGAAATATCGCAGCTTACTTTTCCCATCCACTCTTATCGCCAAATCGTTTACCACGATAGTATCTCTACTCAAGTCTTTCTAACTGCAACCGTCCTCTAGGTCTTGATACCCAGCTATTGGATCACAGATCAGACCCTTCGATAATCTCAGACCGTCTGGGGCAATAAATCGAGAAGAGACTAACTTTCACACACCAAACAGGTGAGGTGTGGCGGTTCATACCTTGTGATTAGCGTCGCACCACTTTCTGGCTTTCCTGTACGCCCCAACACCTCCGGTGGCGGACTCTGACAAAGATTTAGAGCTTCAGCTTTCGTGGTATCCCTTCTTTTTTTCAACTGAGCAATCAACAACGAAGACTTGTCAGCATTTTGATAGAGGAACTGATAAAGTCCAGTAAGTTCTTTCACCCTTTCACTTAAAATACGAAAAAGAGAAACAAAGGAAATAAAACTGCTAGTTTTTTCTAGCTAGATGTCGATTATCTTGTTAGATGTGGACTAACTTCGATAGGTTTAGTCTGCCATGTAAATTAATTTTCCGCATATATCGAACCTTAATTATTTTTTAAATGATCAGGGAAGCACACTAAATATAATCATCTCAAAAATTCTATAATTAAGACAGTAGAATGATTAACATTTTGGACTTCAATTCAGCAATATTTGAGTTCTAAATGAACACACACACACAGTTCGCATTTATTGAATTTTAGCGTTTATTAAAAAGAAGGCCATACAACAATATTCATTTTCATTTTTCATCATTTTTTCAGGGGCAATCTATTCATGTTGAAAATCCGGGGAGTTGTCGTTGAGCTTATAGCAGAAGAATTAACGCTCTGAACTTCAATTTAACAGTTTGCGAGTCCTAAATTAATAGTCTCAATCTTTGAGTGTAATCCTTTATTTAAAAAAAGGTCAACTAGCAATATTCATTTTCTTATTTTAGCATCATTTCAACACCCAAATCTATTTATCGTGAAAATCCCTTGAGATTTTGGTTGAACTGATAGCGGAAGAATTAACATTCTGGATTTCAAGTCAGCAGTTTGTGAATCCGAAATTGATAGTTGATAGAATCAGAGATTTTCTTGAATATTAAAAGTATAGATAAATTATAAAATCATATTTTAATATTATTTTCACGCAGAAATCTCTGAATAAATTTTCAATGAACAAAGTATCAGTATTATGTTTACTTTCTCAGAAGAAATTACTGAGAACAATGAATATATTTAATATAAAAAAGTACTCGTAAAAGAAATTATGGGCACAGGTGCCGTATAATCCATGATTCCAAATTCTTAATTTTTTTGGCGATGAAGAAATGTTGCCAAGATGACGTAACGTGACGTGCGCGATGACGTAAATACTAGGATTACCAAAACAGAATTTTCTGTAGAATTCTTATAGGTCTCTATATGTATGGCGTAATAAAAACGAGTTTGCCAGATACAAGAAAATCCGCCAAAAAATCGCCAATCTCAGAAATCGGCATCCTGCATTATATGGCAACTTTGCCAAATTATGAGCAAAAGAAATCAATATTTGAAAATAAATAGTAAAATTAATCACTAAACATAAGTAAGCTTAATGTAAAATATTACCAAGAAGATAAAGCACTTTTTTGCAAGCATTTTACTTAAAAAAAATGTTTTTTAATCATTTTGGCAAGATTCAAGGTCAGGAAGTATGTCAGATTATTTTGTAGATAATTACGAAAATAAAAGTGATCTATCTGGTTTAAAAAAAAGTGAAAATATTTGAAAATAATATTTACTCGTTTGTTCTAAAGCTGCTATAGCAAAAAAAAAAAATATGTGCCAAATATTGTTCACAAAATTACATCGAGCTCACTCAAATGACTGAACAGCACTTTTTTTTTTAAGTTCGTAAGTGTTTATTAACTTTTTTAAATGCTTTACTTTCATGTTTAGAGCTTTATCTGAGTTTGGAACTCTAAACTAGACTTGCCTGATTTCTAAAATCTAATCTTTAAACTATATACTTATTTATTAACTTGCTTATCTTAAATTCACATCATACGTTGTTGCATATTAATCGTCTCTTTAACAGCTGTAACAAACATAATTTGTCTATAAATCAATAATTCATAAATCCTTGTTCATCAATGTTTGGTCAGTTACAGCGTCGTCCTTACTATCTGAATCTAGTGAGCTTCAATCCCGATTTAGTAGAATACCCGCAGTTTTTACTAAATTCGAATGTATTCATGTATATTCCAATATCACTTTTGCCTTTTTATATTGCATCATCTTTTCACGCGTAACGTCTTGAAACTCTAAATAATCTTCACCTTATATGTCAAAATGCTTAAACACTAAAATTAGATTTATATAAATTTCAGTTATAAATTATATGCAAAAATATTAAATTTCTTATAATGAATTAAAAATATTCGGCAAGAAATATTCAGCTTTATTAAATGAGCGAATATGAAATTTTAATCGAGGTTTCAAACTATATTCGCTGATTTAGATGTTTAAAAAACAATAGTATTAATGCATACAGTTTTTGATATCAATACAGTTTTTGAATTAGAAGGTAGACATTCTATCTGTAGACTTTTTATATGTTAAAAGTTGTAATTTAATGAATTATATAAATATAATGCACGTTAAAAAAATGAAATGCCTGAATGGTAAATAAATACTACTATTGTATTTGAATTGCATTTTGATGTTTTTAATGGTATATTCATAAACATAGGTATTCACTCAAATATATTTATGTGTGTAAATATATTTTTGTATGTAAGATTCTTTTTCATAGGTTCTTACATATCATGGAAATGAAAGAAAGATTTGAGTATTGTGATTACTTTCTTGGATAGGTTGAGTATAGCTCTTAGAAATATATTGCCTTCTACAGAATTGAAGTTTATATTTTTAAATAATATTTACCAACGTTTTATTTTTTGTATTTAATTACAAGTTTATATATACATATATACATACATACATACATAGATAAACGTGTTTGTAATTATAATTTTTATTAATAATTGGAACTATTCTTGCTCTGAAAGCTCAAAATAAAGATATTTAACGCTATGAACAATGTCCCGTAAAGCATTCAAAATATATGCATTATCGCAAGATTTTTTTTTTTATTCCCGGAGATATAAATAATTTACTTTATTCCACATCTTATTCAGTTTAGACATCAAGCTCAAATGTATGAAACATATCAAATATTTAACATGCAAAGCAATTTGTTGCCGAAACAGTCTGAATTTAGATTATTCACTTATGTTTAATTTACTGTCAAAATACAAAAGCTGAAACCAGGAAACAGAGGGTGCCCTGTCTTATGACTTCTGTCTCATGTTTTGTCAGCAAATAATTAAAAACTCCAGCCTCATTTTTTTTTCGCCAACCAGTTGAAAGATATGAAAAAAAAAAAATTCCACTAAAGTTATTGTGAAATGTGGGGTGAACAACCATGCTTAAATTTCTCTTTACCTTTCGCTTGGCGGGATTTTTCGTTTCGACTTAAAGAAAATTGAAAGCCAAAATATAAAGAAACCGCACTGTTTTCCCCTACCTTTCACCCTGTCCTAGGGTCGTTTGGAGCAAACCTCAGAGAAAAATCAGCAGACAATGAAACCTTTTTTCCCCTTTTGTTCATTCATCCTCTTCTGAAATAACAAACGAACTGAAACAGGATGAACAAAAAGAAGCAAAAATAAATACTCTTGAATAAAAAAGGAAAAAAAAAAACGTTCTTAGAGTTCATGCGGTAGCCCGAAGGTAGCTCAATACATAGACAAAAAGAAAAATACTTTGTTAAAAGAGTTGGCATCGACAGTGATTTGATACGTAAAGTTTTCTTTTAGGAAAAGTGGTGCAAGAATTCGAAAATTACCTCGAGTGCAATAATTTATAGAACTTTTAGAAACAATGAGTTTGAATTAAATTCTACTAATTATTATTACTAATATAATAAAGTGAATTACTTTTGTGCCAATAACAGTTTTATAAAATATAAATATAATATTGGTGTCAATAATTTTAATATAATTATATTTTATTTCATTCTTTATTTATCTATGTATGTATTATATATATATATTACATTATATTATTATATTATATTATATATATATTGTGTGTCGTGCATATGTGATAGTCGTATCGAATAAAGTTGTGAATTCTTATAACGGCTTCCATAGTATTTATTTAAGTTACACAATTAAAAAATATTATTTATAAAGCAAATTCACATATTAATAAAACTGAAGTTAAAATATGCTATTTAAATATGTCAATGTGTGTTTTTAATTTCATTTTTAAAGCTACAAGTATTGTTTTCCATATTTGTGTACATTTCAAAATGAATAATTAAATAATATATAAGTTTTACAGATGTTTGTTTTTGTTAAATGACGCTATTGATTTGGATGTAAAATAATGCAAGCCCAATCGTTAGAATTTTGTCTCTAATTTGATGGTTAATAGGTTCGACTCTTATATAGGGTAAATCCATTTTAAACTCTAGGTCTCGATATAATTAGTCATCGTGTGAGAAAAATGACTATTGAGTAACACACAAACCACAGCAATGAAATTGAAAATACTGATTCAACGAATATAAAAGAATACATGCTAGTGCAATTTTGACGCCTCTAAAAAATTGCGAGTAGAGCGAGGCAATATTCTATCTATATTTAAATACAGACAAATTTATTTACACAATTCACTCATCATCCAGTATAAAAAAATCCTGTATTAGATGAAGGAAATCCATCCTCTTAGAAGCAGTCATTCTTACTAATTTAAGTAAATTAAATACCTAATAAGTCTTAGGTATTTATTAAAGTAGAAGAAGGTATTTCATATTAAAAGCTATAAATAAATTATATTTCCCCAGTGCATTTATCAGCAGGAAAGCAGATAGAAGAGGCCATGAAACATTGAGACATTTTCACAAGTTTTATTAATCAGTTAAAAAACAAAGAAGCGAGGTGACACCACTGGTGCAAGTGTGTGTGTGTGTGAGAGAGAGAGAGAATTGTTCTATGGAATTTAAATGAATTCATTTTGTATGAAGTATACAAGTGAAAATTACTTTTAATAATTTAACAAATTTCTTATACATTTTTCAGTTACTATTAATAGCACTTAATTAGGATATTTTCTATTATTATTAAACCAAGTTCTCTTATGACTATTAAATTCAATAGTCTTAACTATTTTATTAAAATTGGCTGTACTAAGCAGTTATGTTAAGGACTTATAAGTATTTTATGAATATCGCTGCCGAAGCAAAAATATTTATGAATCCTATGTGCACTTGTTTAACAATTCAGCATTTTTTGTTCAAAATTTTATATATATATATAAAATCATTATACATACATTGTTACATATTATAAAATAGGAAATTAAATATTGTGTGAGTTGTTTAACTGTAAATATAGGAAAGAATGACTAAGAGAATGTTGCATATATGAGGTTATTTTATATCAAGTATTATCGAAAGGATTTTGTATATTATTGAAGGTATCATGAATATAATATTAAATATGTGATTTCTTTGAATTTTTTATATCTACCTCATGTTGATGATTTTTACACGTCCTTTTGCTGGGATTACAAAGAAAATAAATTTTCTGCATGATAAGATGTGAAGAAATAATATTGTTTCGAGCTTCGGGGTTCGTGTGGATTGAGAGTTGAATAAAGCAACCACTCAATGAACACACGACTTTTATTCCAAAAAACTCCACTAGATATACCAGCTATAACAATCACAATTATACAGCTACAATTCGTCAAATACAATAAGTAACAGCTTCCAATCACAGGTCTCAAATACCTCAGGCTGAGAACAGCTTCTCTAGAGTAGCAATCCCGACTAATCGTCTTCACTCACTGACTGTCTTGACAAAACTAAACTAACTATGTCGGGCTGAAGTATTTATACCTGACTTGGCGGGGAAATCTACTAATTTCGCCAAGGTTCTGGAAGCTTCTAGGCTATCTCGCTAAATATTGGTTCTAGAGCTAAGTGATGGATGTTTCCAGAAGTATCTATTTCTCGCCAAGACGGTAAAAATGACGCCAACTGTCGCCAAGTCACCAAGTTTTCTCGTCAAAACATCGCCAAGTCACAAATTATTAGAAAATCCGCCTTTAACGTATAGCACGTCTAAATACCTCACTTTTTGCCCAAAATGTGAGTATTTCCGGTCTATCTGAGATATTTTAAGACATATACAATAATTATTTATAAATTTGTAACAATGTACTTTCTACATTTTTTAAATAATTTAAAGTTTAAAAAATGTAATATTTCTTATATTATGAGTTATGTATATACTTGATAAAAAATAAATAAGTTTGTTGATACACTGTATTAATGTTTATTTTAATGGTAAAATACTGTCGTTGGCTCTGTTTTTTTTTATTCGGAATCTAAAGTTATCTGTTTTCTTTACTTAATAATAGATTTACGCCAAGCATCATTTTGAATCATTCAAAATCTTTACAGTAAAATTTCAAACACTATTCGTTTCCTCATATTATTTCTTGTATTGACTTTTATTTGTTGAACGTATTGGATAAATTCTTAAATGAAGTAAATTTATACTGAAAAGTATTCACTTCAAATGTTTAGAAATGCTGAAATTTTCTATGATGTAAACCTATCTCTTCGTATTTGTCTCAATTGGAAGTGGTAAACCTAAAATTTTTAGTAAATTAATATTACCCATGCAAGAATTATCAAAATAGTATCGAAATCATCAGAGCCGGTAACTCAAATGAAATCAGCCCGATAAGCAACAGGGTAAAGAACAAAATGTGAATTGTAATCAGAAATTTAAAGCTTATGTAAGAGCTGCGCGCAATGAATGTAGGATAGTTGAAGAAACGCATTAAAATATTATTGAGTGATAAAAATTGCCCGTAACTTTAACTGATTTCCATTTTTTAACTCGTGGTATTTCATCATATTTCTGTCAATATTGCTATCAGTAAGTATAAGTATTTCTTCATGTAAAATTGACATGTGTTCATAGTAATATGTACATAAAAAATGTCCGTAAACATATGATTAGTTGTTGTTGTTGCTTATCTCCAAGGGCAGACCAAATCTAGGAATCCGTTGATGGAGAGGATATCGATAACAAGGAGGTTAGAAGTGTAGATTTCGTCCCATAGTATATTCATTCAATTCAGGATATGCTCAGGAGAAGCTTGGTGCCCATGGCATTTAAGTCAGAGGGGGAAGGTCTTGTTAACCGCTACAAAAGTGAGGCATTTCAGGTGGCCAGAGGCGAGACGTGCAAGGCAAGTGCTGGATTTCCTATCACAGGAATGTGCCAGAGAAAGTCCCGGCTTTCTACTCTTGTAGAAGTGGTGAGTCAAAAGTACCTGCCAATCGGTTTCAATCTGGGCTTTTCTCAGGAAAAAGAGTTCTAGGTTGGTAAGTGCGGAAGAAGAAGGAGCAGGATGACTTGAGCCCTCCTTTGCTAAAGTGTCTGCTATTTCATTGCCTCTAATATCCACATGAGACGTGATCTTTTGAAAATAGATATTATGCCGAAGGGAGACAATTTTAAGCTTATGTAGGATAGAAAGGCTTGTTTGGTCTCTTAAGCAGGTCCCATTTTGCAGATGTTGAATTGAACTACGGCTATCAGCTAATATCCAGACATCACTGTAGTTAATTTCGCTCATGATGGATTCCAATCCGATGTTAATGGCTATTAGTTCGCTACGAAAAACCGAAAAGTAGTCGGGATTACGTTGACTAAGAGAGAGTTTGTCATGAGGAGTCTCGAGGAAAATTCCGCTGCCAGTTCGGTGATTTATTTTACTGCCATCAGTATAGATTTTTATGTCCTTTGGTGGTATATTATTAATAGTTTCCAAGGCTAGTTGTTTCAGAAATTCAACAATCCCTCTTGATGACTGCCGTGGAAAGTTCGTAATTGAAGTGAACAATGGAAAGAGCCTCAGCAAGGTTCAGACCGTAAAATGGGAATGTTGTTCCACATTGTTTTCGATCAAGCGCAGTGAGTTAACCAGACTGAAGGGACTGTTCTTCTTTAATCTTTGGAACGGAGTTCAGTTGCTTAGGTAATTTGACGTGAGATTGCCTTGGTCATAACTGTTGAGTTTATTGTAATATTCGACCAAACTGGATTGTCTTCTGATATGGAGAGTTTGTAAGTCTGCTTCGAAAAGTACTATTTCTGAAGGACAGCTGCGTTTCAAACCAGAAATGATGCGTGCAGCACTCAAATGGACTTTTTCTAATTTTTTCAGATTGGAATTAGAAGCACAACAGTAGATTGGGAAGCCGTATTCTAAAATGGGCCTAATCAGTGCTAGATAGGTAGTTCTAAAGGTAGTTGCATCCGCTCCCCAGTCTCTACCAGCAATGTATTTCAGGATGGGTAGGTGTTTCCTGGCTTTCAGGTTAATGTATTCGACATGTTTTTGCATGTAAATTCCGTGTCTAGAATGAATTCCAAGTATTTTGGATGTAAGTAAGTTTCTGAGGATTAAGTATCAAAGAGGGTTGGTAATGATATAAGCACTTATCTGTAGTAAAGAAGGTGGTAACTGATTTGGATGGATTAAAACTAAAAAAAAAAAATGTTTAGTAAACTTTTCAAACTTCTCTAATTATGTTTAAAAATTTAAATATTTTAGTTAAGTTCTAAGGACTTGTTTGTGCTTGTATAGAAAATACTGGGTAAGAAATTAATTTAAAATCAGTTTTCAAATTTTATTTTGTTAAAATTAATATGTTAGTTTTTGAAAAATACTGAATGAAATAAACATATAACAATTACTTTTGGAATCCATATTTTCTGAGTGCATTTACTAAAATTCTCTCTTATGTTATTCAATACCTTTATGCGCTTAAGCATGCTTTCTTCTATTTGAAAACTCTTGCCTTCAATAGGCACATTAAAATAGCTATTTTTTATTTTTATTTTCTTGGGCACTGTGGGCCCTATGAGCTGAAAGTCATTGAAATTGAATATCCATTGCGCATTAACTTTCAGTCAGTATTATCACATGTAATGGTCCATATTCATATATCGCAAAGAAGTAAACCTTAAAAAATTCAGTTCTATTCCTATTCATGTTTATGAAGAGAACAAAAATATAACAACTTCCCGTCCTTTAAAATTTTTGGGACCGAATTAGAGACTTCCTGTTCCGAAGTTAATGATTCTGTCAATAGACCATGGTAAATCCTTCTAAATTTACATTCATTACTTTCATTACTTTGTTCAATCACTCATTACTTTTACATCGCATTCATTAATTTTACAATTTACATTCATTACTTTTACATCTCACCTTATAGTTGGAATTTCCTACACATTTTTAAAAGTATTCGAAATACAATTATTTACCTTTGCCAAATTATCACATTGTGCCATTTTTCTATGATTATAATGCAAACTATAACATTTATATGTCTAAAATAAGCCTAATAACATTTATACGTATCTAAATATTAATCCATCTACGTGCAAACATTAACATCTACACGTGTAAATAGTTATTTTAAATATACAATAAATATGCGAAATACAATTATTTATTTTCTTCAAATTTTTTTTTCTCACAATGTGCCCTTTTTGGAATTAAATTACAAATATTAATACGTCTATTAACATTAATACATTTACGTGCAAACGTTAACTTCTATACGTCTAAATAGTTATTTTCAATATTCAATAACCAGCACGATGGCAAAAGGTATTCGAATTTTAAAAAATGGAATTACGCCACTTTGCCTTTCAGTAAAGAAGGGTATCTTTTCAAGCTGCTGTCTTGTGCGATGGTGGACAGGATGACATGCAAAGAGGCTTCCGCGTGTGTCCCTGTATTATATTATTTCAGCGGTCAGCGGGGCTCTAATGAGTTGGGCTCCATTTGTTATTGTTGTCGAGAACTTCGAAAAACAGCCTTGTCCTGGTGATTGTTTTTCCGTGTTCCATCAAATTTATGATGCACTCGCGACGGGTATGGATGCATCACAACAGCACTCTTTTTTTTTTCCTCTTTTTTTGTCAGTGCTCGCGTCAGGTTGTGGCAAGTGCTTAATGATGTAGATATTTCTCGTTGATTGTTATGAATGCCTACTGACAATGTTTCGCTTTTGCAATGCGTAATCACGCTCACTGTTTACGGAGTGAAGTTGTGAAATGTTTCTCTAACAGACTGCATTTATTATTATGAATATATTCTGATTTTTTTTATTGCTAATACTATTAATATATGAATAATTCTGTTGCTCTTAATCTTTGCTTTCCTTACGTAGATCTTAAAAGATATTATTTATACTTGGAATATGAAATGATATACATTTGATTTGTTACTTATACTACATTACACATGATACGATTATCGTAAATTTAAATTTGAAATGTTTACTTGAGGGATGCTATTCACAAATTCACTTTATAAATTATGAGTATAAACTCAAACCTTGTATTGAATCATTAATTCATTTTATATGTTTGCTGTGTGTGAATTAAAGCATTACCAATATATTATTAAAAATATTATACTAAAGACAAACAATATATTTATATCCCAGAAAGAATATATATAGGCCCACCAGATTTTTGAAATGCTCAATAGGGATACCAAAATAATCTCCCACCCCCCTCTTCGTGGGTATAAATAATAAATGAAAACCATATAAATATTAATATATTATTTTCGACACTTTAATATTTGTAATATAACCACTTAAATAAGAAAGTAAAACTTTGACTTGGAATAAAGATTTTAACAATATTTACATGTATTATCTATCATTGGCCAAGATTTTTTAAAAAAGGTTTTTTGGTTTTAATCTTTTAAAAATCTTTAAGATATAATCCTCTACCGTTTACATTCCTTCATCAAACCTTAATCATCAGTCCATGCGTTATCCATCAAAAAAAAAAAAAAAAAAATACTCTCTACTGATGTTGATGTACCAGGTAAAGCAGAAGGCAAACTCAACAAACTTGATCCGTTTGGGAGATGCTATGTGATTTTCTTTTAAGTGACAAAACAGTCTGAGACATTTTCTTGACGTTAAATAATCCTGTCTTTGAGTGCTTCCATAGTTCCAAATCTGACTCGAAATATACATTAGCAAGCACAACTTCTCACATGGCCATGGTAGGAGAGACATGATGACAAAATTACTTGTTAGCAGACCATCACATTTCTATAGTTTTGACTTTTCATACAGAACAAAAATAAATGACACATCATTCTCAATAATTACTCACAGTTACTTATTTTTACATTATTTTAGCTATATTATAAAATCAAATTTAATTTTTATAGAGACGTTTCATAAACCGGTCAGGGAAACCTAGATTTTGTTTGAAAACCGGACGTCTGGCAAACATTTACATGCATATTTGGAAAAGAATAAGGATATTATCACTATTGATTATTTTATGATTTTTTATAGAATGAGTGAAACTTTTTAATAAGATTTAGTAATGCAGATTGCTTTCCTTCATGATAATTAACTACATTAAAATTTTAATTAATAATATATATATTTCAGACACTGTTGTTTTTAAGGTGTGCACTGATTTTTTTATCATTCTATTTTTTCCGCAAATTGATCAGAGTATTTAAATACCACAAATGATGTTGTATCAGTTAGACTGAAATGAAATTCTCTACTTTAAAGCATTTGCAAAAATTTCATTTTAAAGTACTGATGACAAAATGAGAGAGGGAAAAAAGAAAAATGTTTACAGTGTTGGAAGTTTATGTTTCAAAAATTGTAAATGTTAAGAGTGGCTTCTAAAGATAAACATATTGCTTCTATGAGTAATATTGAAGCATCAAAATTATGAATCCTACGCTCGACTCTTAAAAAGACGAATGCTATATTTCAAAATATTTCATGTTGCCAATTTAAAAAAAATTAAAAATTGCATTTAAAAAATCCTGTACCACACCTAAGCAATCAATTACATTTGCAGTAAAATAAATGGAGACAAAATTAGAAACTGAGCCGGCCTATTTGTCTAGTAGTCAGCATGCCTGACTACGGATTGGAAGGTCCTGGGTTCGAATCCCGGTTTAGACATGGATGTACTTTCTCTCTCTCTCTCTCTATCCTGTCTTTGTCCTTTCCGTGTGTGTGTGAATGAAAAATGAATTATGCCTACTTTATAAACGGGTCCCTATGGCATGTGTGAGGGTGCGATGGTGGCCCACCCCCTGTAGTGCACCCGGGGAAAACATCGGTGTCTAAGAGGTCGCTGTTTCTGGCCGGTTCCTTGGGTATCAGGGAACAATAGATTAATAGGCTCTGTTGCAGTTGTAACTGTCTACAATCTGCCATTGAAAAAAAAATTAGAAACTGAATATATCCATGATGCGAGAGCTAGAATAGTTTTAAAACTCTTTTGTGTGAAATTCGTGATGTACTCTTTTGTTTGAAATTCGTAAATTACATTTATTCTGATGTATGCAACTGATTTTAAATTTCTGTGAACGCTGTCTCTTAATTGCAAAATATGTTCAGTAAGAAAGTGGAAAAACAGCAACAACATGAAAGCCATATAATCATGAAGTGAGGAAAGTGGAAATGACGTCATCAGTATATTACTTCCGTTATAATTTTACAACCATGTGAATATGCACACCCATTTCTGCAAAACATCTTATAAAAAAAAGCTTTCTCAAAATATCTCATTCAGATTTGGTGATAGTAAATTTTATTTTTAAGGATTCCTGGTAATTCCTTTTATTATCGCTTAATTTTAAAAGCTATGTATTTTAAAAAATCTAAAATTTTTCTACCTTTACAGAATAATGCAGTTATAGGAAAATCTCTGTGCACAAGTGCCGTGTAATCCATGATCCCAAATTCGATTGGCGATTTTTTGTTGGATTTTCTTTATGTACCAGGCAACCTCGTTTCTATTGTGTCACACATATGGAGACCTATAAGAATTATGCCGAAAATTCAATTTTGGTAACCCCAGTATTTACGTCATCGTGCACGTCACGATACGTCATCTAGGCAACATTTCTTCAACTCCAGAAAAAATTCAGAATTTGGAGTCATGAATTATGTGTCACCCGTGCCAATCTCTGCAACGTTTATTAGATCATGAATGAAAGCAATTGAAACGGGAAAAAGAGTATCATTTTATGAACTATGGAAATATATCCAAAATATGAGCAGTGTTATTACAAGCATTATTTAAAACTGGCAGTCATTATTAAAATTACAGAAAACTAATTCGAGAATAATATCACATTATTTTTAGGGGCAGAAAACAAATGAAATCATCAGGAAGGCAATGTCTATTTTTTCAGTTCTATAGATAATCTTAGAAAAAATATTTAAATATTTTTATATACAAACATTAGTTAAAAGTATTTATAAATATTTTAACTATTAGAATAAAATTGTTTTAATTCAGGATAATTTTTTTATTTATTCATAAGCGATATTTCAAACTGTTTTTCATCTACATTGTTGGGAACACAATAAATTTAAATATCCACGATTAAAAGAAGATTCCACTCTAGAAGTTAAAGTTCTGTTTAAAATAACAAACAAAATTATAATGATTAATGCAATAAAAATGTAAAAAATATAAATATTTTTATTGTTAAAGTTTTATTTTGAAACTACCATTTGAGAATTTCCTTGAAAATAGCTTTTCGATGGAAACTTGAAAAAAGAAATGAAAGTAAAAATCGAATGTTTGTTTTTATTAATTTTTTTTATCAAAAGGTTTAATATTCTATCATATCAAATCATATTAATAAAATATAAACTTACATTCCCTAATTAATATTTTATAGCTGCGTTTTGTTATCTTAAAATGAACTAACGCTTTTTATTCTACTATCAATACAATAAATAGCGGCCCAGATGCTTTAAAATAAAGGATTCCAAATTCTGAATTTTTTTGGCGATGAGGAAATGTTGCCAAGATGACATATTGTGACGTAAGTGATGACGTAAATACTAGGGTTGCCAAAGTAGAATTTTCTGGGTAATTTTTACATGTCTCCATACCTATGATGTAATGAAAACAAGATACATAAGAAAATCTGCCAAAAAATATCGCCAAACTTAGAATTTAGAATCCTGTATTATACGACATCTGTGCCTAAATAATAACTGAAAATTTTCCTTTATAATATACTGATGTCAAAAGCGTTTGTTAACGGGAAAACACTTTTATTTTTGTTCGAAGTAAGAAATCTTCAGTGACATTAAAATTCCAAATTATATTATATTTTTTCTATAAAATTTTCTGTGTCAGATAAGTAGAGATTATAATTATGCAGAATTATCTTTAAAAATGCTTATCAAAATTTTCGCACATTTAAAGTATTGTGTCGTAAATTATAAATTTAATGGAAACATACTGGAGATTCTTGTAAGGATATAACGATTGCATTATGGATTTTCTTATTTGTAGATATAGATTTTTTGTTCAGTATCTTAAAAATGAGAAACTTAGTGAAATGTGGTATAATTATCTGGATAATACGGATAAAACTATTTAAATTACTGATAAAATGTTTGTGTGTGTGCCTCCTATACAATGAAAACATTTAAACATTTCAGATGTAGCTTCGTAAAAAGAAATTTTCCATTGAGTTGAACACCTTACTTCCTTGGAAAAAAATCATTATTTTTATCCAGCATAAAAATTTCATTTTTATAAGAATAATTATAATGTTTTTTTTTTTTTTTTTATAAAAGTGTGTTTTTGGACAGTAATTTCTTTTTTATTGTTTGCTTTTATGATATGTATTACCCAGTATCTAAATGCTTAAATTGCTTTTGATTTAAGCATCATAAACATTTAGAGCAAACGAATTTCCGAAATTCCGAAAAACGAAAAATTTTACTTATAGGTATATTATTACAAATGACCAGAAATTTGGCAACGAAGCCATTAATTATAAATTTAAATTCATGTGATGTTCCCATAACTTTTAAATTGATCCTAGACACAAATCATTTTTTTTAAAATTCAATATATTTTCATTCATTATATATTTTATTCATATACTTTTATCACCTTCAATTTATTGAAGATATACAAGGTAATAAAAAAGTCTACAAGAAGCTTTTTAAAAAACAGCAAGAGTGCAAAATCAGGTTAAATTTTTGCTCACTTCAATCACTTATCCCTAACGTCCAATTTCTGTTCAAAATGATAACATTTTCCGAACCAAGTTTATTTTTCTTACGCACAAGCATACCAATTTAGGGAACCCTTGTGCACATATTTTTTTTTTTTTAATCGCTTCACCCAATCATTTATCTTGTGCTAATAAAGGAAGGTGGGGAAAAAGTTTTTAAAAAATGGCACTCATTTTCAGAACCTTAATGCTAGTAATGTTGTCGCCTCCGGTTAGGGATATTTATAAAACCGCCAAATCAAGCACACATCTATCAAAGGAACTGAAGAGCCATCGTTTTTTCCCCTTGTATCAGAATATCCGAGTTATTAAGGGGATTTTTCACCTTATTTCTCCCTGTGTGTAGGTAGGTCTCTTAGTGGTATTGCCTGAGGTGGGAATATTTTTGCCCGTGATCAGAAATCACGTTAGCTCATGAAATATACATGCAACTCAATTTCATATTTATCGCTGTAGATATTGATGTGATTTTTTTAATGAAAATCGAGATCCTTGCTTCCAACCACAAATGGGGAATTTTACCAAAATGTGGGAAAAGACAAATTGAGCGATAAGATATAGAGATAATTGGAATTATTGTGTATCTAAAACGACAAAATTATGTCATTCTTATAACTCTCTCTGTCTATTTGAAAGATGATAAATAATATTTATTATCATATTAAGTGTTTGCTTTTTTCATTCCAGTTGAGACTATGGCTACATCACCTTATTTATTCTCGCTGGTTAAACTATCCATGATGTCATCTACGTCATATCGTATTGAGGTGACGTCGTAAATCCGCCTTGTTGATGAATTTGCTGCCTGCCTTCAAATCGCATTCTTCGAGAGGCAGCAAACAAGGGGAAGTTCATCGAATGTCTGAGAATATTGTCGAAGTTCATTTTGTTAATAAAATGATTTCATATATAAAGAGCAAAATATGGATTTGAAAAGCCGTTTTTCATTTATTCAAATCATTAACACACAGACAATAAAACTGCAGAATACGAAAAATGAGAAAGATATGAAAAAACATCCACTGTATGGATAGTTTAAATTGGCAAAAGAAAATTTAATTTTTTGGTTAATCTGTGGTTTGGGTACCCCTTTCTCGCCAAATGGACGATAGATGCGCAAAGCGTGGTAACCATAACTAATTCATCCAAAATGCACTCTTTGTGGCAATCCTGTCTTTTTCGTTATATTTTGTTATACAATTATATGTGTATTTCTTGTTTTACAATTCGTAGAAAAACCATTGTTTTTGTTTTCGTTGCCATATCAACGGTGAAATTCGTTAAAAACATAGAAACGGCGTTTTTGCGTAGTGTCTCTCGGAGCATTCAACTCTGCGAGACAACACGCAAAAACGCGCCAGTTGGCGACTTTTTGAAAATGCACCAAGCAGGGGACCTAAAGAACATTTTCATCAATTTTTTTTTTTTTAATTTCATTAACTAATAGAATTTTAACTTAAAAATTTCAATATTTGTAAACAATCTCTTTTGAATCTTAAGACTATTGCCTTGCTTAAGCCAACCTGAAAATTTTTCTTTAATTAATATTGTTGACATAATAAAAAGCCGATTCATAAAATTTAAATTTTTTGTTCGATTTCAGCCTATTTTCCATTTATGGCAACAGGCAAGATATGCTTCATCTGTTAATAAAAATAACAGATATTTACTTATAATTTCGAAAACTTTTCCTCCAATAATTATTATTATTATTATTATTTGTTCATTCCATTCTACAGGAAGTGTCACTGATCCAACGACACCTAACATAGTAATGAATATTTATGGAAAAACAAATTGGATTCGCCCGAGATGTCGATCTTGGCACGTCAATGAGCAATGCGCTTATCAAGTCTGTTTGAAACACCTTAAATGATTGCTCCAAAAGCGCCAAAGATTCATCAAAACTAATGAAAGAGAAGGTATGGCGATCCAGTATGATACTTCATTGGCAGATGAAGGTTTTGTCGTAGATTTAGATTGATGATTGGCGAATTGTGAGGTTAATAATATGATCAAGATCCAGAAGATGAAGCACTTTTCATTCTTTTTATTTAAAATATTCCCCTTCTTCTGATTTTTATGTTAATTTTGACAGTAAGAAATAAGTTAGGAATGTTCGTAATTAATAGTTAACGAAAATGTTACATTGAAATCTAAAATATTGATTTCACTTACTAGTTGTATTTTTTATTTATTATACATTTAATTATTAGCAGTTATTTTATAATACATTAAAATGTAGATAAAAAAATCTTTAACTGATATGATGATGAAAATTTTTATTCTTACTCGATATTGGAAATAATTATGAATTTTAATATAAAGATTGGCTTGATAGTAAAATATTTTTAAAATATATGCTTTATTTTACTGCTTCATTCGCCAAATCAATTAACTTCATTAAACTAAAAAAAAATGTAAACTTTTAATTAATGAATTTCTTAAAAATTTAAATCGGCACGGACAATTTAAATTAACTGCAAAGTGGATGTTTTGTCTTGTCTTTTTCTATTTTGCTTTTTCTTCTGTTCTATTGTCAAAGTGTTAAGGGTTTGAATTCATGGAAAACGGCTTCTCAAACTGATGCTTTGGTATTCATACAATAAATCGTTTTATTGACAAAGTGAACTTCCATATTATTCTCAGACATTTGGTGGTAAACTTCGCCTTGTTTGCTCACGCTTAAAAGATGCGGTTTAAATACAAGCAGCAGATTCATAGACAAGTAGAATTTACGACATCGTCTTAATATGATTTTGACATAGATGAAATGTTATGTGACGTCATGTATATTTTAATCCAATGAGATTTGAAATAAAGTGATAAAGCCATGATCTCAATTGGAACGACAGAAATAACCCCTTTATGATTGTTTCTGGAACCATAAAGTGGTCTGACCAACCCCATTATGGAATAATATTTTTTTAGATTATTGTTTCTGTATATTTACAGGTGTCTTTTGGGGTGATAATTCTTATTATAAGGGAAATTGTTCTGAATATATAAGAAATTTGGTATTATATACAGCTTTTCAGTCAAACTTTTATGAATTTAAACGAAAGAGTTAATTGATTTGACAAGTTAAACATCAATTTATAATTAGTGTTTCAATAAAACTACCAAGCAATTAATGAAATCAAATTTGTAAATGGTTTTTGGGGTCCAAAGTAATAAGAACAACACATTCGTATCACATAGTATTTGAATAAAATTTACTTTGCTTAATTTTAAATATCAGATATCATCTCTTGACTTTATAATTTTTTACATTTATTTGTCCTTAAAATAACAAAATTACCTTCTAAAAAAGTTCGAATATATAGTTTTATATTAAATATGCAATGCTTATTTATATTAATTTAATTCAATCACGAAGATGTTTAGAGACTTGTTTTAATTCCAATGCAGCTAATCTGACAACTTTAAATGTAAACATTCCTTCACAGTGCTGACAATTTTTTATGTTAAATTAGGACATTTTTACTAATATTTGTCTTTGGTTGAAATAAAAAATGCAATATATGGCAAATAATGTAATTATTCATAGTCCAAAGTTCATTATCTATTTTCAATAGATCATTTCTTATTTAAATTGTATTGTTGAAATTTTTTTACATCTAATTATCCAAATTAATTTTATGATATTCAGTAAAATCTCATTTCTGGCATACTTATATTGATTTTTACTAAAATTAATGCCACCCACTCGGTCAAATGGTCAGCGTGCCTGACTGCGACTGCGGATAAGTTTCAACCTCATTTCGAATCCCGGTTTGACCATGAATGTACTCTCTCTCTCTTGTCTCTTTATGCTTTCCCTGGATGAATGGGTTATGAATGGTTGCCTACCTTATAAACGGATACCAATGGCATGTGTGTACTAAGGAAGTCGGACTCCACTCCAAACTACGGTTCTGTTAGAAAAGTGGAACAGCACACCTTATATTGCCAGCCTAGCCTGTCACAAAACATCAACCACTAAAATTAATAATTTTTTAAAGTTTTCATGTTTTCAACGATTTTATTGATGCATGTTTGGATCAATTACAAGCTCTTCTAGTTATATTCTGTATTAATTACCGAATTAAGCACCTATTTCCTTATTTGGAAGTATATGAATATTTTATTATTTAATATGATGCTATTTTTCACTTTAATCTCCTTTAATTGATGTTGAAATTTTTTTAACTAATTTTGAGAACATTGTAATATTTCTTGAAATGCTTTGAAGATCTGCGAGGATCGCAAAGCATGGAAAAATATTTGATTCTAGGTACTACTCAGGACTCATGTTTGATACTGGATAGTTTATAATCTAACTAGTGAAAGATGTTTTAAATCTTTATAATGTTTACCGCCTATAATTTCCTTCGGTGGATGGGGACTTTTTATCAAAAATGTGTGATACTCCATGATTTACAAAGGAAGCGACGGGAACGTTTTCAATCACGCGATCCAAAACTAAGCATGCAGAAAACAGAATCCCTGTTGTTCGACACTCGCCTTCCTTTCTTTTGACATATATTTTTGATCAGCTAACTGTATCTGTAATCTTGTCCCTAATGAATAGTGATTTGAAGAAGGTAGTATAGCACACATTTGTCATTGATATAGATCTAAATATAGTTTAGTGACCTGACAGCTATCTTGTAGTACATTGAGGACAGTTGTCCTAGACGACATTCTGGTCCTGGTCTCATATTCAACACTTTAAAATGCTTCAATTTAATTTTTTAGTTTCTCTAATCAATCTTTAAAGTGCAGACATTAAGTTAGCCTGTGATGTTCAGTGTCAATTGTTAAGAATTGTGTAAAAATAAAAAGATATTCATTATAACAAAACTGTATAATTACGACCTATATAGAAACCGTTCAGAGTAACGGTAATGGAAAAATTCAATGAAAAATAAATTGTATTATGCTTCAGTTAATCAAGAATACATGTCATATACAAATATAATATAGGTTTTTAACCATTTGAATTTTTTATTTCGCCAATGCTACTTAAATGACGATTGATAAATTTTGCCTACTTTAGTTAAGTCGTCATACATTTTCCCAGACTACCATCTCAGCAATAGATAACTGATTATTCATTCATATTATATTATTACTGACATATTCTCATTATTCATTATCACAGACATATTTTTATCGATTGTTACGTTTAAATTTTGTAAGTCGTAAAAGAATATCTAGACAATGAGCAAACGCTTGTGCTGGATTCTTTTCTCATCTCTATTCATTATATCATTTTATTCCTAAAATTCATACTTAATTCATTTAGCTTGTTTGCCACTCAATGGATTTTGTACGAAAGATCTAATTAGATTGGAATATAACGTTTAATATTGATTCCAAACAACCAACCCCAAAGTAGATTCAAACCCACAAATTGTAAAAATAAAGTGTAGAGCACTAACCACTCTGCTGCCAACTTAGCATACAAAACTTAGAAGAGGATCCGTGGTAGACTAGTGGTTGGGATATCGGCCTTCCATCCGAAAGTGTGGGGTGTGATTCCCAATGCCGCCAAAGACACACCGAGTACATGCGATATACGTGCTCGTTAAATCTGTGGAATCAACAATCATATTAACAATTATTCGCATATATACTTGATGAGATAAATGACAGTAAACATTTTCTTTGGAACTTTGGTTGGCATTACTTCTACGTCAGCGGGAAAAAGCTCGATTATTTCTTTCCTGAGCCAATTTTCCGTTGATTAAACCACTTCACCAAGAGTGATGTCTTGTTAAAATTTTTAGTTTGACACTCCTAAAAAAGAAATAAAAGTTATAAAGCATTGGAAAATCATTTGTTGAATGAGGAATTCACTGAAGATCCTCGTTGCCATTATTAACAAAACATTTCACAAACTTTCACAAAGCCATCAACCATTTGCTTTTAAAAGAATTATTCAGTTGATAAATAACTGTTATAAACGTTACAGTTCTGGACATTGAAATTGGGCTTCTTTCTGCGAAAAATAATATTTTCCATTTGACTTGCTTCATAGCTCCCTAGCTTTATTTTCTGAAAAGTAACATTTCAAATTAATCTTAAAACTCACACGAATATTGCATGTGAGGTCGTTTTACCAGATTGCAGTGTTATTTTATAAGTAGACAATTTCAGTTTAGA
The DNA here is from genome assembly GCA_030067965.1 of Latrodectus elegans. Lineage (NCBI taxonomy): Eukaryota > Metazoa > Arthropoda > Arachnida > Araneae > Theridiidae > Latrodectus > Latrodectus elegans. The sequence goes on along the minus strand of CM057815.1, from coordinate 10,977,591 downwards.
AATTGGTCTCTATTATCACTAGTATTGTTGTGTAAATTGCACTTCCTCTCAGGTCTTTGATACTTTCCCCATAAGTCTCTAACTGAAAACATTAAGAACATTGAAAGATATTATTTACTTCTCTTTTCACTTTAAGAGAGCCTGAAAAATAACAACTTCCTTGAAATTTTTTCAGGTAATTCTTTTCCCTTCAGCACAGTGAATTTCCCATAAAAACAAATTAAATTTTAGTTTTCCTTATTCTCTTTCATCTGATAAAATGTGACAATTTACATGTAATATTGAAATAAAGAACAAAATAATTTTGAAAACTCAAATAATTATGAATGAAAAGAGTAAAGAGAGAGGATCGTATATTTATGTAACACTAGAATTTCAAAAAATTTCTTGTTGTGTAAATTCTAATATAAATAACTCTAATTTTTCATTAATTATTCACTTAAGAAAAAGCAACTTAATTCAATCAAAACATTTTTAAAGTTATTCATATTAGATAATTTGCTATTATTGCTATAAAAAATGATATTTTATGTTATAATTTAGCCATTATATATATATATATATATATATATATATATATAATTTATATTATATATATATATATATATATATATATATATATATATATATATATATATATATATACATATATATATATATATATATACAGAGTGAAAACTTTATATTGACAAACTTTACTGCTTTTTTTTATTGGTTTAATTCATGCACTTCATGCCCACCACTTTTTATAGTAATTTAATTTCCTTAATGCTATTAAAACAAATAGTTTTTTTTATTTTTATCCTTGTTTGAAATAATGTGCCAAACGAACGATAGCAATTAATTGCTTTATTTGAGGCTGGATTAAGGTAAGGTCAGATTGCCAGAAATTTTAATATCCACAGACAAATGATATCACGTATTATAAAATGATTCTTGGAGCTTGGCCATAACGTTGATTGACACCGAAAAATAAAAAAAAAAACTGTGAACACAAATGAAATTCGGAAAATTATCAAGAAACGAACTAACTGAAATCCAAGAAACTCAATGAGAAAAATAGCTAAAAAAATAGGGGTTAATACAGAATCAGTTAGATAAATTGCATAAGAAGAACTTGGACTTAAGCCATATAAACTTCGAAAAGTACAGAAACTAAATGAGTAAAATAAACGTACATGGTTGCTAAGATGTCGAGCAATCCTTCAAAATTCCGCAAAAGGCGAATGGAAGCATTTCATCTTGACGGACGGAAACCTTTTCATAATTGAACAATCCTATAATCGACAAAATGACCGTTACTGGTCATCTTATCGTCCTGAAACTTCCACAGGAGTAGAACGTTGGCAAAAACCACAGTCAGTTATGTTTTGGGGTGGCATTTGGGAATCTGGAAAAACTCCTTCGGTTTTCATACATCAAGGCGTCAAAATGAATAAGACCATGTACTGTAATCAGATTTTACAATCGGTTTAACTTCCTTGGGCCCTTCATTTTTAAAACAGCATCTAGACACTTTAACAAGATTCTGCAACTTTTCATAGAGCAAACACAAAACAAGACTGGTGTCAAGCAAATCTTCCAGATCTCATACCTGTGTGAATGATACCTCCCTATTCACCCGACTTAAACCCAATGGACTGTAGTGTTTGGTCTATTCTTCAATCAAGAGTATGCTCTAAGCCACATCGCAGTTTGGAATGCCTCCGATGTGGCTTAGAGCATACTCTTGATTGAAGAATATACCAGACACTACAGTTCGTTGGAAAGATTGAGTTAAATTAACGCGTGATGAACTGCGGCCCAATGCAGAAAATTTTAAGCATCGCTTAAGGCTCTGCAGCGATGCCCAAGAGGTTCACTTTGAAATATGTGTTATATCTAAGTAACAAATGACTCAAGTAAAGTTAGTTTTTTGAAAATAAACTGCATATTTTTAGTTTCATACAATATTTTTTGTTAATTGGATAAACTTGTCAGCCTGTATATATATATATATATATATATATATATATATATATATATATATATATATATATATATATATATATATATATATATATATATATTGACAACATTAGAGATCGCAAAAAGCTAAATTCAGCTCAGCAAACTATTTCGGAACATATTCGGAAGATAGGATTGGTGTGTGTGAAAATATTCAAAACGTGTGACATATGAATTAAGTCAGAAGAATTTTGATAATCGATTCAGCACATGCCTATCTCTGCTTGCTCGGAACAAAATCAAACCCTTCTTGAACCAAATAAAAATTGGGAATGAAAATTGGATTAGCTACAAAACCATCGTAATGAAAATGGTGTTTTGCACGGAAAACCTAGCTCTTCCAACTCCGAAACAAATTTGAATCTGAATAAAAGAAAGTTGTTGTAGGACATTTGAGGACCAATACATTATAAGCATTAAAACTTGAACGAAAAGCTTGATTCGGAAAAGCATTGTCAGCAATTGCATAATTTAAAGGGAGAAGTGCAAGAAAAGAGATAAACAATGCTTCAAGAAAAGAGTTTGTCAAAAAATTGCAGAACTAGGTTTGGAAATTCTCTTCCAAACACCATATTCCTCAAGCTTATCACCCTCCATTTATTACTTGCTTTTGCCCTTACAGAATTTTTTGAAGTGTAAAAAGTTCAAAAGTGAAGAATATATCAATCAAACACTGTTTCAATTTTTCGCATGAAAAGATGAAACATTTTTCAAAAATGGGGCACACAAACTGGTAAGAAGTCATTAATAATAATGACAATTATATTATTTAATATAGTTATTCATGTTACGAAAAAAATTTATATTTTGTTTAATTCTAAAAATGGACAGAGCTTTCCTGTTGACCTAATATATATATATATATATATATATATATATATATATATATATATATATATATATATATATATATATATATATATATATATATATATATATATATATATATATATATTGCAACACAGCAATTCGGTCATAAATTTCAATTTTGGAGAGAGAGAGAGAGAATCATGTTTTTAAAAACAATTTATCCCAAGTATGTTATTCTTGTTTTGCATTTAAATTGAGACAAAACTAATCATTTCAAACCAATCAGTTATGTTTTCGATTGGTTCAAATTCAGAAGGTATCAAATTCTGTGGTCTGTATTTGATTAATGTTTTTATTATTGATCGCTTTCATTTACAGAACTAATGCCACTTAAATCGGTTTCCTTACGTGAAAATAATTAAAATCAAATCCGTGTTGTAATGTTCAATCATTGCTGACAAAGTTACTTCATCACATTTACAACTTCCAGCATGAATTTTACAGCAAGAAATAATCTACTAAAAAAGACATGCGACGAATTCATCAATGTTCTACGGAAATGCTCTGCCTATAAATCAAATCCAATTGACTAATTGCTGTCACAAGAACTGGTAATAAGAACTCAGCTTCAGAAACATGTAAATGCCATCAGTAAGAAGATGTAGATAATAAACGAAGCAATGTAAAATGTATTGAAGCGGAGGAAAAGAAAAAAGAAACACGCGTGGAATTAAGACATGGCCTCTTTAACTGATCAATCACTGTGGCTAATAGCACGTTGACTGCTACAAGCAAGCCGTGATTTGTTTTCTACGATTGCAGATCACGACTATAAGTGCCAATGCGAAGTCTTCTAATTAAACTGTCTGATTACTTGATTCGTCGGTTCTACTTTGAGGGTGCTAGCTGCAGGGGTGCTGATTTGTTTCTCAGAAAGAAAAAAAAATGTTTGAACTTTGCTGGAGAACTTGTTTCTTTATGTGGACTTTAACCCGACATTGTTTGAACAAATTGGCAATATTGTTTCATTATTTTCCTCATAGAGAATGTGACGTGTAAAGTTCTCTAGCGTCACATTCGTTTGTAATCCATTTTGATGTCTAAAGAATGTCAAAAGCTTAGGAAACCTTTGATTAAATATTCGGTTCCTTCTAAGGCGAAGAGATTAAGAACCTGATATAAAACTATGGAATTCTGTTTTTTTTTATAGTTATCAGCTCTGATAGAAGAACAAAAATCCTGAAAGTCAATCTTTTGGCCATGATGATGTCCATGATAATCCATGATGCGGATTTTTGAATTCATTGATACATTTGGCGAATTTCTTTGTTTACTACGATTACACAACCTGATTTCTTTATTACGTCATAGAAATAAAGAATAATAAGAATTATGTTCAGAATTTTCTATCTTGGCAACCCTAGTATTTTCGTCTTCGTGAGGTTCATTTTGTTCCCTTTTCGGATTATAGTTGGAGCTTTATCGAGGATAGTTCTGAATTCTTTGAGTGTGTTCTGCAGATTGCTTGGTTATTTGAATACTTATATTCCAGATTATATTGTTCTTTAAATTATTTGAAATAATTCCTTTTCATCATGCATTACTTTTCTTCAATATTTTTACGATTAATTATGGCTGATACGATAGGTGTAATATTTCAAGTGTATTTTAAAATTTGTATTTACATTTGTAACGACGATGTGTGTGTGTGTTCCTAAATTTTATTTAAAATAAATAGGTAAAATTTAAATTGTGTTTTATAATTAGCATTTTTTTTTTTTTTTTTTTTTTTGCTATTGTTATTATATTTTGACTAGAAAACATGTTTATATTTTTATTAGAATTCATATATTTACATTTTTGAAATAATCGTTTCTGTAGTTTCTTTATTTGAATTTACAATTATGTAATCAATGTTCTTATGTTTTTTTTTTTTTTTTTTTTTTTTTAAACAAATATTTACGCTTTTGATTTATAAGTTTTAAATTTATTTAGATGCTTAAGCTTTTTTCAGGAAAGAGTTTATTACGTTATGTTATCAACATTTCCTCGTCACCATAAAAAATTCAGAAATTTGCATGAGAGGATATGAGGCATCTGTATCAGTTTTTCAATAAATTGAATATCTTAAAGTTTCATTTTTATATCCTTTCTCAAATCTCTGTTTTAGTTATTATGAAATTGAAAGAATAAAAATCTATTTCTGTGTTAAATCTTTATTTTTTAATTTCTGAAGGCTTTAATTTTCAAGAACTATAAATTGATTACGGTTGTTAGACTTCTTGGTAATTTTCAATTTTACTAGATCAGGTGATAATGTTTGCAAATGTTATTAAAAAGTGAAACAAATTATCACAAACTGCTAACTTTACCATAACTATCTTTAACTTTTTACATTTTATAAACATTTTCAATAATGAAAAATAATCATTATTTCAAAAAATAATTTATTTTTAAACTAAATGCTACTATTTTGTAATCGTAGGGCCGAGAATTGTCGAAGAAAATATCAACATGGCTATATTTTCACTTTAGAAATGGAAATATAATACTGACTTTTTCAACTTCTTTAATTGGTTATTGATATCTTCAATGGAATTTTTTTTAATTTGATAAAATATCAATAAATCAAAATAAGTAACTCATATAAAAGTAGTTACACAACAACTCTAGCTTTAAATAATCTATAATTCATAGTGTTTAATTTGATTTGGCCTTAGAAATCGTTTCAAAAAGAGATAAATAAATAGTATAAATTAGTGTGTGTGCTTACGCCATAAAAACAAATCACCAGAAGTACGCTGACATAAATAGTAGTCTTTCTTCAAAATAAGCAATCAATTATTTCTATAAAAAATCTATATATTTTGAATTTAGAAGGAAATTTAAAACAAGAGATTATTCAAGAAAAACATCATTAATCTGGAAAGAGAAATATATGAATGGTGGGAAATTAATGAAATTTATAAGTGCGATATTCTTAACAATATTTCTTAAGAAAAATTTATAAAATTAAATGTTGTTAATAGTTAAAAATCTACGACTTCAATGCTTTGAGATCGCACTTAAATGTTATTATTGATTTATTGAAAATTTTAGAAAAATTCACACACACATTTTACATTTTATGTATCCCAAATAATTCACATCTAAATTCCAAACCCCCAAAAATAATTCCGAATGGATGATATATAATTTTAGGCTGAAATTATTATCCGTTCAGGTCATCTAGAAATACATAAAAATTCACAAGTTGGTGTCAAAACATTAGAATATAAGTTTTAACATATCAAAATCTCTTTTGCTCCAAACTAAAAAAAGAACGCAAGTCTAATAGTACACGGCTTTCATTATAAATCAATAAATGGAATTATTAGTTTAACTAAAGATTTCAAATTATTCTGAAGAAACTATTGCACAAAGAAAATACTAAGAAAGATATTTTGTGCAAATAATTCTGATTGTGAAAGCTTGATTTAAGATATTGAATAATTTCTTTTTAATACTGTAGAATCTCTCAAAATCATGAAAATGAATAGTATTGAAGGTTTTAGAATTTTTTGGTGAATAATTCACTAATTCTAGAATTCTATTGAGTTTATAAACTCTGGAATTCGTGAATTATAATATATATATATATATATATACACACACACACACATATATATATACACACACACACATATATATATATATACACACACACACACACACACATATATATATATATACACACACACACACACACACACATATATATATATATATATATACACACACACATATATATATATATATATAAGATATATATATACACACACACATATATATATATACACACACACACAAACATATATAGATATATACACACACACACAAACATATATAGATATATATACACACACACACTCACTTCTAAAAGTTAAGCACGGAGAGGAAAAGGCCAATTTCCGGAAGCCAATCAGAATTGAAGAGAATGCAAATCGCTGCCGAGGTAGCAAGTATACTATGCAAATATGACAGGTAACAGCCAATCGCGCTTTCATGTCAAAAAATATTCAAAAAGGGCAGTGTTATAAGATACAAGCTTTATGAAGGGTTACAGAAGTGCTGATATAGAAAGTGTTTTAAACTTTCGTACAATTTGTTTTCAAGGCTTACTTGTTTCTATAACTTCCAGAAGACGTATGGAAGATTCTGAGCGCTGGCGTGCTGTGGCCGCATGGAAGCAGGGCAGTCGATTTCAGATGTTTCTCTTTTCTTCGGCGTTCAATATTCTGTAATTTCACATTTATGGAAACAATTCCAAATCACACAGACACTTGTCTGTAGGCCCGTAGCCGGTCGCCAAAGGTTTACAAACCCCGCCGAAGATTGATATATTATAATATTAGCCAAGCGGAATTGCAGAGCGACCTCCACACGCGAGACATCTATAGTTACAGCGTTCATTGGTAAGGTGACATCTGCAGCTACTATAAGCCTAAGATTACATGTGAGTAGACTGTACGCCCGGGTACCTCGAGTTTGTGTTTGTCTATCTGCCCAATCAAGAAGGACACAATTAAAGTGGTGCCGGGAACATATCAACTGGACCGTGTCTTATTGGGCAATGTTATGTTTACTGATGAGTCAAGATTTGCTCTAAGGCCAGATGACAGTGTGTGAACAAGGAAACTCGTGTTTCCGTGTTTACGGCGTGAACAAGGAAACTCACAATCAGCCCCAAAATATCACCCAACATCCAACATTCCGGGGTGGAAGTATTATGGTGTCGGCAGGCATTTCATTAGGAAACCGCATTGACCTGTACACATTCATAAACAGAGTTCTGTGACAGCTGTCCGGTATCACGATGAAGTCCTGGAACCCAATGTGAGATTGTACGCGGCAGCAGTTGGCCATACTTTTGTCTTAATGGACGATAACGCACGTTTCCATAAAGCTGACATTGTCAATGACTACCTGGAGAGCAAATGGATTGCGCGTATGATGTGGCCAGCATATTCACCCAACCTTAATCCCATTAAAAATCTTTGGGATCCTCTCGGCTGCGCTGTATCTTCACGTTTCCCACCTCCAGCCACTCTTAGTGAGCTGGAAAACGTCTACAAGAAGAATGGCTATTGATTAATTTTGCGGTGGTTGACCACCTAATTGGAAGCATGCTCACAAGGTGTTGTATCCAGATGAGGGGAGATCACATACCCTATTAATGTCCTTTTTTCTATTTTATGGTGTCTATTTTCACTTTATACATAATTCTATTTAAATCTCCTGTATGTTATTATCTGATAATTTCCAAAAAAATTTAATATTGTTTTTATTTCTGTATATTGAAAGTGAGTATATATGTGTGTGTGTTTAAATTATATTCAACAACATAATTCTTCACAAAAGTGTTGTGCGAATGTAAACACAATGGATGTTTTTTTCACTGAAATATATACATTAAATATATAACTTATCATCTATGAAGGTGTTTTTCGGATGTTCTTGTCAACGGATCAATCATGGTAATTCTAGGCAAACTGTTCGATAATTGCATATTAATTGTTGGCAACATTTCAAGCAAAAATAATTTTCAGAGAATAATGATTGCCTGAAGTGTTAAAACATTTCTGTTCAGCACACCAAATCTCTATTTAATAATTTAGTGAAAAGAATGTAAGAATGAGAAATAAACAAAATGGTATCTTATATAACCTGTAAAATATTATCTTATCAACCATAATAATCAATTAAATTACTTCTGCCTTCCTCGTTTAATGCAATGTAGTGGGGGACGATAGATATTTCAATATTGCGCAATCACTGTTGCACAAATATTTAAATGTTGCACGCACATATCAATCATAATGCATCATGTATTGATATTGCAAATTTCTCAGTATTCTGGAGGAGGTGACAAGCTAAGTCTACGGTTCTTCTGCCTGGTCCCTGATTCTAAATTATAAAAATATTTATAAGAGTCTACGATGGCATATCCTTCGGGTGCTTCACTACGTAAAATGCCATCACTTCCACCCCAAGTACTATTGAAAGCTGAAACACCCTAATAACTGGGTGTTGTACACAACTATTTTTCACGCTGTATTTGTTTCCTTTCCTCACAGTCCCTTCATAAAAGTTACATTTTTATTTCTTTAATGCCTATGAATGCTCTGAGTATTGCTAAGTATCTCTTCCATTACCAAAATGTGACAAATTATTGCATAATCGATTCCGAAATAAAAAATGTCTTTTCTTATTGTATTAAATTTATGACATAAAAGGGGAAGGACTAAAATAGAGTCAAAATCATTCACGTTCAGGAAGATTATTAAAGGTAATCCTCACGGATAAGTTAATTTCGTCTTCAATCTTCAAAATGGAGTGAAAAAAAATATGAAACGGTTAAAGTTATGGTTATTTTACAGCCCACAATTCCATCGAAACACTTTCCGTAGAGCATACTTCTAATTAATAATTTAACCGTCACATAAAAATCAGCCACCTTCTTCATCAACTATTTTAATTAAAGTTATGGAACAAATAGAAGACGTTTTTTCTTCTTGTCACGGCGCATAGTTTTGGCGTATCCCTTGGGACATGGTAATGAATGTCAAAGGAATATCTCCTTACCGAAACGGATCCTTACCATAAAAGCGTCACTCTCCGAAAAGTATTGACGGGTGAAAGCGGTAATGTAGTTATGGCGTCGCCCAATAAAATAAGGATGCAGCTCGTCCGACTCCTCCAGTTAGAACTTTTCTATTTTCTAAAATAGGAAAAAGAAACTGTTCTCCTCTTCCGAAACTCCAGCTCAAAACCAAACTCTCCTCCTTTTCCTACCTTCGCTTTTCTAATTAAATCTGATCCCTAGGGTATGATCCCCATCAGGGCGCATGCGCCGCGCGACAAGAAGCCAGGGGTGGAGGAAACTTGCTAAAAAGGGAAGATAGGAGCCGCCCGGCACAGCTCCCGGGGGGGTTATCCTTCTGCGCCCATCCGCCCATTAAGCGCTAAAATAGCGCCGAATTTGCTATTCCGCTATTTATTGTGTTCATCTATTATTGAAGAAAGAAAATTCCAAAATGCTCCTCGCCTCCCTCTCTATTGAGGGAAATTCGTAGGGGTGTACCAGGGGAGGTTGAGAGCAAGTAGCCAAGAAATATGCAAAGTCGTACAGCACCCACTACCATCCCCACCCCCACTTTGTAGATAGATCATTGGGATAGAGCACCAATGGGGCGAAGCCAAACGGCGAAATTAAAATGCTTTTCCTACGTCCACCACCCTCTCCACCCTCTCAAAGACTACCCAGGGATTACAAGGGCCCCAGAATTTCTTGTTCCCTGGACGCTCCTTCTTGGATTGATCGTCTTCCTGTTTTCGGGAAAACTCCCGGACATGACCCCTGTGTCTCGCCCACCCTTTTAATGCCACTACAAGGAGCTTTTCTGCAATTGCATTACCCAGATCCCCATGAAAGTCCTAATTTACTTTTTAATCCCCCTTTGGTTTGCATCCTCGGACTTTCCCTGCTTCGGGAAGAGAGGGGAGGATGTGAAGAAAAAGAAAAAGGGGAAGTAAAAATTTTATCGCCCCCTTGGATTAGTGAAGTTCTACTCGGAATTAAAAACTTCCACCCATTAAGTAGATCGAAATATTCGTGTTTTGGGTGCAATTTGTTCTGATGTCGCCGGCGTTATCGGTTTGCGTGCCCATTAAATTAACTTCCGTGTGTTAGGTTATGTAAAGAGATTAGAGAAATGAAATTTAATGAGCACCACTATTGCCTTTATTTTTTTTTCATCCGAAAAATTTATTAATCTCAAAAGCGTTATTATTTTGCGTTCCCTTGTTGTTCGGTTACTGCTTTAATAGTCTTAGTGACTCGTATAATAGATTAATTAGTAAGTCTTGTGGTGTCTTACTTCTCAACAGATTTAACTGTTTTTATTGTTTCATACAGATTTTAACTAATAATATCTACGACAAAATTTTCTAACCAATATCTTATAAGAATGAATAAGAAATATTTCCTCAATAATCTCAGATTAAAATTCAGTAATGAATATGCAACTATAATTTTATACAATAAATTACATTCATTTATTATATATATATAGACATACTTAAAATCAATCGCACTAAGAAATAACATTAAACTCATTCAATTTGAAAATTCATTAAGTTATGCAAAATATTCGAACTTATTACATTATTTCGAGAAATATTGGTTGAGTAACACATGAAAATTAACTACTTTTATAATTATTATTGTAAAAGAAACACACTTTACAAATTCCTAAATACTAATAGAATTTTTCAATTTAGTTTACATTTATATAACTTACATCAGACTTATATCCTGAATTGGCACCTGAAGAGTTTATAGTCTAATGTTGAATTCAGTACTCGAGTCCCGCTTCAATTATAGAAGTTTCCATAATTAAGATTTCAATTACAGTATTTCCATACAAATGAGCGATCTTGCGAAAAAATTTATTGCATAGTGGGAAACAAAACACCATTCCAGTAAGCATAATATAATAGAAACGAATATTTTTCATCAAATAAAAATTGTAATAAATTTTCGAAATCATGCATCAAGTAGAGACAATTTTAAAAATGCAGCCAAATTTTCACTTCAAATTCAAAATTGTTCAAATTTTATTTCCAAACACTCTTAGAAAAACATATTGTTGAAGAGAGGTAAAAAGGTATTTAGGGATCAGTTTTGTGGTGCTTTATATTTAGAGTATATTGTGGGCATGCGCGCGCGCGTGCTCCTTGATGAAAGAAGACATTTTTACTAACTTTTTAACTTTTTAAGAAATGTTTTTAGGGGTCACTGATGTCATGATATATTTAACGTCCCCCAGTCATCTTTAGTGGATTTTTGGCATAGTGTTCAAACTGTATATTCCCCTAACATCTACAAACAATTACACCTTAAGTAGGAATTGACTTATGAAATTTTAAACTGAAGATCTGACTGCTAATAAATCAACTCGGAATGTTCTATCTTAGATTTAGTTTCGTTTCAACTCTACAGTAAAATTTTACGCACAGCACCTGATGTATTAAAGACTTATAAATTAAAATGAATTCTGTGTCGCTACAAACATTTACTACCAAGAAGAGAGTGAAAGTTGATTTGTGTGTATGGTAGAATTGAAAGTATGTGTCTGTGACAGTCTGATGGGAAAGGACATCGTCCTGTGACTGAAAGATTGTGGGTTACATACACATGAACCAGCGAAGATTGCAGTCTTGAGACGCTCCTAAGAAAATCGGCAATGTTCAACGCCTTTCTATTCATGCAGTAAGCTGTGTAGAAAATATCAATTCAGGCATCGACTTTGTCATTTGATGTTTACGTACGTTTGGATTAAACGTACAATGCAGTCGGTTGTGTTTGTGATATCAGTCACCAGATAAATTATGCCCGAAATATTGTTCAGTGAATTACATTAATATGAAGGCTAGAACGCGCGCACGCATTCAACAACAAATTCGACAACTACCTAATAAAGATTCACGTTAATTTTGCTTTTCAGTAAATTGAAACATTTGAATTTCTTAAGGAAATGTGAGATTTAATTTTTTTCTTTTAATTCATATAATTTTTGAAATTACGGAAAACGAAGATTAAATTGCTAAAACATCAAAATATAATTAAAAAAATTACAAAATTTCTTTTCATTTATATAGAGCAATTATTATTATATAAAGCAATAAAATATTATATTAAATACTCAATGTGATTCCAGTCAAATTTCATCAAGAAAATACATTGTTATAAAAGTACTTTTCAACGATAAGTAGTTATTTAAGAAAATTTTATTATTTCTTGAATAAAATGGAAACTATTTTCTCTTTCGTTGTTGATTTTTTTCACTGTTATTTTTTCCCCAAATAATACAAAGTGATCAATATCAAATTAATTACCACATTTGTCGGTATATAAGATGCATTTCTTTTTCATATGTATTTTGAGGGATAAGACTATTACAGTTTATTGCAATGACTTATTAGTATTTTTTAAATAAAAAATACAATTAAAAAGTAATACTTTCTGCAAATATCCAATATTGGAAACAATAGCTCTTAAACTTCGTCAAAACCTTGACCTTTATCTCCAGAGCAAAATGAAGAGTCACTTGAAACCTTCTAAATCAGCATCTGAGTCCTCATACAACAAATTGTCTTCTGTACTATCCAATGCATTACGAAAGCCAATCTTCTACAATAGTTCAGCAACCATCTTTTGCAATTTTCACATATTTAAGAAGATTGAACTGTAGATATATTATACACCTAAAAGTCAATTACGATAGTTGAAAATTTTAAACAAACTTAACTGTGACCATCGATGACATCGCAGGTGGAAGTACAGAACCCTGCATAATTGACATTCTAACATGCCACAAGGAAATAAGAAAAAAATTGCATAACCTGGAATAGAGGAATTTTCTAAAAATGAATGTAATCAATACCTGTGTATTAGTATATGAGATGCGCGCTCTATTTCAGACTCAATTTCAAAGAAAAAGTACATCTTATACGCTGCTAATTACGGGATATACAGCAATTTTTTTAATCAAAAACAGATCTGGATTTGTTTTGCTTGTTTTTCTACAACCACTTTCTACGCAGCTTATTTCTCTATATCTTATCTCTCTACAACCACTTTCTACGCAGCTTATTTCTCTATATCTTATCTCTCTACTGCCACTTTCTACGCAGCTTATCTCTCTACTGCCACTTTCTACGCAGCTTATCTCTCTACTGACACTTTCTACGCAGCTTATCTCTCTACTGCCACTTTCTACGCAGCTTATCTCTCTACTGACACTTTCTACGCAGCTTATCTCTCTACTGACACTTTCTACGCAGCTTATATCTCTACTGACACTTTCTACGCAGCTTATCTCTCTACTGACACTTTCTACGCAGCTTATCTCTCTACTGACACTTTCTACGCAGCTTATCTCTCTACTGACACTTTCTACGCAGCTTATCTCTCTACTGACACTTTCTACGCAGCTTATCTCTACTGACACTTTCTACGCAGCTTATCTCTCTACTGACACTTTCTACGCAGCTTATCTCTCTACTGACACTTTCTACGCAGCTTATCTCTCTACTGACACTTTCTACGCAGCTTATCTCTCTACTGACACTTTCTACGCAGCTTATCTCTCTACTGACACTTTCTACGCAGCTTATCTCTCTACTGACACTTTCTACGCAGCTTATCTCTCTACTGACACTTTCGACGCAGCTTATCTCTCTACTGACACTTTCGACGCAGCTTATCTCTCTACTGACACTTTCGACGCAGCTTATTTCTCTATAACTTATCTCTCTACTGCCACTTTCTACAGCTTACTTCTCTACAGTCATTTTATATTTCTTAATGTTAATTTAATTGGGACAGAAGTTTAAATTGGAATCCTTCTCATAAGAAGCATACGCGTCTAAAGTAAAAATTGAATACTCGAGCTGTAGAATGAAATGTATAAAATGTATCCTTACAGTTACCATCAAGGGCAGAACTGGATACTTGAATGAAGTTTATGCTGTTTCACATTTATTAATATATTAAATATTGAAAAAATATTACCTAACTATCAATTCTATTGAAGAAATGCATTATTATCAATTTGAATAAATCATATCAAATTGCTTTGACTAAATCAACAATTGTGATTGCAAATGCAATTGCTTTGACTAAATCAAACACTTGGAGAAAAGGGGCAACAGTTTACTGATGAAGAAAATCATTTCGCTCATGTGTGGGAGGTAACGGATTCGATACCTGGTGTATCTGGATCCATCCTGTTGATACAGCTATGCAAGTTGAACACTACATTGTACTCCATTCTTCTCCGGGATACTCCTGGAAATGTGGAGATTAGATTTGAAATTGAAATCGTGTAGAAGTACTTTACTCACTTTAGAAGAAAAAACTAGTTACTGCAATGTAACAAATTTTAATTAGAATGTGTTTCTACTTATGGAATTTTATTTTATGAATAGAATTTAGATTCAATAAAAGTTTATTTATTTGCTCTAGACAAAGTAAAAAGAATTTCTGTTATGGATACAATGGATTTGAGCATTGCTTTTAAATCTTAATTTTTGGCTATCAATGTCTTTTATTTTGGTTATAATTACTCTTTTGTTGACAGAAATGTGCTCTCATTTAAATATTTCAGACTGTCACAAAACACTTCTTTAATATAAATGCAAATACACATCGGACGCTTCAATCCATCTCCCCAACAGAAATCCAGGCATGAAACAATGGACCAAGCAGGAACAATGACAACCTGATGCACCATCCGTCATCAAGTGGCAAGTTACCGTCTTCGTTGGTGGGCCTCCCTCGGATTTCAGATATACGAAATTTATTTCCAATCTGGCCCTAAAGGGTGCAAGGGGGGAGGTGCTCGAGATTAATTCCGTTGCTGGGGGGTTGGACGTCAGGAAGTCTTCGGGGTCGCCGCACCAAGAGAAGAACAGGAATGATCATCCTTTTGATGGGTCGAAAAGTCAACAGGTAAGATTTTCTTTGATGGCTGAGTATGACGGATGGTAATTGCGGAAATTAATTTTTTCGAGTGCTCGAACTCAGCCCGTTTGTGTTTAGATACCATCTGTAATTAAATCTGATTATAATTATTTTCTATTTTTTTAACCTTCCAACGCTTGACGTTCCTTATCAATTCTGCGGATAACGCGTGACAATCTCTTACTTCTACAGTAAATTGAGTTATCTCCTCAAGAAGAAATTGCTCATAAAGGTGATTGAGTTCCCCTCGAAAATAATAACCAAAATAATTAAGATTGTTCGTAATAATGATTTGTTTTGGATGATTGAAAGGAAATTTTGATCGTGGATTATCACGGAAGAGTTGTCACAACCACGTGATATCAACTGGAGAAAGTACTTGCTTACTTACGTAGAAAAAGGCATGTTAAACACAACATGATATTTTCTGAAAGGTTTTATCTATAGTTTTTTGCACAAAAAGATTTGAATAATTTACATTTTTACATTTGGTTATGCATCAAAAAATTTATCTTTGTAAAAATCCAAATTCTTCTGACACTTATTAATAAAAATAGATTTGAACGAAATATTATAGTTTGATTCTAGTTAAGGAATTATTTGTCTAGAATTTGAAATTTTGACTCCAGTGTCAAATAAAGCTCTATAAGTCTCACATTTTTAAATAAGGACACAATACATAGAATAATAGTTTATTTTCTCCAAGTACATAATACAGAATAATAGTTTATTTTAAATTTATTTTGAAGATTATCACAAAAATATTATATTTACAACGAGCAGTTAAAAATAAATAACATTGGAAGCAAGCAAAATATTTATCGTCTAATTCAGAAATGCGCAAATAAAATATTTTATTTATAGTTGCATACAAATACAATAAAAATAAGCACTTTAATTTAATTAGTTGTTTTTATTCTCGTAGAAATTATTTATTTGCATTATGTTTAATGATGTACATTTAAATAAAAAAATTGTATACGAAATTAGAAATCTAATTTACTTGAAAAGTTTAAAACTTATATTCGTTTATGCATACAATGTACTCTTAAATATATGTTTGAATGGTAAAAGAAAATTATTAGATTCAATATTTTTATTTATTATATAAACGTGTGCAGAAGTTTTTTCTATAACAAGCATCCACAATAAATCCAAGGCTCCAAAATATTTTGCAAACTCATATGCTCAATGTGTCTAGTGGACATTTTTAAAAAAAAATGATTTATAAACATTAAGCAGGAATTAGTACGATATGAATACACTCATAAACAGAATTCATTCCCTTGTCATAATATAGAAAGCACAAATTAATTTATAAAAATATTTATTCGAGAATTCTATTTATTTTTCTAGTCTTGGAAAAAGTAATGCTAACAAATAACTGATATTGCCAAAAAATAGTTTGAAAATTTTAGTCATTAATGTTTTTAGAACGATTTGTCGTTTTAGCGTTAATTGTGCTTACAATAAATTGCAAAGCTTATCTCAGGAAAATAGGTGAAACTCATTAGCGAACATTTTCTTGCATTTTTTTTAACAACTTTGGCACGGATTATCTCGATAGGATGGGTTATTGATGAACTTAATTCTTCAAACAGCTATAAAGCATCATCTTACCGTACAATAAAAAAAATTGGTATAAAGAATTCAGTACAAGAGATATACGTGCGATTGGTGCATGTAATATACGTGTTCCTAAATAATTTGGAATTTAAAGTCCTGTGGTTAGTCATTGAGCAGTCTCCATGGGTGTAATGGTCAGGAGAAAATTTTCTCCTCCTCCAGATCAAAGTAAAAATTGATGGAATCAATCATTCTTCACCACGAAAATAAAAGTTCAACACATCGTCTCCAGCAAAAGAATAACTGACAGGTTCAAAATATCCAACGGATGGGGCATCCATCTGCCAACCATGAATTTTTTATTACGAATATCAACAATAAATTAAATGACCTGTAGTTTTCGATACGCGAACAAACAGTTGATGAATTTAAAACGCATTTTACCTGAAAACGAATGAAAAAAAAGCGCTCCAAATTTGATTCAAACATATGCAAAAATTTATTGACCTTTATGGACAATATTTTGATAAGCAATAAAACTGATTTGTTTGTGTCGTCTTCCACATCAAGTGGCTGATAATACCATGGCGTGTCTACACGAGCAATATTTTCCCATTTTTTTACAATTCTTTTTTCTTTTGATGCAACGACAGAAAGTTATTTTCATAAATATTTGAATATAACATTCATAAATGCTCGTATTTTTCATTATTTGGCTAGAAATAGTCATACAACTCTCCTATGCTTGTTGTAAAAACACTCTGAAGCTATCCAAGAGACTATCTTGGTATGGTTCTTGTAACTCAACTACATGAAATAAAAAGCATATTATAATCATTTGTTATGAAGTACATCAAGGTTTGTTAGTAATTTTCTAGTCAGCTTTGTCGGAATTCTTTGAGAAAATATGTGTTTTAATCAAATTCATATTTATTTCTCTTGGATCAAAATATAAATACGATTAAAATTTCTAAAAATATTGATAAATTTAGCTGCATTATGTATCCCAATATTGCATTATGTTGTCATGAAAACCTAAATGTTAAAACTAAGCAAGCATTCGTGGTCTGTGAAGAGATTTTTTAAGTCTAAACTGCATGTTTACAAGTTTGAATAAAAAGCAATTAAAGTAAGCTATTTTTCTCCATCATCAGTGATGACATAAGATACCTTTATGCGCAATCGTACTGGAAATGTCTGGATATTGCAGATTTATCATTGGAAAATCTCTAGGGCTCCTTTATGTTATTGGTCAATGAATGCTTGTGTAAATTGAAGTTAGACAGCCGTCTGCAAACATTCGGTTCCCAGCACAAATAAGGTTTTTGCTTTTTAAAGGGCTCTGGTGATCACGAACTCGTGATAACGCACTGTAATGGGAAGTACCATTTGATTCAATGGGGGAATAATTAAAATTTTGATCTGTAATGAACGCTAGCAATTTGCAAATGTTAGTTAAAAATCTTTTTTTCATTTTATCCCATATGTAGCTGATTTGGAATCAATCAACATATGTATTTTATTGCTCTGTACGCTTACACTTAATATTTCTCAATTGTATATTTCTTACATTCATAGTTATTACATGTTCAATTATTATTTAAATTGGAGCATGTGCAGAATCGAGTCGACCGGAGTGGTTATTATGTACTCAAATAAATCCGTCCATACTGTTCTCAAATGTATATTTTTCATTTAGGAATACTTTTTAGTTGTTAAAATAACATATTTCAAATTATTTATATTGAGTTATTTTTGACGCTCTAAGTTAACTTTTGTTACAATGTTATTACAACATTATTGCAATGTTATTACTTTCGTTACAACGAATGTTACAATGTTATTAATTGTTTGCATTTAAATAAAGTATAATATCTTAATAGTTTCCCCATTTTATTTTGATGCTAGAATCCCATACTCACATAATACATCTAGTATTTTTTATTTAGTTATTTTTGACGAGTTCCTTTTCGAATGTCACAACTCGTAATGTTACAATGCCATTAATTGTTTGGATTAAAGTATCATATCGTATCAGTTGGCCCATTTTATTTTGATGTTAGAATCCCAACCCTTTGAAAGTATTCAACAGCATTTTGTCTTGTTGAAGGTAAGCCACAAATTTTTATCATTTTGTGGTGCAAAATTAGCGAAGAACTATTTGAAATTAAATAATGTTTACATAAACTCAAATGGTTTATTAAAATAACATCCATTTTGTTAACATCCAAAACACAGTAGTTTTTTGTTGACAAAAAAACGTATTGTTTGGCATCATTTTTTCGAGGGTGGTGAAATTTTACACAAAATCTTTAAATTTTAGCCAACTCTTATTTTTTTCAAACGTATTCATAAGAGCTTATAGCAGTAAAAATTGTGGAGAATTTTTTAATATTTTGGATATGATACCGTACATTAGACCCAAAATTGGAAAAGCAGCCGCGATTGCTGTTGAATTTTAACTATTATATAATTTTAATTTTAAATACAAATTTTGTACTAACTTAATTGTTATCACATTTCTCACAAAGAAATCCTAAAAATATCATTATTTTCCTATCTCTCTATCTATATCTATATCTATCTATCTATATTTATATATATATATATATATATATATATATATAGATATATATATGGATATATATATATATATATATATATATATATATATATATATATATATATATATAAGAAATGAATATTTTAATTGATTTTACAGTAATACATTAAGGTATTAATACAGTAATACATTAAGGTGATTATATTTGTATGCTAAATACATAATTCACAAAATGAACTCCTCGTGTAGTACCATTCAAGAAGTTTGCGAATAAACCCTCATCTGATAAGAAACCCAAATCTAGTGAGAATTCGATTATTTTTCCTCAAAATGGCTGCCACCGTGTTATATTTCCTCAGAACTTGGCGCTCTTGCGTTTTCCCCAGAGAGCGCCTGCGTTCGTTGCTGATACGTCCCCCTGGGCCCAGTCCTGTATGATGGATGGGTGGGTCCTCTTTCACATCAGGTGGCTGGCAGCACCACCCTCCTCCTTGCATGTCCACACGAACGATATTTTCTCATTTTTTATAATTCTTTTTTGGTCTGATGCCACGAGAGAAAGTCACCCTTGGGAACGGAAGACGATAATTTCATGGTGCTAGCTCTCATCTCCGGGGCTCTGCTGCCACCCACAAGGTCCGGCCTACCTGCATCTCTCCGCTTTTTATATCGATTTTAGTAGTCCCCAGGGTCGGCGGCCTTGTATCTACGGTTGGCAGATAGTAAAGTAAACGATGTTTTCCATATAAAATTCGGTCGTCTGGTAATGGTCAGTGGATGTTTTGGTCCAACACTTACCACGGTAATTTGTCCTTTAAATTGACCTTTTCCTACGCGCAAACACGGTGGTCGGTCCTCGATGTGTGTTTTGTCACTGAATCGGAAAATAAAGTAGGGTGTTTGGGTAATTTGCCTCTTCCTCAGTCATCGATAGGTGAACATTGTTATTCAACGGTATCAAAATACATTTCTAGGAATAGATAACGCGCAAAAAATATGAATTTATATTCCAATATGTATTTTAATTATAAGTTCGTATATACTTTAGTTTTTAATATGTATTTAAGTTCAATATTAATTTTTTCTAAAAAATTTCGTTATATTGTAATTTTTTGATTTTTAGATATGATTATACGCTTAAAAAATGAAATCCATTATTTATTTGGATAAATATTTACGATTCTTCTATATCTAATTTGTAAAGCAATTAACGAAGGTGCCGCTTACCCTATCTAGTAGTCAGCGTGCCTCGCTGCTTATAGGGAGGTTCTAAGTTCGAATCCCTATTCGGGCATTAATGTACTGTCTGTCTCAATCCTTTCTTTGTATGAGCCGAGCTGGCAGCCGAATGGTTAGCGCTCTTGCCTGAGGTTCAACAGTTCGTGAGTTCGAATCCTACCTTGGGTATGGATGTTTGTAGTGGTTCGGAATCCTACTATAAACCGTAGATCCCGGTCTAATTAGCCCTAATGTGCAAAAAATGACCGTTATACAACAAACAAACCAAACCAAATCAAACTTCCTTGTATGAATGGGTTGTGAATGGTTGCCTATCCTATAAACGGGTACCGATGGCATGTTTTACTAAGAAAGTAGGACTCCATATAAAATTTAGGTTCATTCGGAAAAGGGGAGTAGCGCACCCCACATTTCCATCCTATATATAACTGGCACAGAACAAAAACAATTAACAAAGTTTTTTCTGATGCGCGGCTGCCCTTTGGATATATATATATATCTGTTCATCTCTATAATGGGAGAAGGTGATGGTATCTCTTAAAGGGGGGCACCCAATGGATGTGCTATCTTAGCAGTAAAAGTGAAGGGATTAAGAAAGACAAACAGAGAAAGAGAAAGGATCCACCCTGCCCGAACTAAGATTCGATTCCGAGGGCTACTGATTCGCAGTTAAGGACGCTAAGCTTTCCTTCATCAGTCGGCACAATTAAGGAAGTATATTAAATACTTATTAATTAAAGAATACTTAACAATTAAAAAAATTAACTTTTTTTACTACGAGAAATAATAACAATTTAATATTTAAGATATATAAATTGAAATTTCTTGAGATATTTCTATATTAAATTTTTAAATAATCTTAGATTATAAAATTTTTTATCTTTTTATTTTAGTTATAATAGATTCATATCTTTTAAATATAATATATCTATGATATAGAAATGAAGTAATTGCTTCTTATTTCGTCGCTTTAGAATCCTCGTGTTTTTCAACAAGGTCAGTCGCGACTGATTACTGTCGAAACATTTTAATACACATTCAGCAAATAATCCTCCGTTTTTGGAGTCCTCCCAGCGAAACACCTACCGTATTAACAGAACAATGAGAGCATCGGTGGCCGTAACCCTTGTCTTTTTTTCTTTCTCGGGTACATAATTGGCGCTTAATGGCCACGAATTTCGTGAAAACAGAGGAAGAAAAGGCGATGGGTGTTTACCGAATGCCCATAATGATTGGCTATTGATGCCCATTGCGTGGCCTTTTAGCCCTCCAATCAGTGCTCTGCGGTCACGAGAATGAATTTAGAGCCATTGCCAAAGAAAAGAATATTATTTCTGATGTGTGTTGTAATAACATTAATGGTGTGGCGAAGAACGTTCGATTGGTGCTTCATTTTTCTTCTTCGGGTTCTCTTCTCAGAGACTGCTTAAGTCTGGAACCCAATGTAAATCGAGTTCGTAGAACAAGAAGTCACCCCTTGCTTCATTCTTTTTATTGTTACAGATTTTTTTTTTTTTGCTTCTTCGTAATGTTTCATGAACACTTCCTTAATCACAATGATCGTGATTTGGTGTTCTGGTTTTTATATATTACATTATAATGATTTATAAGTGCTTCTCTGGGGAACATGGAAAAACACTTCAATGCTGAGATAAAGAGAAAAAAGAAACATTGGAGGAGATCGCAGTCAAGAAATTCTGTTGTCTTAAGAGAGCATTTCATTTTATCCGAGCTGCTACTGTCTAGCTGATGATTAATCATTTTTCCAGAAATTATGTGAGATTTTAGTCTGTTTTGGATTTTTTTTTAAATTTTTTGTAAAATAAATGATACTAATTCCTGAATTGAAATATAAAGTACTTCTTGAAACAAAAATTGTAACAGTGAGAATGTAATGAAACAATTCCTTGTAGATATGTTATATTTTCAAAGTTATAATTTTTATTTTAGAAAAAGCTTTGTGAATATAACTTTAATTACTGTGTTCGGTTGGTGATTCTTATGAATACATACACAAGAGATGAGAGTGGACCCCATTCTGTACTATTCGGTTACCGGGTTTAGTCCACTCATCACCATCGTGAGCAAGCAGCACCTTCCAGGGCCAAAAGGTTGTCCCAAAATCATGCCATCACCCAGCATTCTGTTGAAAATGAAGGATTTACAATGATCGGGCCTTAAAGCCTTGTATTGGATCTCGCAATGTCCAATACATTACAGCTCTGTTTCAGGCAGGGATGACAACATAAAGATGGATGACTGAAATTTAAAAAAATGTTTAAAGAGAGGAATTTTAAAAAGTATAAGTAAATAAAAAAATAAAAAAGTTATATACAAATGGAGAATGAAACTATTGTGTGGCTGCAATGTCCTTGATTCTGTGATTGGTAGTTAAAATACAGTCATTTCAGTTAGATTCTTATGAATAAACAGTCCACTTGTTTGAACGACTCAGTTTATTTAATATAAAAATGAATGTTTATAAAGGAAAGAATGTACAAAAATTTACAACCAACCTCACGCCTCAGTAAGGGGAACGCTTATCACTTTTTTCTTTCTTTTTATGTTTACCCCGGAGGTGAATAAGCGGCACGCCCTCTGGTGAAGATACCTGAAAACTACACTCTGGTTCGTATATTGTTCCTTTGAATATCATGGAAGAACACTTTATTCTCTCTCTAGCTGGGGTGCTATTGGAGATGACACTAACATAAGCATTTTAAATCTACTTGACGCACTTACACTCAGTTCATAGCATACATTTTCAGTGGATTCCTTCACATGTTAGTGTTAAAGAGAATGAAAATGCTGACTCCTTGGTCAGATCCGCTGCTACTAAGGAAAAAAGTCACTGAGGGAAGCTGACCTTCTGCAACACATCTTCCCTGGCTGAAACAAAATTGAATAAATTTTCGAAAACCCCTACCTACCGCCACCCAGCCTGCATGGTGCTTATGACCCTCGGCGGTCATGGAGTGGACTCGAATTCGAATCCCGAACAAGGATTGGAGTAAAACTGGGGAAGAAGTCGGACTTTTCGAATGTAATGGATCTCCGTTCTAAAAGGAAGCAGCGCACCCATCTTGTTCCTATCCTTGTCCCCGTCAATGAATGTTCTCTACATCTGCTTTTTGTTGTCCTTTCTCATACACACCAGATAGAAACACGTGAAAAAAAACACTCCCAACCATTCTTGCTATTTTGCAAACTATCTATGGACCTTTCCAACTTGAGCCGATATTCCACCAAACTGCTTTTTCCTGCTTCTTCAGTATCCACACAAGAGCCCTCATTTTCAAGCAGGGACAAAGAATATACCAGGAGTGCATTGGTGCACCGCTGACATGGCACCCAAAATATACCCCTGCTCATATTTTGGGGTGTCAAAATTTTAACAAAGATGATGTCCTGGTCCTTTATCATATTTCTTAAGACATTTTGGATACATTTGGATTTATGAGGATTATCTATCTCTGCAAGATATTGCCGAGACTAGCAACAACAGAACACTTTATGCTGGCATAAAGAAAAAAAGAATATTGATGAAAAAGATTATAGTAAGGAATTTTTTTTTAATTTTAAGTTAATTTTTCCTTCTAATTGAATTGCTCTCTTTAGTTAATGATTAATATTTCGAATTAAAAATTGTATACACTTTTTCAGTGCATTTAATTTTTTTTTATAAACTTAGTAAAATAAATGACGCAAATCTGTTAATTTCTGTTAAATTGGAATCTAAAATCGAATTAATTCTTTATGGAATAATCAGATAATCGTTATATTTTCAATGTTATGTTATGTTTTCAATGTTCCAATTTTTATTTTCAGTCTTATTTTGAAAAAGTACAATTTTAATCATAATGATTCTTATACATTCTGAGTAGCATGGAAAAATAATTTTTGCAGACATAAAATAGGAAACATTGAAGTTTAGTCTGATTTTCCAGATTCTGATTTCTTTTTTCCATGTGAAAGCTGTTGGAAGTGAACTTACAGTTTGAAAAGGATTCAAAACAATTACAAACTTCCACATTCCAGATAAAAAAAAGAATCCTCAAATGATTAATGCTCTTATCCTCAATATAGTAATTGTAAATTCATTCGTTTCTTCAGTTCATAGTTTCAAAGTTTTCTGATTTTTGAATTTTATAACTAATAGTGAGTAACTTAAATATGACATTTTAATTGAAATTGATTTGGATAATTATAGTGGTTTTTAAATTACATGCAATCCTATAAGCAATTTGTTCAGCCATTTATTTCATTACTTATATATATTTAGTTTTACGTGTGGGTGTAGCACTCTCAAGAAAAAATAGTCACACTACTTATTTTTCAGTCTAGTTTACTAAACAGAAAACCACTGACCAACACCTAGAGCAAATTTATGCAGCACTTTCAGACGATAAAAAGTGGAACGCCCTTATGAAGTCGCCTGTCCCGATGGATTTGCCTCGTGCAGTTTTTACTGCAAATTTTCGACTTTTTAACTGGACATGACTTTTTGTGTAAACATCTACACCGTATCGGTGTAATTGCTGATGATACCCGCCCCCTTTGTTTGTCGGGTGAAACTATGGACTTTGATCATTTGACAACTTGCACTGAACTTGCTTCTATTACTTTTGACTCTGACAACTATGACTAAGAATGAATTTTATTGGGCTGCCAGAAGTCTGATGGCAGATAAATACCACTGACTGACGTAGGAAAAAAAAGTTTAGTTTACTATGGGCCCATAAGTACAAAATTAACTTTTACAAACATTATTAATACAACAAATTGTACACAATTTAAAAATTGCATAAATATTTTATATAAGTAAATATATTTTAGGTTCTTTTTTAAAAAAATCCTTTATTTAAAGTATAGCTAAAAATTTATTTTTGAATATTGATAATATGCTTTTTTGAAAATTACAGGAAGTATAAAGACAAATATTTACAGATTATTCTGTTGAGCAAAACTGGCTTATGTTTTTTCAAGTAAATCTTGTTTTATGATATATTTTCCAAGTTTAATTTAAACTGAAAATAACTTCAATGAAACTAAGAATGAAATTAAAATAAAATACAATATTATACAAAAAAAATTTATACAATTTTTAATACAGAAAAAATTTAATAAAAATATGTATACAAAATTTCTTATGTTTATGATGTCAAATTAATATTGGAGCTTAATTTTTTGACACAATACAAAATAAGTAATACTTTAACAACACAAAATAAGAATACCATTAGAATACGAATAAAAATGATAATATGCATTTTAATGCATATATTTTGCAAAATTTAGATCTTGATCGATTATAGTAAGAATGTATTGTTTCAATTAAAGGCCCAACTGGAACATTTTTTAATTTATAAATGCAGTGATACTTAACACAGGATGACATTTATATAAAGTATTGAATGCTTTTTAATCTTGAATATCCAACATCAATAAATTTTTATTCCGCAGATAAAAGTATTTCATATTCAGGTCTTGCTTTTGACCACAGCAAAGCAAGAGTAGTTGACTACGTTTGTGCCTGGTTCTTCTATAAATCTCTTCACCTACAAAAAAAAGACACATAATAACTAAAATTTCTATAACATTTGTATTCTCATTATAGTGTCTATACAAACTTTAATGCCAAAAGATTTCATAAAGATAATACTTCAAAAAAAAAATAAAGCTGCAAGAAATCAGATATTTGTGTAATTACAGGAATTATATTTAGCCTAAAAAATACTATCTTTCTGAATTCTCTCGTAATTATTCCATATTACAGGAAAAAAATTTTGAACTTACAATTATTCTAGGTGCATAAGAATGCAGGACATTTATTGAGAAAACAGTCAGCCCCTGGGTATAAAATTCCAAATCTATCTATAATAAAGAGTATAATCATATGTATTAAATTAATAGAACTTTTTATTGTAATTTAAGGCAAGTGTAATTTGTTAAAAAACGGTGTTATCATTAATTTATTAATTAAAACATAGTAACTTAAGTTAGTAAATTAATGATTATCTAGTTGCTTTTGATAATTTTAATAAGACTGTGGCAAAAATGATAAATTATTGATATACAATGAAACAAATACAAAATAATTTTGGATTTTTTCTTTGTTATGAAATAGATATAGCCCTTATCATAATTTACAAAATGGATTGTTAAATATTAAATAAAAATATATACATGCATACTTACATTTATTTCTAATGTTAAAGCATTTTTGAATCAATCAAGTGTAAGTGAAGAACAATTGTAACTAAATGAATAATTTTTTTACAAATTACTAAAAATTATTTTCAAACGATGTTTTTGTATCACATATACTAATATTCAAATACATTGCAAGTAAAACGATATTTAAAAATATAAGATAGAAAACTACAATATAATAAAAGACATAAGCAACACTGCATATTTTGTAAAATGTAGATTTTAATTACTTTCTTTTGGATTATGCAATCATGAAATAAATATCAAAATAACAATGAGATTTTTTTTCCATTTTGTATAAAAAAAATTTTTCTCTACAAAACTTAGTTAAATATTTTTGGCATTAAAATAATTTAAAATATCTTACTCACATGCAATAAGAAAACTTGGAAATGTATGAGCTACCATTTCCAAGCATGTTTCATGTTCTACCATTAAAAATGCAGGTATACAAATTATGTAAGGGATTGTAAATTATGGTGTGCTTAATTGTCGCATTGTTAGAAAATAATGTTGATATATAAGTTTAGTACTTTCATGAATATCTTAAAATTCGGCCTTAAATATTAAAAAACACAGGCTTTAAACTACCAATGTTTCATTGAAAGCAGCCTCTTTTGGATACTTAGAGACATAAATCTATTTTTCATCACAAAATGTTTTTTAATTTTAGGCATTTTCTCCATAAGCTCAAATATTTTTTCTCAATGAATTTCACAAGGCATTTCAAATTGTAATCATTTTGTCTGAAGGGAAAAATACATACATATACACATATGTGTTTACTCAATAATATCATACATGTAAAAACTATTTATGGTTAAGTGAATAAATACTGGATATTTATTTTTAAATTATTAAATTAAAATTTTAGAAAATTTTAAATGAATTATAAATTTACTATACAGTTAATAAAAATTTAGTTTTAGCAGTAAAAAAAATTACTTTAAAATTGATTTAAAAATATTTTTAAAAGTTTCTTAAGCTTATTACCAATAATTTTAATTTAATGTATAGTTAAAGGAATAATTACCTTTCTTTATTTTAAAGTCAACTTTAAAACTAAAAATATATAATACGAGATTTTAACTGAAAATACTGATTGCAATTTTCATGTTATTTACTCAATCGCCTCATACATGTAAAAACTATGTTTAAATGAATTATGAATACTGGATATTTATTTTTTGAAACTATTAATTTCAAATTGAAAATTTAGAAAATTTTACTTTAAAATAGATTTAAAAATTTTATTAAGCTACCGCGTTCTTGCATAAACATAGAATATTACTTCAAACATTTAAATAAATTTTACAAGCACAATGAAATCAATATAGTTTTAGTAATAACAATAGTTAACATTTTCTCAGTCTTCATAAAACTCATTCTGATTACATACTATACAGAATATTTCTGTCATTTCTTCCTTATATTGCATTTCATCATCTTCAAAAAAAAATCCATCTTTCAGATTTGCTTTTGCTAATTTTTTTTTTCGATGATAACAATGACAACCATAAAATATGAATATAAATTATATTTCCCTCGACAAAATGTTTAGCTGTAAATTCTAAAATATACAAATTAACAGATTTTGATGCATACAATTCCTTTTCGTTTTATCTATGAATGCTTGTACTTAGTAACAATCAAATCAAAAATTGTCAGCAAAATTTTAATAAACAAAAGACATATTGTCAGTAGAATTTTAATAAATAAAATATATACTGTCAAGTAATATTCTGCAGATTAATAATTGCTTTATATTATATTAACATTTAAATTAAAAAGATTCTCAGTTTATTAATGAAAAAATTTATTCTTATTTATTGGTAAAATGTTGTATTTGATATTAATCGCACTTTCAATTCAGTACAATACACTATATTAAATATAATATTTCTATAATATACATTGTGGATATTTAAATCAAAGAGAAAATTAATAGTCATATTCACTCTATTTCGAAAATAAAAGAATTTAAAAATGCATTCAATATAATTTACTATTAATTTATAATGAATTAAATTTTGTCTCAGAAAATAGTATTTGAAATAAAAAATAAAATTTCCAAACACATTTATATATTATTAAATATTACCAATTAATCAGAAATTTCAAATATTATAAATATTACATGTATATCAATTCAATAGAATTCATTCATTCACACTTTCGAATACCAAAGTTTATATCATGGTAAAAAATCACAAATATGAAGATTTGATTTAGTCATTCTATTAATTCTAAGAAATAAAGACTTACGGTAATGTTTTTGCATTCTTTTTTGTCCAATTATATATTTTAAATATTCTAATAGATAGCCTTTACAAAATGGAGTACTAAATTTCTTTACTTTTAGCGAAACTTAACCAAAAGCATAGAGCCACGTAATGATTTAAACCAATCAGAGCACATCACATTTGCTTTGTGCCATAAACACGTCAAAAAAAGAGTGAAAATCGCTTTGAATTGAAAATAGAGTGTTTGAAAGATAACTTCTTGATCCAATTAAGTAGAAAAGGATTCATTTTGTATCTTTATGGAGTACAAAATATCAATCGCTCATCGAGTGGTGAAAAACCACTCGATTTTTTTTAAGAGTGAGTGTATATATATATATATATATATATATATATTGTTGAGAATTACATCTGAATTTCATCCTCTTTATATTTATAAGTTGCGAATGGCAACTGTAGTTTTTGTTTATGCTTTTTTTTGTTGTGACAGTGCTCCCTTGTGGGAATGAGAGAAATATGTGTGCTTCCTTTTTGAGCTGATGTTAACTTTATGCATTTAAATACTACTGAGAATGAGAATAATTGCTACGAGTAAAAATTGAAACAACTTAGTAACTACTACTTAACTTATAAATAGTCGTGTATATAGCCGGTGAAAATATAAATAAAAGATCTCGTTCGAGTACTGCTGTTCTCAATTGGATTTAAACCAAAACAAAACTAGCACGAATTCTGATTTCGATATCATAAAAGTGGTGGCTTAATGCCACATCTGGCGTCCGCGACAGGATTGGACTGCTTTGCGAGTGAGATGAGCTTCTTTTGAATTATTTGTTTAATTTTGAACCTAATATGGAGCCTTTAAAGAAAGCGAGAACGCAGTACCGAAGGTTATTTTCAAAAGCATATAACGATTTTGATAATGAGGAAAAAGAAATTGATAATGATACTAAGTTAAATAAACTAAAATTAATGAAGGAGAAGACTATATTAATGATTAATTCTGAGGAAAGTTTTAAAGAAATGGTTTTTAAAGAGTGTGTTAATGAAAAGGAAATAGATGACTCGAAAGCTTACTTAGATCGATGGCATTTGTTAGAGCAGAAATTAGAACTAATTTCGCTTTCGGATAAAGAAGATTCGGTTTCAAGTTCTAGAACTTCTATGCGAAATTCGTTATTGCACTATCCAAAAATACAATTGCCTACGTTTAATGGTGATATTAGAAATTGGTTATGTTTTTGGGGCCAGTTTCAGAAAATTGATAAGGACTGTAATCTCGATCTTCATGATAAATTTGCGTATTTATCCCAAGCAATGGAAAAGGGCAGTGTAGCGGAAGAGCTAATACGAAGTTTTACCCCCGGGGGTGGTAGTTACGAAAAAACTCTAGAACAATTAAAATCGCGTTTTGGAAGGGACGAATTATTGATTCAAGTGTATGTAAGAGATCTGCTTTCAATTGTGTTGCAAAAACGAAACACACCGAGGAAATCCTTACGAAAATTATTTGACCAACTTGAAACTAAATTACGCGCTTTAGAAATGTTAGGAGTCACTAGCGACAAATATGCTTCTATGCTATTTCCTCTCGTGGAATCAACTATTCCGGAAGAGACTTTGCGAGCTTGGGAACGTTATAGATCTTCGGGTCGCAGAGGACTGGAAGAAGAGGAGAATAATAGTTCTGAAAAGAATGATCTGGATTTGATTTTGGCCTTCTTACAGGGTGAGGTGGAGGCTGAAGAGAGAATTATCCTGGCCTCACAAACCTCCGACTATCCCAAACCGAAAAATGATGAGAAATATGACGCAAAGTCCTATAATGAGAAGAGAATTGTTAAGAATAAGGCTCGATTTGGGAATCGTACAGAAATACCTAGTGCATCTGATCTTTTAACCTCTTCACGAGAAAACAAATCATGCATATTTTGTTCTAATTTCCATAACTCTGGCGACTGTCGGAAAGCAAGGAAAATGACGGTAAAAGAAAGAGAGTCTTTGGTTCAGCAATCAGGTTGTTGTTTCCTGTGTTTAAGACCAGGCCATCCAGTGGGAAAATGTAACTTGAAAGCTGGCTGTGTTGCGTGCGATAAGAAACATCATATATTGTTGTGTAGAAGCCTGCGGTCGCAAGAGTCACATCCTAAAGAAAATGAAAATATGCCATCCGAGGAAGTTGTAGAGAAGAATCAAGCCCTAGCCAACGAGTCGAGATCTCCAGATGTTATGTTACAGACGTTGATCGTAACAATAAGAGGAAATGGAAAAACACGTCAGGCCAGAGCTATAATCGACTCTGCTTCACAGCGTTCTTATCTGTTGAAGAGTACAGTTAAGGAAATGAGGTACAAAGTTGAAGGCTGCGAATATCTGCAGCACTCGTTATTTGAAGTTAGCAGCACTCAGGTATGTAAGCATGATCTTTTCACTTTATATTTGACCAGTGTTCAAGGAGGTTTCAACTGTAATTTTAAAGTCCTGAGCCAAGCCATTATTTGTGAAACTAAACCACCTGTGATTCAAGAGCTTTGTTGCAACGAACTCGCTCGTTCAGGTATTAGAGTGACTGATGATCCTAAAGCTCCTATAGAGATTCTAATTGGAGCTGATGTAGCAGAGAAACTCATGACGGGTGGGCACAAGATTTTGCCGTGTGGCCTCACAGCTGTCGAGACTAAGTTAGGCTGGACAGTCATGGGACGAATACCACAAACGTCATCTAAAGAAAGCACAGCATTAATAGTTATTTCGATGTTATCTCGAGTTGAATCGATTGCCAATTTATGGACTTTAGATACACTCGGTATTACAGATCCTTCTGCAAAAAAGTCTCAAGTTCAGTTACAAGAGACAGCCAGGCAGTATTTTTCAGATACGGTTTCTGTTGAGGATAATCGTTATGTAGTGCACCTGCCATGGGTAGAAGATCATCTTCCACTTCCCGATAACTACGCCTTAGCCCTAAAGAGACTAAAGGTAACTATAAAACGTCTCGAATCTCAGTCGTTAGTTAAAGAATACGGTGAGGTTTTCGAGGAGTGGTTAAGAGAGGGAATAATAGAGGAAGTTCTAGATGAATGTGAGAGACCAGCACATTACCTTCCACATCGACCTGTCATAAAACAGGTAGGTACAACGAAAATAAGACCTGTATTCGATGCCTCCGCAAGAGTGAAAGGATTTCCGAGCCTCAATGATTGTTTAGAGAAAGGGGAAAATCTCATTGAGTTGATTCCAAATATTTTGATGCGTTTTCGTGCTCAAAAAATTGGTGTCATTGCTGACATCCACAAAGCCTTCCTCCAAATAAGCCTCCTACCTTCTGATAGGAATTATCTACGATTTCTATGGGTGACAAATGATGATAAATTAAAAGTTTATAGACACTGTAGAGTCGTCTTCGGAGTTTCATCAAGCCCATTCCTTCTAGCCTGGACTATCCAACATCATTTAAAAGTAATTAAACCGACAGTTCTTATCCCGAAAGTGTTATTCAAAAGCTTTCAAACAGTTTTTACGTGGACAATTGCGTAACCAGTATGAACTGTGAGACGGAGTTAAAGCTTTTTATAAAAATATCAACAGAAGTTATGGCCGAGAAAAAATTCGAACTTCGTGGGTGGGAGTACACGGACCCTGACGGTGTTGCTTCCAATAGTTCAAATGTGTTAGGAATGCTTTGGAATAAGACCTCAGACACGCTTTCCATAAACATAAACAGCTTTAGGGAGTTTTGCCTTGAGAGAGTGACGAAGAGAACAATTCTATCCGCTGCACACAGGTTATTTGACCCCATGGGTATAACGTGTCCTGTTACACTGCTTCCGAAATTGTTACTTCAGAAGACTTGGGAAACGAAGATCAGTTGGGATGAAGAAGTAGATCCAAATACTAAAGCAAAATTTTTGAAGTGAGTCAGAGATATTTTCTATTTAGAAAACATAGAGATTCCAAGATTTTTTGGAGCTGTAATTACCATTAAAGGTACTTCTGTTCATTTTTTTCTGTGATGCCAGCAAACATGCTTACGCTTTTGCTGCTATATAAGAACTGAAACATTGGACATGGTTAAGATTCAGTTTCTGCAAGCCAGGAGCAGAATTGCCCCAATTGGTAAAGGAGAAATCACTATCGCCAGGCTTGAATTGCTTGCTGCTACTATTGCCTCTCGACTTTCTTCAACTATTCTGGACGAAATCAAATGTGAAGAAGTGTTTTTCTGGACAGATTCCTCTACAGTCCCAGCGTGGATCACGGGAGAAGAAGCATGGGGGATCTTCGTACACAATAGGGTGAAGGAAATTAGAGATTTGACAGACAGAAAGGCATGGAAACATGTACCGGGGACCATTAATCCTGTTGATTTGCCTAGTAGAGGATGTTCAGCACAATATTTGATGAATTCCTATTGGTGGGAAGGACCTCAATGGCTGTACTCGCCCAAAGAAAAATGGCCCACTGCAGATTTTGATGAAAATGAGATTACGAAAGAAAGAAAGAGAGCTGTCATGTCATTAGTAGGTAAAAGTGTAATTTTAACATGCACCATAGCAGAGAGTGATTGTATTTCTCCAAATACTGTAAAATTCTCAATCTTGTCGCATGGATTCTTAGATTCTATAATAATTCTCGTTCTAAGAAAGATACCAGGAAGAATGGCGAACTAGATTCTGAGGAGATTTTAGAAGCTGAGAGAAGAATAGTAAAAATGATTCAAAAGGAATGTTTCATAAGTGAAAATGATCAAAAATTGAAAATTTTAGGAGCCTTTAAGGATGAACGTGATATTATCAGGTTAAAGACCAAACTTACATTTCGAGAGAATAGAGAAGAGTTCAAAATGCCTGCAATACTTCCATCTCAGCATGAAGTTGTAAGAAGATTAATTTTGTTTTACCATGTTAAAAACGCTCACGTTGGAACACAGATGCTACTTAACATCCTACGTGAGAAATTTTGGATATTAAATGGCAGGAAAACTGTAAGATCAATATTATCTAAGTGCCCAGTTTGTAAGAGACATTCGGCAAAGAAGCTTGATACATTCACAGCGCCTCTTCCCGAAAACCGTGTACGCGATGCTGCTGTATTCGAAATTTGTGGGATTGATCTGACTGGCCCTTTGATTCTAAGAGGGAACCAGAAATCCTGGGTTTGCATATTTACGTGCGCTGTTTACCACGCGGTGCACTTCGAGTTAGTGACAGCTGTTTCCACAGATGCATTTTAATGGCTCTTAGAAGGTTCATATCTCGTAGAGGAAGATGTGAAGTTATCTACTGCAACAATGGCACGAACTTTGTAGGTGCTTCAAACTTGTTCAAAATTTTAAATTGGGATGATATCACTAGTAAAACTGCCCTCTATCCAATCACATGGAAATTCAACCCACCAACTGCCTCATGGTGGGGAGGTTGGTGGGAGAGACTGATAGGTATCCTTAAGATTTTGCTGAAGCGAGTCTTAGGTCGAGCTTCATTGACTTATGAAGAAATGGTAACAGTGCTCTGCGATTGTGAGTCTATTATTAACTCTCGACCAAGTCATCGAAGTTAAGGAAAAGTCATCGAAGTTATCCAAGGAAAAAACGGTATGACAAGACTTGTGAAACTCCAAACATCACATGGAGAGTTACTAAGGCCAATTCAACGTCTCTACCCGTTAGACATATATGCCGGAAAATGACGCTGAGCTTCTCCCTCTGAGTCCTTCTTTATTTCTCCAAGACATCAGGTCATCTGGTACACCTGATTGTGACGCAATCGATCTGATTGTGACGCAATGTGATCACAAGAGCTTTAATAAAAGAATCAAATATAGGCACAACCTTCAGAGAGACTTGAGAAGACGATTTCGCTCTGAATATTTGGGAGCTCTTATCCAAAGATCAGAGCACAAAAGACTGTCGAATATAGCCATCGGTGACATCGTTCTTATCGGAAGTGACAACACTAAACGCATCAATTGGCCCTTAGGAAAAGTCATCGAAGTTATCCAAGGAAAAGACGGTATGACAAGACTTGTAAAACTCCAAACATCACATGGAGAGTTACTAAGGCCAATTCAACGTCTCTACCCGTTAGAGATATCTTCTACCGACCCTGTTGCTGCAAGACAGTTACCAGCTAAAGCAACTGGAGATAAAATAACTGACAGGGGACTTGCTAATGATAATGTTTTGTCGACAAAATTACAAGATCCTCGTAAAACAAGAGCAGGTCGAATCATTAAAATGCCACAAAAACTTGATTTGTAGAAAGAGACTTTACTGTTGTTTAGTTATTTGAACTGTAATTGGCTTATTTGAAGTATTTACATTTGTCTTTATTCTTTCTGTAAACAAATTTCAGTAATTGTTATGTTAAATTGTTATATATCTTTTAAATTTGTGTGCATACTATGTTTATCTTAAAGGTAAGTTAACGTTTACAGAGTAAAATATGTTAACTTAGGTAGGAGGATGTTGAGAATTCAATCTGAATTTCATCCTCTTTATATTTATAAGTTGCGAATGGCAACTGTAGTTTTTGTTTATGTTTTTTTTATGTTGTGACGGGGCTGTCTTGTGGGAATGAGAGAAATATGTGTGCTTCCTTTTTGAGCTGATGTTAACTTTACGCATTTAAATGCTACTGAGAATGAGAATAATTGCTACGAGTAAAAATTGAAACAACTTATGTAAATAGTCGTTTATGTAGCCTGTGGAAATATAAGTAAAAGATCTCGTTCGAGTACTGCTGTTCTCAATTGGATTTAAACCAAAACAAAACTTGCACGAATTATGATTTCGATATCATAAAAGTGGGGGCTTAATGCCACATATATATATGTATATGTTTGTATGTATATAAATACATATATGTGTGTGTGTGTGCGTGTGCTATTAGTAAAAATAGAACCATGGTTTTGGGATGCAACAGAGCAGGAGTGGCCAACCTGTGGCTCTTCGAAGGGTTATTTGCGGCTCTCGATAAATGTACCCGAGTTCAATTTTTGTGTTATAATATTTTGAAATATTATCATCGTATGTGATTTAAACGGTCTCTTAATTTTCTGACAACAAATATGAAAGACTAAGGCCTCTTTCCCACTAGACAACATTTATCGTGCGATAAAATGTTGTCCAATATTTTATCATGAGAAGTTATTAAAAAAACCCACAATAGATTCTCCTCTTTCACACTGAAAGGGGTGTGACCAATCTATTAGGTGGTTTTTTAACAACTTCTCTTATAAAATTTCGGACGATTTTTTATCGTACGATTAAAGTCGTCTAGTGTGCAAGAGGCCTTAGTACAACGTTGTAACAAATTCCATTGCCGCCTAAGTTAAGAATGATATGACTCATTGAGGTAATTCAAGGTAAGTTTTCAATCTCCAATATAATTATGACTCAAAAAGAATCTAGATGGTTCGAATTAATAGACATGAAACAAAATTAAGCTCTACAATTAAAATATAAAGTGATGCCGATTGTTGAATTTTGGAAATTTTATCAGAATTAAAGCATCGTGAATAAAATAAATACTGCCTGTTGAAATAATTCAAAATTCGGAACAACGTACTTAATACGAATCATTTTATTCCAATTTAAAATTCGTGAAATCCTAACACTAATCACTATCATTTCAAAGAATGACTGAGAAGTGCCGCCATCAGCTATTCACCAAATTTTAAGGAACTTTCAAGAGAAGAAAAATATATGTTTAATATTTAATATCTAAATTCAACACACATATTTTGTACTTTTATTTATATGTTTTCAATAAATACAATTTCTGTAAAAATATATATATCTTTTTTGCAAATATTTAAGTTACGTATTTAATTGCGGCTCGTGAAAACTTTCAAATTTTGAAAAATGACTTGGACTATCAAGGAGCTTGCACACCCCTGCAATAGAATGTCCTTTACATTGCTTACCTGGACTCACCTATTTCAAAGAAGGGGCCATTTGAAAAAGGGAATACTTCTTGGAAATGGGGAAGTTGTTTGTCTCAGACATTGCAGTTATTATTTATTTCAAGTAGTTCGTAATTTTTTATTCATTGGCTTCCATTTTCGTTTCAGGGTGTTTAAAAACATTTTATTTTTGTCAAATATGTCTGATTGTGAGGACAGTGAGATAGATGACTATTTTCCTTCACAGTCAAAAAATTCAAAATATAACATAGTATTTAAATTTTGTATTTTCGTTATATATATATATAAGTAAACAATTAGGAAGGAAAGCGTGTCTCTCCTTTTCCTCCGATATTCTGCATAACTGCTTTCTTCCCCCTCTTGTGAAAAAACCGTGGCACTGGGGAGCGAATTTCGAAGTTTTCCTCGGTCGTTAAGGAGTTGCGTAAAGACTAACTATGAGGGTGGTACATTGTAGCTTATGTGAGTGGAAACTTCGTTTGTAAGCATTCACAAGCACGTTTAGCTTTATTTTCAGTGTAATAAATACATGACACAATAATATAAATTAGAATCCAAGCAGTTTTAACTTAATCAAAAATATAATGGGTTATTATCCTCAATATCATTTCTAAAATTCATTGCAAATACTGTAATAAGATTTCTTTTAAATTCATTGTCCTTTTTAATAAAAACTGGTGAAACTTAAATATAGCGTTTCTATTTATAATATAAGAAATGGCAACAAATTGTAATATATCCCAAAATTCTAGTATTTAAAATCAACAAACATAGCGAAGATCTTATCCATGATATTTATTGGTTAGAGTGGGACTGAAATCATCATTTGTAAATCAAATTGATTGCCAGAACAAAATAAAGGTATAATACAAAAAATGAGACAATTTAATGATAATATATGATTTTTTTCTCAAACTGTGGAGTACAATTTTCAAATTTAATAATTTAACCATTGATACTTTAAGTGAATAAAGCAATAAAACTTTTATCTTAAGGGGGGAGGTAGTTTGTTATACTTATTCTCATCAATAATTATTGCGATATTATTATATATTCAAGTTTGGGTAAAAATATTTATAAGCAATTGATTATTTTTCAATGTTAATGAATAATATTTCTAATAAAATAAATGAATAACAGTTCATTTCATTTGCTTAGTAAGTATTGAGAATATTGACTGAAAACAAATCTTATTTAATAAGCAAAAAATAATATGATAATTATAGTTAAAATTGAAATATATAATGCCTTAAATTTTCTTTCTAGCTAAAGAATGACCAGTATAATGCAGCTTATTTTACATTCTGGTCAGTTAAATTTACCTTTCTGTATCTACTCAGCTAATTTATAGCCCAAATAAACAAGCATTAAGCTCAACTTGGCTCAAAGGAATTAAGAAAAAAAAAACAATGTAATTTTTAAGTAAACAGGTTAAAAAAATAAACTGAATACTCACGAATTTCATGATAAAGTTTTTTCACGAAATTAATTTCTAGAACAACACCCTTTGCGAAGACAAGCGAAACTAATCTTGTTTGTTATCGCAAAATAACTAGTTTATTAACAAAGATAAATAAGTTCAATCGCATTTTGGCGGCTTTGAGGTGGAATATTAAGTCCTTAATGTAGCTGAGAGATATGTTTAGATACCTTAAAAAGCGCGTTGTTAAGGATAAAACAATTTTTTTTCTCTTCTTATCATTGAGCATAATGTTACGTTATTACCCTCAGTTCCGCCTTCAAAAATCTCCTTTTTTGAGTTTATCGATTGTAATCGATTAATTTGAAATACATGATTTGCATTCTTAATCGTGGGAAATCTATTCAATAAAAAGTAATTTAACTATTTAAGTTGTTGCCCACAAAATGTGAAAATTTTAATTGTTTGTCCCAGAGCTGGAAATTGGTTCAATTTTATTTTTATCAAAGAAAAGGGAAAAAAATTCTTTAATCGAAGATTAGATTAAATCCATTGATATATAGTGTTATTTTTCTTATGATATTTACATTCAAATAAATGAAATGTTGAGAAATACTTCTAATAAAAATCTAGAATATGGTTTGAAATGTAAGACGCGAAATATATTTACCTCGGCTTAATAAAATAAAATAGAAATAAATTAAATAAACACACACGTTTCTCTTTTTTAATTTTTTTGACATATAAACCTTTTGTTATAGGGATACATATATTTGAGTTTTAGCTTATGACTGAATGAATATAAAGTAAAGGAATTTAAAATTTAAAATATTTTACAATACCACATTTCCAGCTATTTCATTCCCATTTGTTTTCTTATAGTGATTAAATATTTTATTTTCTTACAAATCATTCTTTACACTATAAATTTACGATTTACTGTGCAAAAAATAATTATAAAATAGAGATATACAATTATCTTTTTTATAATTATCTATAAATTACATTTCCAGAATTTTTGTGCATATTCGTTTTTTTATAATGATTAAATGTTTTATTTTTTATAAATTATCTGTTACACAATAAATTTACGATTTATTGTGTAAGAGATAATTATAAAAAAGGGATATAATTATACACTTTTTTTTATAATTATTTCTATTTTTATAATTACCAAAGAATAATATTTCCAGATTTTTTTGTGGCCATACGTTTTTATTATTATATAATATATATATATATATATATATATATATATATATATATATATATATATATATATATATATATATATAATTAATTGTTTTATTTTATTATTAATTATTCTTAAAAAATTAGTTTATGATTTATTATGTAAGAGATAACTATAAAAAAGTAAACTTAATTATACTTCGTTTTTATAAATATTTCTATTCACGAAATTATCTGAGAATTCGTAAATCTTAGACATAATAGGGCAAACAGTTTTCATTGGATGATCCACTTACTTAAACTGCTGCATGCTTGAATCAAGCAAAAACTCTAGTACATTTTAAAATAAAACAAAACCATCTACAATATTATTACATTGAGTGACCATGTACTATTGCTTTAGCTTGGTACTACTAAACATTTTTGCATATTTTGCTTCAATTTATTATTAGTGAAAATATGATGAATTGCAA